>SJXQ01010853.1:51257-334392 GCA_006408695.1 Aepyceros melampus | reverse complement strand
GTTTCCTTTGTTGTGCAGAAGCTTTTAATTTTAATTAGATCCCATTTGTTTATTTTTGCTTTTATTTCCAGTATTCTGGCAGGTGGATCATAGAGGATTCTGCTGTGATTTATGTCAGAGAGTGTTTTGCCTATGTTCTCCTCTAAGAGTTTTATAGTTTCTTGTCTTACGTTTAGATCTTTAATCCATTTTGAGTTTATTTTTGTGTATGGTGTTAGAAAGTGATCTAATTTCATTCTTTTACAAGTGGCTGACCAGTTTTCCCGGCACCACTTGTTAAAAAGATTGTCTTTAATCCACTGTATATTCTTGCCTCCTTTGCTGTCCATAGGTGTGTGGATTTATCTCTGGGCTTTCTATTTTGTTCCATTGATCTGTATTTCTGTCCTTGTGCCAGTACCATACTGTCTTGATGACTGTGGCTTTGTAGTAAAGCCTGAAGTCAGGCAGGTTGATTCTTAAAGGAGAAAAATATATATATTATATCATCTAGTTTTAGAGACTCCGAACAGCAGTAGCAAAAATATCTACTTTCCATTTTCCTAAGTTTACCTGGTGCTTATGTTTACCTGGGACTTCCCTGGTGGTTAAGATGGCAAAGCGTCTGCCTACAATGCAGGAGACCTGGATTTGATCCCTGGGTCAGGAAGATCCCCTGGAGAAGGAAATGGCAACCCACTCTATTATTCTTGCCTGGAGAATCCCATGGACAGAGGAGCCTGGTAGGCTGCAGTCCGTGGGGTTGCAAAGAGTCAGACACGACTCTGCAACTTCACTTTCTTATGTTTACCTGGACATCCAAGCAAGTATTAGTAGGTTCTGGTAAGAGACTTAATACCTTTGACCTTCATTCAACTAGTGCCAGTGAGGGTCTACTGATATCTCAAGCAAGTTATGGGGGAGTAGGCAAAACTCTGCACCCAACAGACACAAGTCCCTGCCCCACAGAGTTCAGAGTCTCATGAAGATGGCAGATTGCCACAGCCTGATAATAACAGTCCCTGGGAGCACCCAGAAGCCCCATAGGAGTCCCACACCAAAATGACTCTTTGTTATTGGAAGTCCAGATAAAATCTCTTCATGAAAGTGAAAGTGTTAGTTCTCAGTCCTGTCCAACTCTTTGAAGCCTCATGGACTGGAGCCTGCAAGGTTCCTCAGTCCATGGGATTTCCCAGGCAAGAGTACTAAAGTGGGTCGCCATTCCCTTCTCCAGGGGATCTTCCCAATCCCAGAATCAAAACCAGGTCTCCCACATTGCAGACAGATTCTTTACTATCTGAACCATCAGGAAAGCCCTCTTCTTCACGAGGAACATGTGGATAGTGACTATGGCAGCTGCAACAAGCTTCCAGACCTATCAGTAAGATTTCAGATTACATAACAGAGGAAATCCTAGTTTAGCCTAAGCATCTCATTTTAGAAAGAAAAAGAAGGCACTAAATGTTGACATACCTATTTGTCACTTTCTATATCTTTCCTCAGTCTCTTAAGCTCCCCAGTTAGAAATAATCACCTCCTTCTTTTCATTCCCATGGAATTTTGTTGGTAAATCTCTAGCAAAATTTACCTTATTTTATCCAATTAAGATATCTATTAAAACACTTGATTTCAGAAATATGAAATTCAAGGTGGGGAGGGGGTTATGCATTTAGCAAATGTAGTATTATTTTCTGACTTGGTGTTTCAGCTGTATGCATACTTATCTCCACTGACAGATTTCAAGTTCCTCAAGGGCTGACCATGGCTAATCATTTTGTATCTGTTCAGTTCAGTTGCTCAGTCATGTGTGACTCTTTGTGACACCATGAATCACAGCACACCAGGCCTCTCTGTCCTTCAACAACTCCCAGAGTTCATGCAAACTCATGTCCATTGAGTCAGTGATGCCATCCAGCCATCTCATCCTCTGTCGTCCCCTCTTCCTCCTGCCCCCAATCCCTCCCAGCATCAGAGTCTTTTCCAACAAGTCAACTCTTCTCATGAGGTGGCCAAAGTATTAAGTTTCAGCTTCAGCATCAGTCCTTCCAATGAACACCCAAGACTGATCTCCTTTAGGATGGACTGGTTGGATCTCCTTGCAGTCCAAGGGACTCTCAAGAGTCTTCTCCAACACCACACTTCAAAAGCATCAGTTCTTCAGTGCTCAGCTTTCTTCACAGTCCAACTCTCACATCCATACATGACTGCTGGAAAAACCATAGCCTTGACTAGACAGACCTTTGTTGGTAAAGTAATATCTCTGCTTTTCAATATACTATCTAGGTTGGTCATAACTTTCCTTCCAAGGAGTAAGTGTCTTTTAATTTCATGGCTGTAATCACCATCTGCAGTGATTTTAGAGCCCCCAAAAATAAAGTCTGACACTGTTTCAACTGTTTCCCCATCTATTTCCCATGAAGTGATAGGACCAGATGCCATGATCTTAGTTTTCTGAATGTTGAGCTTTAAGCCAACTTTTTTACTCTCTACTTTCACTTTCATCAAGAGGCTTTTTAGTTCCTCTTCACTTTCTGCCATAAGGGTGGTGTCATCTCCATATCTGAGGTTATTGATATTTCTCCTGGCAACCTTGATTCCAGCTTGTGCTTTTGTATAGTTTAATGTAAAAGTTCAGCACTTTGCACTTTGCAGGAACCCAAAGCATATTTGAAAAACATTAAAGAACTGATTTATCAAGTGGACCTGACAGGATCAAAGTTTCCTGATTCTCAATTTGGTGTTCTTTCTACCAAGTAATACCATAATCAACCCTTAAGAGGAGGTCAATAGAACTTTAATATAAAATCATAATCATAAAAATGCTAATATAATACTTATAAAATACCAATACCTTGTGCGGGCAGTATTATAAATGCTATTCTTATCTTTTAATACTCAAACAACCAGATGTCCTAGATATTTTTATGTTCCTCACTTTTATCCTCTCAGCCCACTTTTCCACTCTGGCCTCCCCTCAGCCACATTACTTGTCTTTTGCTTTTTACCTGTGCTCTGTGCCTCTACTGAGTGGGATGCCAGGGTATCTCTCTTAGTCACACTAATGCCTGCAAAACTTGGAAGTTCAAGGAGGTACACCCTCTAGGGCAACAACCACTGACTAATGGCACCAGGGAGCTAACAGATAAACCCCCTTTCTCAGGGAGATGACCCTGAACTATCTTTTACTGCTTCACAAGGAGGGCCCATTAGAATCTCATGATCCCTTGGACCAACCTGTTTTATTCTTTCCACTCCCTGATTCTAGAGATCTAATGAAGCCTGAGAATTACTTTCCAAACTAAACCATCCACACATAATCCTTCTTCTCAGACTCAGTATTTTGGGAGAGTCCAAACTAAAATTCCTGTGAGAGATAGTTGCACTGTTAATAGCCTAGTGTTCAGATGAAAAAAGTGAAACACAGAAAGGTTACATCAAATGCTCAAGATCCTACAGGCAGTAAATGTAGATGGGATTTGAATCCAGGGAATTTGATACCAGTCCATACCTTTAAATATTTAAGCTTCTCTTTCTTTATAGGAAATGAAGTTTAAGTAAAATATTTTTTGCCTAATTAGTTATAATTTGTTATGATGTTATAATGTTGTATAATTGTATGTATAATTGTTATAATTGTTATAATAATGTTATATATATAATATATATTGTTATATATTATTGTTATATATTGTTTGTTAAAATAACAATTAAATAATATTGTTATATATTATTGTTAAAATAATATGTTATAATTGTATTTATAATTGTATAAATGTTATAATATTATATAACTGCATTATCAAATACTGCAGGGTATTAATATTTATTAAGCACCTACCTGCTTTATGTGAGGTATATTATCTTGCTATTTCTCCAAACACTTTGAATCCTTAATATTTTAAAAATTTATTTTACATTTAAGAATATTAGAAAATTTAAGTAAACTGCCAAAGTCACAGAGCTGGTAAGGGCTAGAACCAGGAATGCAACCTTCTCATCTATTGATTTAACAAATAAGCATTGAGCACCCACAGTATGCCAGGCACTGTTCTGGTAGCTAAGGTATACTACAGGGCCCTGTCTTTTGTCCTGATAGAGGATCTACACAATAATTGAAACAAATAAACAAGAATTCACTGGGTCGTGATAATTTGCTTAAAGAAAATAAAACAGGGATGTGACAAAGTGAAGAGTCCTGATGCCAAGGGGACACCTAGAAGTTTCTCAACTTTGGTACTACTAACACTTTGGGACTGATAATTCTTTATTATGGGAGATCATCCTGTGCATTCTAGGATGTTTAGCAGTATTATAGGATGCCAAGAGCCCTCCCCAAGTCTTTACTGCCAAAATGTCTCTAGATATTTCAGTCTTCTGGAGGGTAAAATCACTCCTGATTGAGAACCACTGACCTAGAGTGAAATTCTTTGGGTGAGATTAGGCTTAGTATGTGTGAAAAGCAAAAGAAATTCATAGTAAATAAGGAGGAGAGTGGCAGGAGATGAGCTTACAAAAGTAGGTGGAAACCCCAAAAAGCAAGGGCTTTTAAGCAAGGGGAAATACTTCTGATTTTATATTAGGTTCCTCTTGCCTAGTCTGACTTACAAATGCTATTGCTGTTATTGTTGAAGAGCCAATTATTCTGTCCCTCTTTATTTTTCAAGAGCTCTTGATAACTCTCAAGCCTTGCCAGTCTCTACCCTGAGTTTCACACCATCCAAGTTCTCTGGGCTGCCTTCATCTGTCCTGTGCAGCATTCTCTTAAAAGTCCTTAGGGTTTGGCTTTTCAATTGCACTTGTGTCTTTTCATTCCTTGGTGTCTTTTCCATGTGATTCTTTGCCTAGAACACAAAGCCCTGCTCTTCCTGCCTGGAAAACTCCTAGTCACGCTTTAAGAGTCAATTCAAGTGTCTGCTTCTCCAAGATACCTCCCCCGTACCCTTCCCAGATGCAAATACCATAGCATATATGGTGGTGAATTATCCTCCTTTACACATGAATCAAGTCCTTCACTCCAACAGCAACTTCCCCAAGGGTACAGACAAATCTTGGTCATCTTTAATTCTCCAATAACTATCCAGTGTGAGCATGCAGATAGAAGGTTTGTTCCTCTGTCAAAAATTTATGTTACTATTCTGAGCCCTCTTCCAAAACATAAGAATACTACCTAAGGGGAAAAAAAATTTTTTTTAAGAGATGTATTCTCAACTATTTCTTTACTAAATACTGATTGGTACTGCTGCTAAGTCACTTCAGTCGTGTCCAACCCTGTGCGACCCCACAGACGGCAGCCCACCAGGCTCCTCTGTCCCTGGGATTCTCCAGGCAAGAACACTGGAGTGGGTTGCCATTTCCTTCTCCAATGCATGAAAGTGAAAAGTGAAAGTGAAGTTGCTCAGTCATGTCCAACTCTTAGCGACTCCATGAACTGCAGCATATCAGGCTCCTCCATCCATGGGATTTTCCAGGCAAGAGTACTGCAGTGGGGTGCCATTGCCTTACATTTGTCTGAATAAAACAGACAAATCACATATACACATGCACTAAAATTTAGTAACTCAGAAAATATACCTTTAAAGTTATAGTAGTTAGAATGTCATTCCTTCAAGAGAACTACCTACCACATAAGTACACTTTTAACTTTATGCTGGGTAGATCAAGGGCCAAAAATAATAAACAGGAGGATCATAATCATTGAGAGGCAGCAGTGCACTCCAGTTGTGACTGATAAGTTTAAATCTTCTCTCATCCCACCCTGTAAGCATTAGGACATGTCCCACCCTGCAAGGATTAGGACCCAATCATCTGGAGTAAATAAATCAAGGAGTTTGTAAGCCATGGGTCCCATAAAATTTCCTCTCACAAATGCACTGTTATAACAAATGTCTTCAAAGCCAATGGTGTTGATTTTATATGTATTCAGATAGTCAATGAAAAGACTGAGAAAAGAGAAAGCAGCAATAAAAATCTGCCACTACATGAGTCCAACTGTAAACAATGTGCTGATCTATAAACTTGGCTGAGTAAAAGTGAAATACTGGACTAATGAAAAAGATAGCTACAAAAATCAACTTTTGAATCCAAAGCTAAGCTAAATCAGAAAAAGATCTAGTTTCATTTAGCACTGGGTCTTGCACATAAAAGACACTGAATAAATCGCTGCTAAGTGCATTGATATGCTTTGTCACACACCTGTTTTCCTAATATTAAAATATATCTGATACATTATGCTCTTTTCACATGATTCACAAAGTTTGAACTCTGCTCTTTTCACATGATTCACAAAGTTTGAACTCTGGCAAAACAACCTAGGCAGAAGTTTGAGTAATTCATTCCAGGGAAAAAAAGGGAAACCAAAGTGTGTGTGGTACACTTGCTTTTCAATGAAACCATTAAAAAAGATTTCTCAATCCCCTTTTTCTTCATTCTTCTCCTTTAATACATGAACCAAAAACTCAAATGGACAAGGTAGAGCTGAGCATGAACTTCTCTCTTGTAGTATCTGCCAATAGGAATAAAAGAGCCAAAAGGAACCCAAAACACTGTTCTATGTTCTCTTTGATATAACTTGTCACAGTTACTGTCATAACATAATATTTATTGCAGTTGACCCTGGGACTACCACAGCAAGGTCATTTTTCAAAATGATTCTAGCAGCCACTTCTAACCAACAGCATATTTACCTAAGACAAAGATGTGATTCCACTGGGCCCACTTTGTATTATCAACCAGGGAAGCATTATAATTGAAGACAGATTACAGTTAACTCAGGAAATTCTCTGTGTTAATCCCTTAAAATAATAATAGTGAGTTGGAAGGAGTGGCTTCCTATTTTTATTTTAAAAAAGAAAAGAAATAAGAAAGAAAGAGAAAAAAGGTCATGATCTTTTCATTTTTAAAAGAAAGGACAAGTTACAGTAATTGGTTTGGTTATATCTTTGCACTAACCTTACCAG
Organism: Aepyceros melampus; assembly: GCA_006408695.1. Taxonomy (NCBI): domain Eukaryota; kingdom Metazoa; phylum Chordata; class Mammalia; order Artiodactyla; family Bovidae; genus Aepyceros; species Aepyceros melampus. Next base: position 327,457 of record SJXQ01010853.1, on the reverse strand, counting down.
TTGTTTGAGGTGAAGTGTATATTCAAATAATTTAACAGGATGGAAAAAAAAAAAATCCACCTGTCAATGCAGGAAACATGAGCTGGATCCCTGATCTGAGACTATCCCACATTCCATGGAGGGACTAAGCCTGTGTGCCCAGAACCACTGAGCCCTTGGTAGAGCCAGTGCTCACAACAAGCAAAGCCATGCAATGAGAAGCTCAAGCACCACAACTAGGGAGTAACCTCCACCCCAGTCAGCAGCAATGAAGACTGAGCACAACCAAAAATAAATAAATTAAGCTTACAAAAAATTTTAACAGTATGTATGTGTAAAAACTGCCTAAGTATCAGTCTCCAAAAGCTTTTAGAAAATACTACTGCCAAAAAAAAAAAAGAGAAAATACTATTGCCCTTCATAAGAACTGTCCATGTTTAACTTCTCAAAAAATCAAAGCAATTACTCTCCACGCTGTATGTCACAATTTCCCATCTTTAGCTAATATTATTTTATTTTTCATAATAATCCAAATAAGCATACCTTCAAGTTGCTTTTGTGTAAATGACTTTCTTCTTTTCTTTCTTTCATTGTCCCCTTTCAATTAGTCCCCAAGATTGTGCAGGATTGTTGTTCGCTAAAACGGCTATCGCACTATTTCCTATCCCCGTATTCCTTCTACAAACTAGCTTGTTCCTCCATCAAGGCCTGGAGTCTGGAGTCCCTTCTTCAATGGAAGTTGGCCTTTGCCGACAGGTGATGCCCTGTCAGTTACAAAGCTCAGTCACGAAAGGCAATCCACGTCCCCTTTTGTTCTCCTGCTCTGCATGCTACTGGAAGTCAGCCTCTGTGACGGAAGCAAGCCCGGGCAACCCGTGGATAGACTCATTTGAAGGAGAATCAAAGCTCTCTGTTTCTCGACCCTACAGGAGCCTGAGACGAGCCGGAGCCAAGCAGCACCGCCTTCACCGCCAAGGGGTCACGAGGACAAGAAGCAAAATGGCCGCGGGACAGGGTCGCGGCTAGTTACCGCGAGAAGCCACGGGAACACCTGCTGGAAACACCTAACGGGCTTCCACACGCGGAAAGAGCGGCGGACAAAGGCAGTCACCGAGACCCCAGCAATTCCTCAAGGAGGCGCAGAAGCTGCTTCAGAAGGAGCACCACCAGTTTTACTTGTTGATCTTGAGAGAGGAGGCGAGAGAGATGCGCTTGTCCTACGGCAGAGACAGAGTCAGCGCAGCAAGACCGTCCCAACCTCAGCCCCTGGCCCTGGCATGAGTCTGAGAAGCCAGAAGTCATCCTGAGATGCAGGCCTCGCCCTCATCCAGAAAGCCCTCGCTCTCCCAGCAGAGCTCTCCCGCGGCCTCGCTGCACACACAGCCACAAACAGGTCAACAGGAAGCATTCCAGGACTCCACCAAGAGGCCGCCACTGCCATTCGTACCCTCAAGCGCCAGCGCTGAAGGACAGGCAAAGCCGGCCCTGCCGGAAGTGCGCCCGGAGGACAGGCCGCGCCCCAGCCTGTCTGCCTAGCTGTCGTTGTCACTCTGCGCCGCACTGATTGATGACCCTTCTGCCCAAGGTCAGGATGCAGAACCTCTCGGGCCTAGGGCTTGGATCCGAGAAGAAGCAGGCAGCTCAGAGCTGGCTTACCCTGAGAGGAGCCTTCAGAGCCCGTTTTGGGGCATCTTCCCAAATGTATACCCCACCGGGCCCTCATGAGATTTGTGAAACTAAAAAAACTAAAAAAAAAATTTTTTTTTTTACAGACGCCCTCAGCCTCAGCCCTTGCTAAGCTTCAGAGTGACAGTCAACACCTATCTGACACAGACATGTGAGTAACCCATCTTAAAAGTAGATCCTTCAGATCTCTTTGAGGCCATCTGGCTGATGCCAGCCATGGATCAGACAGGCCATTCCCACTGAGGTCTAGCCAAATTGCATAATGTAAGCAAAATCAGTAATTGTTTGTCTTTTAGCTCATTAAATTTGAAGGTAGTCTGTTATTCAACAATAGATAACTGATATATCCTCCCTGATGTGTGTCTGATCTATCTTTACACTCCCATTGCCAATGTCCTAAATTTAAGTTCTCATCGCTTGCCTAGAGTATTACAATAGCTGATTTTTTTCCTTCCTTCTAGTCTCTCCCTGGTTGATTTTCATTTCCACAATCAATCATCTATCTTGCTTCCTTACACCTTATTTATATAATGTGTGTATTCCCCCAAATCAGAAAAGTTCAAACTGTGATCTGAGTTTTCAGCATCTATCTCTGATTCTGAAATTGAGTTATCGATTAAAATTACCCAAGGAATTTTTTAAATCAATGCCTGAGACTCAACTCAGAGGTTTTTATTCAGTTGGTTTACAGTGGGAACTATTCACTGGTATTTCTTAAAGCTCTTCAGATATTCTAAAGGGCACCCAAAGTGAGAACACTGAAGCCACTGGGAGTGGAAAAGAACATGTAGGGGGTGGGTGTAACGAGAACAGGGCCAACACCAATATTCAAGATATGAGTAAAGGATTTGGATAACACTGATCCAGAGTTTTAAAAGTAGGAGGAAAAGGCAGAGTTTTAAAAATCAAGAAAGAAAAATGACTGGAAAGTAGACAGAAATGTCAGGATACCAAGCATAGTTCAAAACATTTATGAATTTCTCTTGTGTTATTTTATTATAATAAAATGATTAATACAGTCCTGATAGGCTAAGTTAACTCCAGAGCTGAGAAGGAACTCACATGAATCCATTAGGACATGATTTCATTCACATCTTTGTATATTCACCAACCCTATCATAATATATTGAGTGCCTGTTTGTCATTCATGCTAGAGAATGAACAACACAAAATTCTTGCCCTCAAGGAGCATTTTTTCAAATTGGGTGTGACAGACAAAAAATAAGCAAGTGCATAATGTGTCAGAAGTTAGTAAATAATATGAAGAAAAGTAAAGAAGGGAAAGGGGAAAAGGAACACTAGGGCAGGAGTAGGGGATGGAATGTGGAGAGTATAAAGGCTTCACTGGTAAAGTTTCCTTTGAGCAAAGACCTGAACGAAGTGAAGAAGCCAGTCATATAAATGAATACCTGATGGTGCAGCGACAGAACAAAGAGCAAGTGAGAGCGTGTTTGAGGATTATAAGGTACAGCAAGGAGGCCAGTATAGCCAGAATGAAGGTAGTAGGACATGAGGTCAAAGAAATAACAGGAGAAAAAATAGGGGTTTTAGGAGTGGGTAGGACTGGAGAAGGAATGGGAACCCACTCCAGTGTTCTTGCCTGGAGAACCCCGGGGACAGTGGAGCCTGGTGAGCTCCTGTGGGGTCGCACAGAGTCTGACACGACTGAAGCGACTTAGCAGCAGCAGCGGCAGGAGTGGGTAGGAGAAACTGTGACAGGTAGTGGTTCTTTATCTTACTTTAGAATCACCAAGAGAGACTTTCAAAATACCCATGCCCAGTCCACACCCTCAGAGATCTGTTTGAATTTAAGAAGGAACTCAGACAACAGCAGTTTTCAAATGCTCCCAGTTTATTGAGAATAATTACTGTAATGATTTATATGGATTATAAGTCACTTAAATTCTATAAATTTGCTCTGAGATGAAAAAGTCATTGATGGGTTTTAATGAAAGAAGAGGCAAGATCAATATTTTAATTAGTTCACCCTAGCTGCTCTATGGAGAAAACACTACAGGGCAAGGAAGGACCCATTCAGACCACCTATCACTATTTTGAACATTTTCTGTAGTGAACATGTGTAGCTTTTGTATTAATAACAAATTTCACATTTAAAAACATCTAAAAATATATTGAAGGGCTATATATTAATAAGCAGAGTATTATATTCTCTATTATTAACCCATTCTTCCAGATGTCTTTCTCAAGGAAAAACTTTCATGACAGTTAGTGGATTGTATATTATTTGGCTAGGGTTACTAAAACAAAGTAGGGCTTCCCTGGTGGCTCAGACGTTAAAGAATCTGCCCACAATGCAAGAGACCTGATCCAATCCATGGGTTGGGAATATCCCCCGAGAGAAGGAAATGGCAACCCACTCCAGTATTCTTGCCTGGGGAATCCATGGACAGAGGAACCTGGCAGGCTACAGTCCATGGGGTTACAAAGAGTTGGACACAGCTGAGTGACTAACACTGACTGACTGTAACAAAGTATCACAAACTAGGTGGCTTAAAACAAGCATAAATGTATTATTTTGCAAATCTACAGGCTGGAAGTCCAGAATCTATGTGTCAGCAGAGCTATGCTCCATCTGGACTCTGGGTAGAATCCTTACTTGCCTCTTCCTAGTTGCTGGTGGTAGGCAGTTCTTTAGCATTACTTGGCTTGCAGTTTCGTCTGTCTTATCTTCGCCATCACACAGTTGCCTTCATATCAGCTTCCTTCTTTGTGTATATTAATCCAGATTTCCTTTTTGTAAAGACACAAGTTATATTGGATTAGAGCACACGTTAATCACTTCGTTTTTGTTGGTTAAAGCTGCAAAGATCCTATTTCCAAATAAGATCATATTCTGAGGTATTGGTGGTTAGGACTTCAGCATCTCTCTTTTTTGGGAAGGGGAGCACAATTCAACCCATACAGATTGGTCTTTAATGAAAAATAATATAGTTGATACCATGCACTACGTTATCTATCAAAAGGCAGAAATAGACAAAGAAAAAAGTAGAACTATTCTCAATAAGTTAATAAAAGTCTTGAAATAAAGGATGATTACCCAGAGAAGGATAAGAATTTTATTATCCTTAGAAGCATATTTTTTTATTCTCCCACTTTTTCTACTTCAGCAGACACTTCTCAGAAAATGACTGAAAATGATGAAAAATAAACCAGGTTGGTGACTTTCCTTCATGAAACATGAATTTTCAGTGCTTTAGTGAATTTACATTTATATCTGGATCGTTTAGCCTTTATGGCCAGTAATTCCTTACACTATTTTGCTGAAATCAGAAAAATTACCCATACCTTTCAAATTGATTTCACAATTCCAGGGGAGTATAAATTATAATTTAATTAACATTAATCTGAGAGAGAATGGAGTTCAGCCCATGAATATGTTTAAAACATGTCTAACTTGCTGAGAAACGTAATTTTACCTAATGAAGGCCTTTTTTTTTTTCCAGTAGCAAAATGAAAAGTTTCAGGCTGACAGATAAACTTTGTAGGGTGGCTGAACTTTGTTGAATGCTGGCTTTGGAAACCAGTAGCAAATTCCATAAAGAAAAATCAGAGCAACATAATTCTTAGCCTCAAGCTATCCCCCAGCAAAGCAAATCCTATCAAGAAGCCACTGGTGACCCAAGTAACCAAGTTGAGCTGAAGTTAATGTGTTTGTATATAGGCTGTACAAGGAAAGTGAGCATTCTGTCATGAGACATAGAGCAAAAGAAGATGAGGAACAAACACCTACTTCTTGATACATTATCAAACATTGTGCAGGGAATTACTCTAAAAGTACACACAGTAAAGTATAAACTGTGTTTGACCCATCTATTATCTGGAAGTTAAATATCTTCAAATTCATTTACTCCACTAATCAGCTGCTACACATTTCTTTCTCCAGCTTCTACCATCTGCTTTTAATTAACAAAACAATCAGCATTCCAAACTGCAATGATAAATAGCTAATCATCACAGACTTTCAGCTTACAGGTATATTCAAAAAGAAAAGAAATAAACAGACTTATTTAGTTTCAAAGAGACTCGAAATATGAATCCAGAACATTGGCAAAAGTTACCTTATTTCTTTGACATCTTGAGAGTTTATAAATGAAATCCACTCTAAGTAAACAGCTATAAAATAAATTTGGGTTAACAAGATTAACAAATAGTGTTATTTTAGGCTGAATAGTTGAAATAAAGTTAAAACGATCCCAACTTTTCATGGAGAAAAGTTTAACTATGAAGAAAATATCACCTCCTCCAATACCAATAACTGAAACTCTATACATCAGAAGTTAGATAGCATAAATATTTCAACAACTAATGAGATAAGTTTACCTTTGTATTACATTTACATTGATTTTGGTGAAAAAAACAACAAATGCCTACTTTTTTTTCAAACAATGCAAATCAAGGTCAAGAGAAAGAAATGAAATTAACGTTCATGAGTATCTACTATGTATTGTATATCACAAATTCAGTCCTGTAAGCAGCCCTGTGGAGATTATTTCCCCCAGTTTAAAGATAGGATGACTGAGCCTTGGAGATAAAAGTCAAGTTGAGAATAAAACTTAAGACAGTCTATGATTGATAGATACCTTCTACTGCCTGATTAATACCTGATAAATAGCAAAAATTTTATAGGAGAAAGTTTTGCTGTATTTGTATAAAGAAGACTACTAGATTAACAAGTATTGGTGTTCAAAAAATAAGCAATTCACTTTTCATCACTACATTCCTCATCAAGGCTAAAGCCTAAATGATTATATGTAGAGTTTGTGTGTATATATGTATATTTTATATATATATATATATATATATATTCTGAAATACTTAAGACAATAATAATTTCTTAACCTTCTGGATATATTGTTTTTTTTTAAATTTTAACAATGGTAATTCCAGTCTGTGAGAAAGTTGCTAGTTACAGATGGTCAGCATATCACTTCATGATCAGTTCCCCGTCTGACAAAGCCAGTGAGAGATTATAAAGTTTTTTACTGTGCCTGTCAATTCCATGATACAAGACAGAAATACTTTCATTTGGGTTCTCTAAGATTCAAGAACAGCTCATTTTTAAAGTAATAGGAAAATCTGTGTATTAAATCATCTGTTGTTTTTGTTTAGTTGCTAAGTCGTGTCCAACTCTTTTGTGACCCCATGGACTGTAGGCCACCAAGCTCCTCTGTCCATGGGATTTCCCAGGTGCTGGAAGTAGATAGCCATTTCCTTCTTCAGGGAATCTTCCTGACCCAGTGATCAAACCTGTGTCTCTTGAATTGCAGGTGGATTCTTTACCACTGAGCCACCAGGGAAGCCATATTAAATCATAGGTTTAGGAAATTCTTTCATTTTAGCCCGCTAAGAAAGGTTGATCCTTCATGGTACTCAGCACCATGTCTGTTGAGAATATATTTTGAAGAAGACAAAAGGAGAGTGAATAGAATTGAAAAAGAAAGGATAGAGGGATCCAGAGGGAAAGCAATGAAAGCTGAAGTGGATTGTCAAGAGAAAGGTGGGGAAGAGAAGGTAAAAGAAATGGAAGAAGAGGCAAGGAGAGAAATGACCAAAAGACTTTGGAGAAAGAGTGAGATGCTTAAAGAGATACCTTAGGAAGACATTCATGTCATGTCAGATAAAATCCTTTCCTCACTCTCCCGTGACATCATCAGTAAAATCCTTACCTGTAAACTCATTACTGCAGACCACCTCAGCCAATACCCAAATGCCAGGATTTTTTTCCCTTTTAAGAACCAACCAGGGGCTATTCACCAGAGCATAATATCCCAAAGGGAGAGCAGCTTTTGCTACTCAGCTTCTCACCACAGTACCATGCAGAGAAATTTCTGCAAAACAGCCAAAATCCCCCTTAGGATTCGCAATAGAGGAGGTATCAGGTAGAACCCAGAGGCCAGTCTATGCTGGAAGCGGCAGATCACTGACACCACCTTATTTCACTGTACTTTGAGAAAGTTTATTGACTTGAGGAAGAATTTCTGTGTACCCGAGTAGCATGCATTCCTCTCTACCTTTCTTTCTGATAAACATTCTTGTAAGGTACTTGTAAAATAAACCAGAGGAGAACAACATAAGCCTTCCTCAATCTCATCCTATTTTTCATCTTCCTGGGATGTGGCCATCACAGCACTTTATTAAGACACTAGGAGACAAGAGATGAGAAGACAGGGAAACAAGCATCCTTTGCCTGGGTCACCTGAGTGTTGTCCCATGATTGGAAACACATTTGAACACATGGAGTTACCCAATTAACAAATATGATAGGACCGCCAATAATTATTACTAAGTCAGCCACCACTTGAGTGGGACCTTGTTAGTCTCTGAACCTATAAAGGACTTACAGTCTCATATGTCTTTTACCCTGAAATGTGGGTTATGAAGTATCAAAGTTAATCACAGGTACTAAATTCAGGGGGGAAAAAAAAGAAGCAGACTGAACCAGCTGGGATGTAACAGAGAAATTTTGGTGACACGGAGTTAAATGATGAAGTTTTCTTTGTTAATAAAAAGAAAGTGGTTGCCTCCCTACGCTTCCATTTTTAAGGTGTCTCCTTAAAAAAAGGCCTAATAATAGGCCTAAGAAGAGACCTAACCTTTTGATTTTGTAGTGTAAAGTCACAGACCTTCTGACCTTTGGAACTGTAAACACGTATCTCAAAAATGACACAATATCTTTCAGGAGGTAGCAGTCACAGGTACCATCATTTTCCCCTTGAGTCAATAAGAAAAGTTTCTTGTTCTTTTTCTGCTTGTGTATATTTGTGTGAAATTTTCCTTGTACCTTGTAGGTCACTTTCATCTGAACTTAAATGCAAATAAGCCGTTTCCTGGAGAAGGAAACAGCTACCCACTCCAGTATCCTGGTCTAGAGAATTCCATGGGTTGTATAGGCCATGGTGTCGCAAAGAGTCGGACACAACTGAGTGACTTTCACTAAATGCAAATAAATCTGCTAATAATTTTCAGATATTAAATTGTGTTCTCTTTCTCTTCTCTCCTTTCTTTCTTTATCTCTCTCTCAATATATTGGTACAGAGAGGAGTTTTATGGTCAGGATTGTTTTATTTCCCCAACAATGACTACCAAGAAATAGTTATATATGCACTCAGAAATCCAAAAAGATAAATAATTGGATGAGGCTTGAACAGTTGGGTGGCTGGTAATATCATTTACTATGTGTGTGTTAGTTGTTTAGTCGTGTCTGACTCTGTGCAACCCCATAGACTGTAGCCCACCAGGCCCCTCTGTCCATGGGATTCTCCAGGCAAGAACACTCTAGTGGGTTGCCATTTCCTTCTCCAAAAGGAACTATAGAAAGCAAGAAAGTGAAGTCACTCAGTTGTGTATGACTCTTTGCAACCCGATGGACTGTAGCCTACCAGGCTCCCCCATCCATGGAATTTTCCAGGCAAGAGTACTGGAGTGGGTTGCCATTTCCTTCTCCAATCATTTACTATAAACAGTCACAAAAGAAAAAAACGTTTTTCACAGAGAACAGAACCTTAGTATGGGAGGAGAATTTAACTACCAAACCTCCTTCTCTTATTTTAATCACTTCTAATACATCCTGGGTTTCTTCTACACCCAGTCAGTGAAATGACTTGATTTTTCATCCACCCAAAACCTCTTTGAAATCTATCTAATTTTCTTCATTTATAAAGTTACTATGTCAGACCATATGGCCACATCTCTCCTCTTCTAAGTTTTATTACTTTTGGTTTTGTTGCATCTCAAACTATTTATCTACATAGCTATGAGTGAGATTTCTAAAACAGAAGACTTCTGTTTAAAAAATGATGTATAAAGATCTCCTTCATCTAGCTCCTGCTTATGCTGCCAGCTAGATGTCTCATGGCTTGAAAACTCTTTCTCCACTTATTAAATTTTTGATCCATCATACTGAATGTTACTTGAAATCATTATTTTGTTCTCTAGAATTTTGCACTATTTTCTTATTCAAGACCATTCATCTGTATCCCTTTCTCTGTTCACCACCCTCTTCCTCTCAAATAATCACTACTTTCTGTTCTTTATTTAGGATCAACTAGAATGTATCTCCTCCTCCTGAATTTCTTGTCTGATTCATCCACAGTAATCCTAATTTCCTCTTAGCACCTTGTTTTGATCTAATCTTTATTATACCATATTATATTTGCCAATTTATACCATACTATCTTTTTTTATATACTATCTTTTATACTGTAAGATCTTTGAAATAACTCAGTAAGTGTATTTAAGTAAAAAGGTGAATTTCTAGGAGTGGGACTGGTTTGCATACCAGCTTGATCCAAGGCTGAAAGCGAGGTCAACAAAACCCAGCTACTTTCTGGTCCTCAACTCTACTCTCTCACAGGATGGTTTCACTCAGGCTGCTCCTGCTGACAAACATGTCTAACTATAGGTCAAGGTCTATATTCTGTAAGCCCAGTGGGAAAAAGTAGCTTTCTCTCCCTGAAGTCCCAGCAGAACTGGGACTGTTCTGATTGAGTGCCATTCTGCTCTGATTGGGCCACATACCATTCTTGAAGTAATGCTCTGACTAACTGGGCTTGAATAACATGCTCATCCCTGGGGTCAAAGATAGAGTTCATTCTGAGAGTAGCACGTGGAATAAAGGAGGCACTTCTTCAGAAAATCATATAGTACCAATAGGTACCAAAAGAAAATTAATGCAAGCTGGGAAGCAAAACCAAAACAAAACAAAACCATTGTCCACTATAGTAAACAAATTACATGGCTGTGTAAATCAATATACTCTGTGGCAAGGTAAGAAATGACAGCTTTGCAGTTTAATCCAGCTGCAGACACTTTAAATTTATTTTTGTATGATGATTTAGCTAATCTTTCTCTGTAAATTAGGTTTCTTTGAAAGCTAAATTGAAATTCATTCTGGTTTTAAGAATTCTGCATAATAAATGGAAACATATTTCTAAGCTGCATGCCATAGCTTCCAAAAGAATTTATGATTATACAGATGTTGATTTAAACTTGTATTTTCAGTATGATACTTTAAACTTGATTGAATTTCCTCAGCAAGTTGAAAATATGAAAAAAAAAATTGGGGGAGGAAAGGCTAATTATGGGTAATAAAGGCAAGAAATAGCAGTTTTCATGTAATTGAAATTCTAAATGATTAATAGTCATTTAAGCATGCAGAATAATGTATCATATGTGATTCGGTTGAAAGACTTAATTTATAGTAAAAAAAATTAAGTTACCATGACAAACCAGAATGGAAAAGTAGAAAGGGCCAATTTACATTCAGCAAGAAGTTCCAGTTACTTCTTAACAACCAAGAAAAGCTGTAAACACACTTTCCCCCCTTCTGGAAATTTCAGTAGAACTTGGCTTCTCAGAGAAAAATCTCCCTCTTCCAACACCTTTTTGTGATGAGAGCAGGCTGCCAAGAAAGCTCCCACAGATTGAAAGAAGTCTGAAGAATGTCTGTTTTGAGTCAGGTATTATAATTAGTTTTGACACCACTTTCACAGTAAGGTTCCTTAATCCTCCTGAAACTTTATGCAGGGATAAATGAAGCACCTGCTATGTTATATACATTATTCTAGTGGTCTCTTTAATCTTTCCTGTTCACGCTTTAGGAGTTAGAGTTATTTCAGCTATGGACATGTGGACTACCCTAGAAGCGTCAGAAAGATTCTTTTCATACTTAAACACTTTCGTCAATAAAAAGACTATGTTCACAGTTTACTTAGCTATATAATACAAGAGTTCTGTTCCCAAAAGAAGCATGATAGAAAAAAAACACTGAATTTGGATGTCAGATGATTTGTAGCTGAAGTCCATGGTCTTGGACTTAACATTTTTGTGAGTTTTTAGAGTTTCCACATCTCCATAGGGGAGAGAAAAAATAGCTTGTAGCATTTTTGTGTAGATGGAAAGGAGATCAATAATGGATGCAAAAGAGGTCTGCAAGCTATAGTTAGGCTCTTTCTGCCTTGATACATCCCTATAATGACCAACTTCAAAATTGTGGGACCCAAATATAAGTATTTGAATCAAGACAGATTTGTAATATACATATAGAACTGCCAAGTTGCAATGTAATAATAATAGCTAACATTGATTAAGCACTAGTTGTATGCAGGGTACTTTGAAAGTTTGCAAGGCTTCCATTTTCAGACCTGGCAACAATTCCATAAGTTGGATAATAGTGTTATTTGTATTTTGCATGTAGAAGACCAAGGCTAATAAAGATTAAATGATTTCCTCAAATTCACACAACTAGAAAGTGAAGTTCTGGGCCTCAACACAAGCCACTTCACTGAAAGTCAATACTCTTACCTCTGCATAGCTTCTTCATCCATACAGATTGAATGACAGAAGATATGATCCTGAAATATTCCCTTGTATAAATATGAAATTGAGTCACAATAAAGAATCATCAACTCATAAGGAAGTAGTCAATCATTTAATAAACAATTTCAGGAAAGCCAACTTTTCAAAAATTTTATCACAGTCTCATACTGCAGACATTTAAAAAGTGAAGTAAGCCAGTCACTTTTTATCTGCGGTTTTTCCAGTAGTCATGTATGGATGTCAGAGTTGGACTATAAACAAAGCTGAGCACCAAAGAATTGATGTTTTTGAACTGCGGTGTTGGAGAAGACTCTTGAGAGTCCCTTGGACTGCAAGGAGATCCAACCAGTCCATCCTAAAGGAGATCAGTCCTGAGTGTTCATTGGAAGGACTGATGCTGAAGCTGAAACTCCAAAACTTTGGCCACCTGATGCAAGAGCTGACTTATTTGAAAAGGCCCTGATGCTGGGAAAGATTGAGGGCAGGAGGAGAAGGGGACAACAGAGGATGAGATGGTTGGATGGCATCACTGACTCGATGGACATGGGTTTGGGTGAACTCCGGGAGTTGGTGATGGACAGGGAGGCTTGGCGAGCTGCAGTTCATGGGGTCTCAAAGAGTCGGACATAACTGAGTGACTGAACTGAACTGAAGTGAGAATTTTAAAGCTTTTGAAGTCTTATGTGTGCTCAGTCATGTCCAACTCTTTGCAGCCCATGGACTGTAACCTGCCAGGCTCCTCTGTCTGTGGTATTTCCCAGGCAAGAATACTGGAGTGAGTTGCCTTTTCCTACTCCAGAGTATCTTCCCTACCCAGGGATCAAAGTGGTGTCTCTTGAGTCTCCTGCACTGGCAGGCAGATTCTTTACCACTAGCAATATCCAGAAAGCCCTTTTAAGTCTTAAGCCTTTTTAATGCTAAATGATATTTCATCGTATGAATGTACCATATTTTGTCTATCCATTAATCTGTGGATATACACTTGCGTGGTTTCAAACTTTTTACTGTTGGGAGTGACACTACTATGAACATCAGTGTACAGATATCTGTTCGAGTTTCTGCTTCAATTCTTTTGGGTATATACCCAGAAGTGGAATAGCTGAACAATATTGTAATTCTATTTTTAGTTTTTTGAGGAACCTCTATACCATTTTCCATGAATACTGTACCGTATTCTTAATTGTCATGGATTTAGGGTCTGTGCCTTAAGACTTCCATGTAATGAAATTCTTGAAAATTGTTGGAAAACCTTCCTAAGTTCTCCATCTCAGTTAATGAGATTGCCCTGTCATTAATTGATTGGCAGCCTCTGGTCTTCTTCTTTACCCCTTGCATCTATTTGATAACTAGCTAATATGTTCTTACAAATGATTCTAAAAGAGTCACTCTTCTTTCTTCATCACCACTGTCATTGCCTTGGTGTGGCCAGCCCTCATCAATTCTAATCTGATCTGAATATTTTTCCTCCTCTTTCTCTGTCCCCTTAGTATTGTCAGAGAGGCAAATATGATTATATCATTGCTTTTCCTTTCACCCCCCAACATCTTCAGCTGGACTCCTCAACCACAGTGGACTTTGTCACAGATAAAGCATGTAAATAATTCTAAAACATTGATTTTCTTCAGTGAGAAATAATTTAAAATAATAATTTACATATTTAAAAAGCACATTATATAATAGAAAGTAAATTTGCATAAATTTTAAAACCATAGGCTTCTGACATGAGGGCTTTGGATTACATGGATTACAGTGCCACAGCCTCAGAGCTTTTATTTCTTTATCTATGTTATTGTTGCTGTATATATCCTAATTTGTGTCCAACTCTTTTGCTCAAACTCATGTCCATTGAGTCGATGATGGCATCCAACCATCTCATCCTCCATCAGTCCCTTCTCCTCCTGCCTTCAATCTTTCCCAGCATCAGGGTCTTTTCCAATGAGTCAGCTGTTCGCGTCAAGTGACCAAAGTATTGGAGCTTCAGCTTCAGCGTCAGGCCTTCCAATGAATATTCAGAGTCAATTTCCTTTAGGATGGACTGGTTTGATCTTCCTGCTGTCCAAGGGAGTCTCAAGAGTCTTCTCCAGCACCACAGTTCGAAGGCATCAATTTTTTGGTGCTTAGCATTTTTTATTGTCCAGCTCTCATATCCATACATGACTATTGGAAAAACCATAGCTTTGACTATATGGACCTTTGTAGGCAAAGTAATGTCTTTGCTTTTTGATATACTGTCTAGGTTTGTCATAGCTTTTCTTCTGAGAAGTTAGAGTCTTTTAATTTCATGGCTGCAGTCACTATCCACAATGACTTTAGAGCCCAAGAAAGTAAAGTCTGTCACTGTTTCCCTGTCTATATGCTATGAAATGATGGGACCAGATGCCATGATCTTCATTTTTTAAATGTTGAGTTTTAAGCCAGCTTTTTCACCTTCATCAAGAGGCTCTTTAATTCCTCTTCACTTTCTCCTTTGATCTCCTTCTGTCCAAGGGACTCTCAAGATTGAATCTTCTCCAGCACCACAGTTTGAAAGCATCAATTCTTTCATGCCCAGCCTTCTTTATGGTCCAACTGTCACATCCATACGACTACTGGAGAAACTATAGCTTTAACTATATGGACCTTTGTCAGCAAAGTGATGTCTCTGCTTTTTAATATACTGTCTAGGTTTGTCATCTCTATCTATAAGAGTATATAAAAGGGAACCTGGAGAAATACTGATTTACAGGGTAAAATATAGGCCCCTTAGCGTGTTATATGAGCTCCCCTTTGAATTAGTACTTGCCTGTATCTCTAAGACTTTCTGCCACATCAATGCCTTATTTTTCAGTAATATCAGATCATTTGTGAGTTCTAGAATGTCATCATACTATTTCATGTATCTATATTTCATGTGCTGTTGAATTTCTCCATCTTATCATCCTGCCCAAGCTGTTCTATGTGGTGAACTCCATTTCCACCTTTCTATCTCTATCCAAATACAGTTTCTTCATTGAAGCCTCCCTGACTTTCTCCTCTATCTATGCCCCTTCAGATTGTTACTTTGTATCTATATTGTACTTTAACCACTGTTCCTGTTATATTGTGCACTGCCTTTACCTTAAAATGTTAATATTTTGAGACTAAATTGTTAAAATATTAGTTTCTAAAAATGGTCTACATGGATTTCATCTCGGTGCTATCATTTTCTAGCCATGTGACTTTAAGCAGGTTAACTGACTTCTCTGCACCCCAGTGGTCTCTGTAAAATAGGGTCAATACTAGTATTTACTTGACAGTGTTGTTGTTACGATGTTCCCTTACGTGGAAAACAATCAGCATCCATAAGTGTCAGCTATGTTTGTGTGTTCATTTTAGAATCCTTAGAACCTGCCACAGAGCAAGTGTTTGGGATATGTTTACTGAAAAAAATTCAGTTTCCTTCTTACTATCTACATATTTTTGTCCTTCAGTTTCCTCTTTGGCCAAAAGAAAAGTATACTTTTTTTAAAAAAAAATTGAAATGTGGTGGCTGAGAAACCCTGGTATTTCAAATTATTTTGCATGTCTTGGCCTAGAGTTAGTGATGGTAATATCATATCATACCAACTAAATTGAAAGCGGAAGGTAAAGAATTGATTATTTAAAAGGTAGTTTGTTTTCCATCCTGCTATCAGAAAAAGTGGTCCAAACCTCCACACAGGATATGAAAATAAAACTCATACTTGGAGACCCATCTTTCAGAGTTATGAAAATCTGTTACATATTTGTTGAAAGGAAAGTGTGTTTTTGGACAATAACTCCGTATAGAGAAAAAAGACTGCCAGAGTGTGTGTATAATTGCTTGGACTGCTAAGGGTTTTGTTCAGGGTCTTGAGATTAGTGATAGATGAGCCTAAACGGACTGCTTTAAATAAACCAAATGTCTTGGATTAGCATCACTGGACTTAGAGCCCCCTGGGAAAGGCCTGTCTCCCGTGATTTCCAGTATACTCCACTTCCAATGAGCTGGAAATGCCACAAGAAAACCACTGTTCTCACGGTATTTTTGCCTTTTCCATTTCTGGTTTTAGCTAAGAGAAAAAAATAGTATGTGCAAATAAAAAACGGCATGTGTACATGACAGAAAAATCAGAGCATCCAAATGTTTGATCTTAAAACTAAATAGAATTCACACTAGTTTCAAATAAATTCAAATAAAGTAACTTTAGTCACATTCTCCTAAGTTTCATTTAAAGTAAATGTGTGCCTACAAGTGAGCCAGATTCATTCAGCATGACTGTCATGAAATTGTATTGCATTTGCATTGATTGAAAGCTAAGTGGTAGAAGAACTAAACTTGGTTAATGTTTCTAAATTTTTGTTTAGAGATATTTACTTAGACTACTTCCAAAAATGTGCTATAAATAAGTAAGCATATTTAATAAATATTTGGATTTTTTTAAAAAGAGATTGACTTTTGTCTATTTACAAATTTGCTAGAAGAATTTAATTCCATGTTTAGATTACGCTTCAATAAAATGCAGCAAATATTTATGGATCACATGTGTGTGCCAGGGAGAGTGCTAAGAGCTGGGGATATACTTAAGGATACTGTTGACATTCAATGAATGTTAAAAAATGCAGTTGTCTTTGAGTATCTGGGCTGGGAGTGGGAGTTGGTTCCAGAACTCCTAGAATACTCAAGTCTCCAACACTGTCTGGATGCTCAAGTCGTTTGTATAAAACAGCCATAGTATTTGTGTATAACCTATGTACATCCTCCCACATACTTTAAATCACCTCTGGATTACTTAAATAATAGCTAGTACAGTAAAAAATGCTATGTAAATAGCTGTAAATACTATGTAATTAGTTGCATAACTGTGGCAATTTTAAGTTTTGATTTTTGGAACTTTCTGGAAATTTATTTTTATTGTTTTCAAGCTGTAGTTGGTGTAATCCATGGATTTGAATTTGATATACAGAGAGCCAACTGCAGTTAACAATATTTTACCAACTATACTTCAATAAGAAAATTTTTAAGTTAAAAAAATTCACATCAACTATACTTCAGTTTTTTGTTTTTTGTTTTTTTTTAAGCAGATTTAGATAGAGTAACCAAAGGAATGTGAAGGAGAGGACAAAGGAAAACAATACAATACCAATCTTTCAAGAACGATTTAAAAGCATGACTTTCCTCAATGGTGTGCTAATGTTTTATATATTATTAGTAGCAGAAAAAGGTGACTAAAAATTGAGCAAAAATAGTTTGCCATAACAAAAATCTATTATGCACTGAGTCTAAGATTTAGATAGCAAAAACAATGTTTAAAGGACTCATACCTGAGAGACAGATGAGTTCATTAGAAAAGTTTACATGTGTGGCAAGTCATGGAGGATCAACACTTTGTCATTACTCCCTCATGAAGGGCATTAGCAGTAAATCTATTGCGTAACATGAGTAGAAGTTTCTCTCACGATATAAACAAATATTAACTATTTGTCAGGTTATTACCTTCAGATATTAGTTGCACCAGCTTAAAAGTAAAGCAGAATAATGTTTCCTGTTTGCCCGCATAGCTATGTTCCTAACTAATGACCTGGATTCGGGTTAAAAACCAAATAAAATATCTCTACCTTCTCAAGGATATAGCAGTTCCAATGCCTCACAAAAATACCTTGTTCCCATGCAGTCTCTGCCTCTATCAGAACAGCAAATAGCAACCAATTTTGATGCACTTGCATGGGCTGAGACATTAACAAGTGACTCATCTATCTTCACATAATATAGTTGTCAGATCTTAAAATCAGTATCTAACTTCAAATAAAACTCCTGAGATCTGCTCTATTCTTGCTCAAAAGTGCATATTTCCCCCATGGGAAGAAAAAAAAGAGTACTCATCAGGGAAGAGTAAGAATGTCAGTGGTAGAAATGAAGAGGAAGAAGCATCCCAACTGTTCAGGGGAACCTCTTTAATAGCCACAGGGTTTGGGAGGTTGTTGGGATTGTGGCATGTAGTCTCTTGGGCATGAGCTGGGAACTAAGGTTAATTTGAATCATCTGGTTGCTAGAAGCAACTAAGACCCTGGCAAAGAAGATGGGACACTACCACAAGAAAATAGACTTCTGATTACTTTGTATCCTAACTAAATTCCCAGGCTTAATTGGCCTGGGGAAGTACCCATGACATAA
The DNA here is from genome assembly GCA_006408695.1 of Aepyceros melampus. NCBI lineage: Eukaryota > Metazoa > Chordata > Mammalia > Artiodactyla > Bovidae > Aepyceros > Aepyceros melampus. Next base: position 309,303 of record SJXQ01010853.1, on the reverse strand, counting down.
GTGGCTGAATTATCCACATCAATGTTTTCCTGTAGTTAAGGACATCACCAGATGGTCAACACCAAAATCAGACTGATTATATTCTTTGCAGCCAAAGATGGAGAAGCTCTATACAGTCAACAAAGACATGACTGGGAGCTGACTGTGGCTCAGATCATGAACTCCTTATTACCAAACTCAGATTTAAATTGAAGAAAGTGGGCAACACCACTAGACCATTCAAGTATGACCTAAATCAAATCACTTATGATTATACAGTGGAAGTGAGAAATAGATTTAAGGGTCTAGATCTGATAGAGTGCTTGATGAACTATGGAATGAGGTTCGTGACATTGTACAGGAGACAGGGATCAAGACCATCCCCATGGCAAAGAAATGCAAAAAAGCAAAATGGCTGTCTGGGGAGGCCTTACAATAGCTGTGAAAAGAAGAGAGGCGAAAAGCAAAGCAGAAAAGGAAAGATGTAAGCATCTGAATGCAGAGTTCCAAAGAATAGCAAGAAGAGATAAGAAAGCCTTCTTCAGTGATCAGTGCAAAGAAATAGAAGAAAAGAACAGAAGAGGAAAGACTAGCGATCTCTTCAAGAAAATTAGAGATACCAAGGGAACATTTCATGCAAAGATGGGCTCGATAAAGGACAGAAATGGTCTGGGCCTAACAAAAGCAGAGATATTAGAAGAGGTGGCAAGAATACACGGAAGAACTGTACAAAAAAAATCTTCATGACCCAGATAATCATGGTGATGTGATGACTAATCTAGAGCCAGACATCTTGGAATGTGAAGTCAAGTGGGCCTTAGAAAGCATCACNACCACTAGACCATTCAGGTATGACCTAAATCAAATCCCTTATGATTATACAGTGGAAGTGAGAAATAGATTTAAGGGTCTAGATCTGATAGATAGAGTGCCTGATGAACTATGGAATGAGGTTCGTGACATTGTACAGGAGACAGGGATCAAGACCATCCCCATGGCAAAGAAATGCAAAAAAGCAAAATGGCTGTCTGGGGAGGCCTTACAAATAGCTGTGAAAAGAAGAGAGGCAAAAAGCAAAGGAGAAAAGGAAAGATATAAGCATCTGAATGCAGAGTTCCAAAGAATAGCAAGAAGAGATAAGAAAGTCTTCTTCAGCAATCAATGCAAAGAAATAGAGGAAAAGAACAGAATGGGAAAGACTAGAGATCTCTTCAACAAAATCAGAGATACTAAGGGAACATTTCATGCAAAGATGGGCTCGATAAAGGACACAAATGGTCTAGACCTAACAGAAGCAAAAGATATTAAGAAGAGGTGGCAAGAATACACAGAAGAACTGTATAAAAAAGATCTTCACGACCCAGATAATCATGATAATGTGATGACTAATCTAGAGCCAGACATCTTGGAATGTGAAGTCCAGTGGGCCTTAGAAAGCATCACTACAAACAAAGCTAGTAAAGGTGATGGAATTGCAGTTGAGCTGTTTCAAATCCTGAAAGATGATGCTGTGAAAGTGCTGCACTCAATATGCCAGCAAATCTGGAAAACTCAGCAGTGGCCACAGGACTGGAAAAGGTCAGTTATTATTCAAATTCCAAAGAAAGGCAATGCCAAAGAATGCTCAAACTACCGCACAGTTGCACTCATCTCACATGTTAGTAAAGGAATGCTCAAAATTCTCCAAGCCAGACTTCAGCAATACGTGAACTGTGACCTCCCTGATGTTCAAGCTGGTTGTAAAAAAGGCAGAGGAACCAGAGATCAAATTGCCAACATCCGCTGGGTCATGGAAAAAGCAAGAGAGTCCCAGAAAAACATCTATTTCTGCTTGATTGACTATGCCAAAGCCTTTGACTGTGTGGATCACAATAAACTGTGGGAAATTCTGAAAGGGATGGGAACACCAGACCACCTAACCTGTCTCTGGAGAAATCTGTATGCAGGTCAGGAAGCAATAGTTAGAACTGGGCATGGAACAACAGATTGGTTCCTAATAGGAAACGGAGTAAGTCAAGGCTGTATATTGTCACCCTGCTAATTTAACTTATATGCAGAGTACATCATGAGAAACGCTGGGCTGGAAGAAACAGAAGCTGGAATCAAGATTGCTGGGAGAAATATCAATCACCTCAGAAATGCAGATGACACCACCCTTATGGCAGAAAGTGAAGAGGAGCTAAAAAGCCTCTTGATGAAAGTGAAAAGAGGAGAGTGAAAAAGTTGGCTTAAAGCTCAACATTCAGAAAACAAAGATCATGGCATCTGGTCCCATCACTTCATGGGAAATAGATGGGGAAACAGTAGAAACAGTGTCAGATTTTATTTTTGGGGGCTCCAAAATCACTGCAGATGGTGACTGCAGCCATGAAATTAAAAGACGCTTACTCCTTGGAAGAAACGTTATGACCAACCTAGATAGTATATTCAAAAGCAGAGACATTACTTTACCGACTAAGGTCCATCTAGTCAAGGCTATGGTTTTTCCTGTGGTCATGTATGCATGTGAGAGTTGGACTGTGAAGAAGGCTGAGCGCTGAAGAATTGATGCTTTTGAACTGTGTGGTGTTGGAGAAGACTCGAGAGTCCCTTGGCCTGCAAGGAGATCCAACCAGTCCATTCTGAAGGAGATCAGCCCTGGGATTTCTTTGGAAGGAATGATGCTAAAGCTGAAGCTCCAGTACTTTGGCCACCTCATGCGAAGAGTTGACTCTTTGGAACAGACCCTGATGCTGGGAGGGATTGGGGGCAGGAGAAGAAGGGGACGACCGAGGATGAGATGGCTGGATGGCATCACAGACTCAATGGACATGAGTCTGAGTGAACTCCGGGAGTTGGTGATGGACAGGGAGGCCTGGCGTGCTGCAACTCGTGGGGTCGCAAAGAGTCGGACACGACGGAGCGACTGAAGTGAACTGAAGTTATTATAACTACCGCTGTTGAATCAGAATGTCAGAGCCACAAGGACATTTATAGATAATAAAGTTCAAAAACAAAAGATGAGAAAACTGAAACCTGGGGAGCATAGGTGCCATAAGCAATGGTGCCCATTGTCCGGTCTACACAAAACAAAGTCCACAGACTTCCTAGAACACTGTCCAAAGACTCTGTCAACCACAGGGCCCAGTGGAAATTAGTCCCCTAAACTAAAGAACTTTCAGTAGCTGGCAATTTTGCAATCAACAACCACAGAGGAACAGATTTAGAACTAAGGCTGTCAGCCTTGTTACCTTTTGGGCAGCAAAAGGATCTGGGTTCAAATTCAAGTTTGATTCACTGAGGCAAAATATTTAACCTATGTGAAAATTACCTTTTGAAAAACATAAAAGGATGGGGTGACTAGTAATAACTCCTCACAGGATTATTATAAGCATTAAACAGAGAATAGGAGAAAGCACCTAATATGATACACAAAGCATGTTTTTTCAGATTCTGTTTTCCTTTTCTAGAATGAAGTGTGGTGTGCCCATTAAAGTATCTGCTGTGTAGTTGGGCTGTATGGGTTCAAATCTCACTTCATGTAACAGCCATGTAATCTGGGAAAGGTACTTATCCTCTGTGTGTTTTAGTTTTTTAACACATAAAATGAGAATGGACTGTTTCTGAGGATTTAATTAGGTACATGGTAAAGCATTTAGTTTATATCCTAAAACATAATAGGTGTTCTTGAGAAAAATTATCTTGATTCCAATCTGTAATATGCAAGAAATATAAGTTCAATACACACATTTATTTTTTATTCTCTAAAAGACACTACATGACAACCTTTGCTTCACTTTTATCCCATATAATTTAGGAGGTTCTTTAAAATTTAAAGAAGCTGCAATCATTAAGCAATTACAGTAAATGGTTACAAAGCATCTACTATAATATAGAGAAGACTGAAGACCAAATATCCAACCTCAATTTCCAAATTTAAAACAAACCTCAGTGTCTATGGACTTCCCCAGTGGCACAGCAGTAAACAATCCACCTGCAATGCAGGAGACCCAGCTTCAATCCTTGGGTTTAGAAAGATTCCCTGGAGAGGAAAATGGTAACTCCAGTATTCTCGCCTGGGAAATCCCAGGAACAGAGAAACCTGGCAGGCTACAGTCCATGGGGCCACAGAGTTAAGCCATGACTTAGCAACTAAACACCATCACTACAATGTATATTCACCATCCAAGATAATACCAGTATACAACATGAATAATTTACCTAAGGCCTTCTGGCAACAAGACTGCTAAGCTCAAAGTCTTCTTACTGACACATCTTGAAATTCTGAGTAAAACAAATACACAAGGGGAAAAAAAGGAAGTCCTCAGATCCATAAAGAGTTCAATGAAACCCTGAGTGGTACAAGCAAGCTGTTGTTGTAGCAGACCCTGAGGTGGGGAATGGATTTCAGGAGAGGCCCTAAGAGCTGGAGTTTGGGATTCTAAGACCCAGCAAGTGACAGGAAGTAAGGTCTTGGACCAATTCTGAATGACGCAAGAAGTTGGAACTGAGATTCCTTGCACGATCCTGAACTCTTTAAGACCATATGTGCCAAACTGGAACTTCTAGAAGAATCACCTGGAGAGCTTATTAAAACTCAGATTCTTCAATCCACCTCCAGAGATTCTAACTCAGCAGGTCTGGAAATTTGCATCTCTCAAGCTCCTAGGTAATGCTAATGTTTCTAGTCAACAGAACACATTTTGAATAGCAAGGCTCTAAGAGCTTAATCATTAATGAAAAGGACCCTGTATGCAAGACAGCAAAAGAGATGTACAGAACAGTCTTTTGGACACTGTGGGAGAGGGAGAGGGTGGGATGATTTGGAGAATGGCATTGAAACATGTAAAATATCATATATGAAATGAATCACCAGTCCAGGTTTGATGCATGATACCAGATGCTTGGGGCTGGTGCATTGAGATGACCCAGAAGGATGGTACGGAGAGGGAGGAGGGAGAGGGGTTCAGGATGGGGGACACATGTGTACCTGAGGCGGATTCATGTTAATATATGGCAAAACCAATAAAATATTGTAAAGTAATTAACCTCCAATTAAAATAAATAAATTTATATTAAAAAAAAAAGACCCTAAAAAACAATCTTTCCTGACCCAGGAAGAAAGATAGAAAAGCTTATGTCTGACCAGTGCTCCTCTGCTGTATACTGCTTGGAATGAAAATGCACACTGTCTACAAAGCTATGTGAGTGATATACTTAAGAAATTAAATTAAAAAACTGACCCTGGGTTAAGGATTCTTTTGAGGCATATAAAAGAAGTAAACTTTTTACTTCTAAATAAAACTGTTATTTAGAGAAATTTTCATGTGCCAGATATTGTAAAATGCCCATTTAAAAAGTGTTGTTGTTGTTCTACAAAAATTAAAAAAAAAAAAAAGAGGAAGCTGGAAAGCCCCAAAACTTAAGATAACAGAATAGTTGAAAAGCCTATAAGTTTTCAGTTATTTAAAGACACACAGGAAGGAATAGAAAACAGGAAGCCTAAGTTCTAGAAATGAAAAATAACAGCCATTGCAATTAAAATTCTCCGAGATACATTTTAGACACTGGTGAAAAAAAGAACTGGTAAATTGTAAGAACTACCTAAAGAAATTACACAGACTACAGCACTGGGGGTAAAGAGATACTGAATAGCAGTAAAAGTATATTAAGAGTAGGATGAGAAAATCCAACATGTGGCTAATGGGAGTTTTATTAGTTGGCCAAAAGTAGAAAAAAGAGAATTCTAGAATCGTTAAGAATCTTCTCTAGCTGGAATTCTACAATTAAATAATCAGAGAGAAATCAAGTAAAATAAATAGAAATAAGTCTATACTAAATACATAAAAGGTGACACTGCAGAACACTGGCAAACACTGCAGAACATTGGCAAAAATTTCTTAGAGGGATGAAAAATATAAGAAAACTTATTTGTAAAGAAATTACAGCTTGGCTGGATGAAGACACATAACAGCAAGAAAACCAACTGGAAAATAGTAAGAAATATTTCAAGTACTGAGATAATGGAAGTGTTAGCCTAGAATTCTTTACTCAGATACAATCATTTAATAATTAAGGCAAAATAAAAGACATTTCCAAGACAAAGAATTTACTACTCATTCAAAGAGCTACTAAATGATGCTTTTCAGTAAGGACTCTTGGCCTAGAAGAAAAGACCTAGGTCATGGGGACAATGATGAACAATGAAAATGATAAATATATGGGTAAATCTAAATGAGCATAATGATTAACAATAATAACTAATTTAAGTAGGTTTAAAAACAATATCTGTATGCAGGTCAGGAAGCAGCAGTTCGAACTGGACATAGAACAACAGACTGGTTTCAAATAGGGAAAGGAGTATGTCAAGGTTATATATTGTCACCCTGTTTGCTTAACTTATAACTTACATTTAATTTATATGCACAAGAAACGCAGGGCTAGATGAAGCACAAGCTGGAATCAAGATTGCTGGGACAAACAATGACAACCTCAGATATGCAGATGATACCATTGTCGTTGCAGAAAGTGAAGAACTAAAGACCTTCTTGATGAAAGTGAAAGAGGAGTGAAAAAGTTGGCTTAAAGCTCAAAATTCAAAAAACTAAGATCAAGGAATCCGGTCCCATCACTTCATGGCAAATAGGAGGGTAAACAGTGGAAACAGTAACAGACTTTATTTTTGGGGGCTCCAAAATCACCGCAGATGGTGACTGGAGCCATGAAATTAAAAGATGCTGGCTCCCTGGAAGAAAAGCTATGAGCAACCTAGACAACATATTAAAAAGCAGAGACATTGTCAACAAAGGTCCATCTAGTCAAAGTTATGGTTTTTCCAGTAGTCATGTATGGATGTGGGAGTTGGACTATAAGAAAGCTGAGAGCTGAAGAATTGATGCTTTTGAACTGTGGTGTTGGAGAAGACTCTTGAGAGTCCCTTGGACTGTAAGGAGATCCAACCAGTCAATCCTAAAGGAAATCAATCCTGAATATTCATTGGAAGGTCTGATGTTGAAGCTGAAACTCCAACACTTTGGCTACGTGATGCGAAGAAATGACTTGTTAGAAAAGACCCTGATGCTGGGAAAGATTGAAGGCAGGAGGAGAAGGGGACGACAGAGGATGAGATGGTTGGATGGCATCACCGAGTCGATGGACATGAGTTTGAGTAGGCTCTGGGAGTTGGTGATGGACAGGGAGCCTGGTATGCTGTGGTTCAGGGGGTCGCAAAGAGTCAGACACGACTGACCAACTGAACTGAAGGAAAACCAGATTTAATATGTTTAATGTATTCTCTTTCCTCTTGAAAATCTATTCGGTTTGTCGAAGAGTTTTTGATTGTAGAAGAGCTTATAATGAAATATATATATACCAGAAAGCTGTGTTGTTCTTTGTAAACATTGTGTTTTTATTCTAATGATGGTTCCATCAGTGATCAGAAGTACAGATGAAAGAATGAGAGATGTTATTAGGTGCTTTCTAAAGCAAATTCTGCAGATCAAGCAAAATCTTGTAAACCTGTTTGAAAGATGGTAGTACACTAAGCAGCCAAAAACATACATTTAAGAAAAATCACAGAGACTAAAAACAAGTTAAATTCTAGATTAGTCCTTGAAGTGTACTAGTTTTCTTATTTCTCGAACATCAAGCTCCCATCTGCTGGGATATACTTTTTTGCTTTGGATTCAGAGGATCTCCATCCTCAGCATTTTTCACTGATAACTCAGTCCCTCTGTTATTTGTAAGGGTGTTTTTCTTTTTCCACTCAACATTGCATAAACTCATGCTCCTTTTTTCTTTAATGACTCATATGTTACAGTATGTTGTTTATTAATTTCAAAACAATTCCTGTTAGTGACTGTGACTATATCCCCAGGAGAACGAAGGCTAAAATAGACCTTTTGATTTCCACTTCTTTCGTGGGCAGGTATGTTCATGCTTGACCTTTCCCCTCTCCAGCTGCTCATTTCTTATAAGGCTGCAGCAGAAGGGCAGAAGTCAGAGAAATGGAATTTCCCTGCCTAGCTTTCAAAATTAAAGTTGACAGGTACAATGGGGTAAAGGAAAAACTTGTGCACACAGATGTGGTGATAGACTTTAGGGGGCTGTTTACGGCATGATTTATGCAGCTAAAAATAGGGATCTGTATTGGAGTTCTCTTGGGTTTTGTTTCGGGTTTTTTGTTTTTGTCCTTTACCTTTAGACTAAGATGGCATCTTCTAAACACTTTTTCATTGAAATGAACCTGCAAGCTGTCCTATCACTTGCCAATCTCATATATTAAGGTTTGAGGCATTGTCTGTCTCAGGTTTCATCAGCTCTGGTCAGAAATATAAAATGTTACAACTTACACTCATATTTTATATAACAAAATATATTTGCCAACAGCATGAAGCAGAAGAATAGCAAACTGGAATGTCAACGTGGCTCTTAGTACACAGGAAAGTGAAAGAAAGTGAGTGAAAGTCGCTCAGTCATGTCCAACTCTCTGCAACCCCATGGACTACACAGTTCATGGAATTCTCCAGGTCAGAATACTGGAGTGGGTAGCCTTTCCCTTCTCCAAGGGATCTTCCGAACTCAGGCAGATTCTTTATCAGCTGAGCCACGAAGCTCTAGTACACAGGAGGTACTCAGTAAACATTTGGTGAATTCAATGCTGAACTAGAGCAGAGGTCAAGAAGCTTTTTCTATAAATGATCGGATAAGAACTATTTTAGATTTGCTGGTCTTATGGTCCCTTTTTCATTTATGGTCTATTTCTCTTTTAACTTAGCTATTATAGTGGAAAAGCAGCCTTAGACAATACATACACAAATGAGCATAGCTCTGTTACTATAAAAACTTCATATATGAACACTGAACTTTGAATTTTATGTGCCACAAAATACTTTTCTACTTTTGACTTTTTTTTTTTTTTCTGGCCATACTAGGTGGCTTGCAAGATCTTAGTTCCCAGGCCAGGGATAGAACCTGGCCCCTCCCTAGGTGGAAGCATGGGAGTCTAAACACTGGACTGCCGGGGAATTCCCTTCTTTTGAGCCTTTTTTGACCTCTAAAAATGTAACAATTATTCTTACTCATGGGCCACACAAAAACATGTTGAGAGCCTGAACTGGCCTGTGGATCCTAGAAACAGAGTTTAGTGACTTCATAAACCATTTGATTTTATTCTTCAAAATTATGAGAGAAATATGAGATTAAATTGTAGAGCATAATAAATGTGTACAACAACTGAAAGCATAAGCAAAAGTAGTTAAAACCATCAGCTCACGTAAAGTGTATACACAGTAACATATGTATTTTTCTTTTTGAGTAGCTTCACAGCAGACTAGTAACCTTTGATTTGCATACATATGAGTTGAAAGCAACATATATCTGAAAATATAGATATGCTGATTTGAGCTGAGTTTTATAACAAGAGAAACCCAACTCTATATCTGATGCAGGAATTCTGAATCTTGGATCTATACATCTATATTTAGAATCAAAGGCTAGTTTTTAGGGGTTCCCTGAATTCTTGACTTAGGAAGCTGTCAATACTGGTTTTTTTACGTGCTTTTTTCTGTGGACTCAGTGGAACTTTCATGAGATTTTCAAGAGGTCAATGGGTTCAAAAACCAGTAATCTAAAAGACTGGAATTGATTATCTAAATAAATTCAATTACTATTCCTTTGAATCTTCAATAACCAAAAGCAATATCATTTTTTAAGAAAGTATATAAAAGTTTGATATTCTATTTTGTATTAAAGAAACACATATTAAAATAATTTCCTTCTAGAAGTGAGTTTCCACCATCCTCAGAGTACATTACTCTAGTCTCTGCTTCCTTCATCACGCTGGCTTTTCCTCTTCTGTAGACAAATATCGGTCTGCCTCCTTCTTAACAAGGACATTTGTGATTATATTTCAGCCTCATTTAGATAATCCAGGACATGTCTTCATCTCAAAATCCCTGTAATCTATGAAGTCCTTGAGAGAACTAATAAAGTGAAGTCACTCATGGGGTTGCAAAGAGTCGGACATGACTGAGAGACTTCACTTTATTAGTTCTCTCATTCATACCAAAATCTAAGTGCTACCTGTATTATTTTTAAGAGTCGCAAAATACTAAATAGGAACTGTGGTAGGCTGAATAATGGCTCCTAAAGATATCTAGGTCCTATTTCCTAGAACCTGTGAATATATTATTTTACATGGTAAAAAGGACTTCATAAGATTTTGAGATGAAGACACTGTCGTGGGTTACCTAGATGTGCCCGAAATATAATCACAAGTGTCCTTGTTAAGAAGGAAACAGATGGATATTTGTCTACAGAAGAGGAAAAGCCACCATGATGAAGGAAGCAGAGACTATAGAGTAATGTACTCTGAGGATGGTGGAAAGGACGACAAGAAAGGGATACAGACAATCATTAGAAGCTGAAACAGGCAAGAAAAAGACTTCTCTCAGACCTTCCAGAAAGAACCAGCCCTGTGGACACAACTTTAACCAAATGAAACTGATTATAGACTTCCAGAATTGTAAGAGAATAAATTTCTATTATTTTAAGCAACCAACTGTCTGGCTGTTTGTTACAGCAGTTAAGAAATTAATACAGGAACTATTCATACTTATTCCTTCTTTCACCAGTAGGTACTAAACCAGTCCTGCACCTTTTCATCTTGACTTTTATTGAGTTCAATATCTGGCTTCTGAGAAATCAAGATATGAACAATTTGATTCTGCCTTTTATGTTTATGTATTCCATAGAAAGAGAAATAAATCAAAATGACAAGTAGTCAGGGTCTAAATCCAGGCAATTCTCTTCCTATGAATCCAAATCTTACGAATGCATTTGTTGACTAACAATTGAGAACTTTCTTGTAAGTTATGTCTCCAATTTTTATACTGAAAATTCTCATCTGAGAAAGAAAATAATTTTAGAAATTATTAGAACACATTGCCTTCTCTAAATCCTAATGGTCTCAACATTTTGAGCCTAGTCATGAAAAGAAAGCAACATCATCTCTCCAAAGACATCTCATTTGACCTTTCCTCCAACACACATACACATATGAGACTGAGGGATGGGGGGAACGATGGAACGAAGATCATGGCATCTGGTCCCATCACTTCATGGGAAATAGATGGGGAAACAGTGGAAACAGTGTCAGACTTTACTTTTTTGGGCTCCCAAATCACTGCAGATGGTGACTGCAGCCATGAAATTAAAAGGCGCTTACTCCTTGGAAGAAAAGTTATGACCAACCTAGACAGTATATTCAAAAGCAGAGACATTACTTTGCCGACTAAGGTCCGTCTAGTCAAGGCTATGGTTTTTCCTGTGGTCATGTACGGATGTGAGAGTTGGACTGTGAAGAAGGCTGAGTGCCGAAGAATTGATGCTTTTGAACTGTGGTGTTGGAGAAGACTCTTGAGAGTCCCTTGGACTGCAAGGAGATCCAACCAGTCCATTCTGAAGGAGATCAACCCTGAGATTTCTTTGGAAAGAATGATGCTAAAGCTGAAACTCCAGTACTTTGGCCACATCATGCGAAGAGTTGACTCAATGGAAAAGACCCTGATGTTGGGAGGGATTGGGGGCAGGAAGAGAAGGGGACGACCGAGGATGAGATGGCTGGATGGCATCACAGACTCAATGGACGTGAGTGTGAGTGAACTCCAGGAGTTGGTGATGGGCAGGGAGGCCTGGTGTGCTGCGATTCATGGGGTCACAAAGAGTCGGACACGACTCAGTGACTGAACTGAATTGAAGTAATGTTTTTAGGTCAAAGTATAGTTAAGGATGTCAACCACACTTGGACACGTGGAAATTCTGGGGAACTTGGAACAGAACACATCAGGATCACTGGATGAAACAGCATTTCAGAATTAGAAAGAAAAGAGACAAAGGAAATGTTGGTGCAGGGTACAGAACAGGGGTAAAATAGTCTCAGTTAATGCTGAGGGCAATTAGTATGTTAGAATACAATCATCAGGTGGGTAAAAATTGACCCAAGTCCTTAAATATGTGTTCAGCGTGCTCTGCTTAAGAATGTAACTGAAAAACAAGAAAGTGTGAGTCTGAGTGAACTCCGGGAATTGGTGATGGGCAGGGAGGCCTGGCGTGCTGCGATTCATGGGGTCGCAAAGCGTCGGACACGACTGAGCGACTGAACTGAACTGAACTGAAGGATTTTATCAAAAGACTTCAAGATGCAATTAAATAGTCAAGCTTAAGCTTGAAGCAAGCATCAAGTACTGAAATATTTATCTGTGTACAGCAACTCATTAGCAGGGCTGCTGCAGGACACTGTAGATGTTCTAACATTTGATGGGTAAACCTGTGACTAAAGAGTGCACTAAATGAATATCACCTGTGGTAGATCCGCTGGTGCCAGTGCAATAAATCAGATATATATACATTTCAATTTCATTTAATAGAAATATTCAGAAATTATCTCATTCAAGAGGAGTTTTGGAAAAAGAAAATTAGAGAAATGAAAACAGAAAAATAATTTGAAGTCCATCTTGAAAAAGCTTCCTTAATAAAGTAAAAAACAGTGTCTGCCCACTCAGATTATTCTGGAGTTAGATAGATGTCATAGAACTAGAGCAATAACCCTACTCAGCTATAAGATGAAAGTCCCATATTGGAGACTGCATTCAGTTTCCCTTAAGAATTTTTCAAGTAACCTAACACATTTACCTTGCTCAAGCTGTTGGTGTGTTTAAACCATGTTCAAAATCTCCTCAGCACAGCTCTTCTGAAGGCAGTTTAGTTCCCAGGAGTAAACACCCTTGTGAAAAAGCTTAGATTGCAAGGGTGGAAAATTTAGAGAACTTCATACTGCTAGAGACCCATATGGTGGTTTGACAGATCAAACTAACCTCCAAAGGGAAATTTCCATTTGAATAGTAAGTAGATGAATATGGACACATGCCTGAGGTTTTATTTAGAAACATAGATTAATGCATCTGTTGTCCTAAATAGTGAATTTCCCTCATTTGGATGCACTCAGATATGTTTATTGGTACTGTCTTCTGTTTTTGAAATAATGTACATTTTCTTTATTTTGGTTCCATGCCTTTAGACACAGCATCAAGCACCAAACTAGGAGCACTCTGCGAAAAAAGCTACATGTAATGAAGCTGAAGAAAAGAGAATTTCTTTCAGTATGTCTAAACCAGTTTCAGACTATGACAAGGCTCTAATTAATAGGTTCAATTTCCAACATAAAATACAGCTACAAAGGACGTGTATTCTTTTTACCTATCCAGGATCCATTTTCTCTTTTTCCCTAAAGACGGTGCCCAGATTTTGCTGTGGTGACTACCCCTCTCCACACTCACCCTATAAAGCTTTAGTGGGGTGAACCCCACAGTCTGTTTTAGCTTTGGACAAGAGACTGAAACTTGGTCAATAAGAGTATCACAACCGGAAATAGTCTAAGGGTAGCAGGTGAATCAATGTCAAGGCACATCAGTCCCAGGCCTCTTCCTGGAGCTACTGAGAAGTAAGGCTTTCTCTGCCAAGGATGTAAGAAGCCTACAGGCTACTGCCGCCATGTTGTCTCTACTTAGAGAAAGCCAGGCTGAGAATGAAATTAACATAAAGGGAGATTTTAAAATGCTGGAATAAGATTTTCAGAGGACACAAATGAGTTTTTTTTGTGTTAAAGATGGAAATTAAAAATACAAATGTAGCCTGTCAATAAGTAATCCCAACTCTTCCTTTTTCACTTAACTGTTTTTGTTTTGTTTTTTAATAAAACCAGGCTTAATGTCACTTCAACCAAGATCCCTGTGGAAAACAATAGCTCCTACAATTCCATACTTATTCTCCAAATAACTTGGAGATTTTATTATTTTGCAATGATTGGAAGAATTGGGCTTTGACTTCTCCGGGAGGTCTGAGTTCTAATCCTGAATTCAGCAATGCAAGTTGTGTGGTCTTTGACAAGCTATGTCCTCTAAGCCTGGTTTCTTTGTCTATAAAATACACAGAAGAATACAGATCTCACAGGGATATGGTGAAAATAAATGCACAGAGTGTCCAGTAGAGCAGAAAATTGATAAATTGCATTTCCTTTCCCTCTTTGGAGAACTAGAAGGACTTTTACATATTTATCTTTTTATTTTTTACTTTTCATAACTGGAATGTCAAAAAAGTTCCTCAAATTCAAAAGACAGAAGTAATTCATCTTTAACGCACCACTAAGAAGTTTTTTAGAAACAACTCTATTTCAATAAAAAATTTTTAAATACATTAATTAAAAAATCAGGACAATACTTTGAATCAGGTTTGTGCAGGGAAGGACATTAGACATAGGAAGTGGGAGAAAGAAATCAACAATAATTCTGCTGTTTATGAAGCTTAATAAGAGGTGAAGTGAAGTTGCTCAGTCGAGTCCGACTCTTTGCGACCCTGTGGACTGTAGCCCACCAGGCTCCTCCGTCCATGGGATTCTCCAGGCATGAATACTGGAGTGGGTTGCCATTTCCTTCTCCAGGGGATCTTCCCAATCCAGGGATCGAACCCAGGTCTCCCACATTGCAGGCAGACGCTTTAACCTCTGAGGCACCAAGGAAGCCCTAATAACAGGTATGTATGGTAAAAAAAAATTTTTTTTTAGAGGTAAGAACACCTTGTCTTAGGGATCTAAGAAAGAATATTCAAGAAATAGGTCGTTAATAAAAGATCTAGTAAAACTGTTTCATACAATCAAAAGCTTTGGTAATGTACATCAACATGAGGTATAGTAGGCAGGCCTAGGGTTTGTGCAGAAGTTTTTCTGAGTGATTTTTCCTCTTTGTTGATTTTTTAATTGGCTTGAGGCTTTTGGACACTGTTTTTCTTTTCTCTTCCATCAGTGACTTACTCAATCTGAGTGTCTGCAACTTTGAGTCACACATTCCTGAGATACTATAGTTCTAAGAACAACATGAGAATTAGGTATCCTGGTAACAAAATATTTTTGAGTTGGTTTAGCTAAACATATCTGTTTATGAGTGAATTTAACATGTTTTAATCATGTAGTTTGCTATTCATTGACCCAATTAGAAACTCCATAATGAATTCAAGAAACTTGTAAATTTCTAAAGACATGTCAGCCAGCATAAAAGTTTAGATTATTTTAATTTTTTGTTTACCTTTGAAACCCAATCTAGATATTTCCATATCAATATTTATGTGCCCTCCAAAGAAAAAAAAGACCTGTGCTATTAAGTATAGAAGAATCCCTTCTGGTTTGTTCAATGTTTCTTTAACAGTGGTCAGTATAGACATATTCCAATTTCATTGGTGGTTTAAAAACTAATAAAATAATCAATTATTATTCTTATATAATCACATACTTCTATGAACAATGTTGGATATTCCTCTTACATGAGATTAGATTATAAATAAAAAGTATATTCTGTAAGCTCAAAGCAATTTATTATCAATTGTCTAACCTGCTATTTTATAGAAATCATAAAATTCTATAAGCAATTAAATACTTGTTATTGAAATAAAGTAAAATGGCAATATGACATAATATTTAATATTAAATTTTTATAGGCTTTGGAGTTTACACTCATGTGAAATGAATTCATTAGGATAGTACTTTCTGAGTGGGCAAGTTAAGGTTTAATATTATGAAAGATTCCTTAGTATATGAAAAAGAAATTCTTAAGAAACACCCTCCAACTCTGCCTTTGTAAGAAAGTAAGTCATACAGCAAAAACCATAAGTTACCATAGAAGTTGACTTGCTACAATATACACATGCCTTCTGAATTATATGGACAATAAGCACACACAAAAAAACTCCAGCTCTCCAAGCCAATAAACAAGTATTTTATTAAACATTCATTATTTGCTCTCATAGCAGAACCTAAGCAAGTTTTTATTTTGTAAAGATGAATAAAGATAATGAAAATAAATTAATGAATCTAGATGAAAAAAGACAAATAACCCTGCAATAATCTAGAATCACAAAAGTTAGAGTTAGGGCACAGCCTAAAATATGTGAACAGAAGGTAATATTAAGATTACAAGACACATAATCTTACAATGTCAATTCTCCATTACATGTCTTATTTAGTTTTAATTTTTTAATTATGGAGCAAAGCAAAAGAAAATCTGCAATGCTATCTTTCTGAAGAATAATTTTTACCTTAATACCAAGAGACAAAAACATTCATACATTTTTTAACTACTTAATTTCACTTAAAAGAATAATCAGAAAGGTTAAGAATTAATTAAGTATAAAGATTATCATTG
The DNA here is from genome assembly GCA_006408695.1 of Aepyceros melampus. Classification (NCBI taxonomy): domain Eukaryota; kingdom Metazoa; phylum Chordata; class Mammalia; order Artiodactyla; family Bovidae; genus Aepyceros; species Aepyceros melampus. Next base: position 293,095 of record SJXQ01010853.1, on the reverse strand, counting down.
TCATAGCAACCACATTTTCTAAAGGACCTAATGTCTGGCAATAGATTAGATATCACCTCCTTTAAGAAGCTGATGAACCCTAAGGAAGAAATATACAGGTGATCCCTTAAGAATGCGGAGGTTAATTTGTGCATAATTTAGAATCAATTCTCCATATCTTTGGTTCCTCCACATCCAAGGACTCAACCAAGCACAGATCCTATAGAACTGTAGTATTTACTACTGAAAAAAATCCAGGTGTAAGTTCAAATACACATAGTTCAAACCTCTGTTGTTTAAGGGTCAATTGTACACATTTGCTTTGCTTCTATAGCACACACACGTATACAGGCACACGTATACACACACATTGAACATGATATAAAAACTACATTGCCATCTAACTTTAAAGGAGTCAATAGAAATTTCATAATGTATTAGAATAAAACTTTCAGGATAATGGAAGAAAGAGAATGCAGTTTTTAGAGAAGTGAAAAAAAGCAGTACACTTAGTACTGAAATTAAACCCAATTAAAAATTGGTCTGAAGATTTGAGAGAAAAAATAAAATTCAAAAATTGAAGGCTAAAAAATGCTTACATAGTATTAACAGTGTTTATGCATCTCAATTATTCAGTTATTCAAAGATCACACTACGATTCAGTTTCTATATGTGGTTCAGGAGCTCTAAGATCAATGAGTGAAGCTCTAAGAAGGCTGATCTTTGATTTGAGGTTATAACTGTGATTGAGAAAAGCTGAAGCAATTTGTATTTCTTTTGTTCCACGGAGGTACAAAGTACAGTGTTCATTTACTAGGCAATTAAATTCCATAAATACTTACTGTGTGTCAGATTTAGGTGCAGATATACAAAGATGAATAAAACACAGAGCCTATATTCCAGGGAGCTCACCATTTTAATGAAAATTCATAACAATTTATTTCTAACAGCTAAAATGTAAACTGCAAAAGGACAGGAATTTTTGTCTATTTTGCTCAGTGATATATATATATATCCTAACTACCTTGATGATTATTGAAAGGTAAAATTTGAACCAAGTTTTGTCTGACTCCAGAATCCATATTCCTAGTAAACATGTTATTCAGCTCACCAGTGTAAAAATTGGCTTCTTCTAAGATGTATAAGCTACACATTTGAGATACAGCATGAACACCACATAATCATTACACAGGAAAGTAAAAAAAAATAGCATGAATAGATACAATGACCACGATTATTAATGATTATTCTTTATAGTTTTTTATATATGTACATATCTCTAAACAACATATGTTTCCTTTCTTTCTAGGTTCGATGCAAGATGCAGGATGCTTGGGACTGATGCACGGGGATAATCCAGAGAGAGGGTGTGGGGCAGGAGGGGGGAGGTGGGGGTCGGGATTGGGAGTTCATGTACACTCGTGGCTGATTCATGTCAATGTATAGCAAAACGAACACAGTATTGTAAAGCAAAACAAACTAAAAAATAAAAATTAATTAAAAAGAATAAGTGCATACTTTTCTAATACTATTAAACCCTAAAAAGGCAAAAAAAAAATAAATAAAATAAAATTGTATTAATATAAATTATACTGAATGTGCTCTCTGTGACTTGCTATTTTCACTTTATATTTCTGAGACTACTAGGTTGGTGAGTTAATTATATAATGCATTTATTTAAACTTCTTTAGCATCCTGCTGTATGAATATTCCAGCTTTTAAATTCTATGGGTGGGCATGTCAGCTATTTCCTTAGTGAACATTTTAAATCTGTTTGCCATTACAAACGGTAAATATTTACGTGTGTAATATCCTGGTTTGGGTGTTCAAGAAAGGAAGAAAATGGTTTCCTTTATGACTTTCCAGAGGGAAAATAATACTGGCCGAGAGGTCTAGTGTATTAATAGTAATACTTTTCACTGAGAAAGTTTCATGGTAGTCTCATATCAGTATTAAGATACAAATCTATTCACATCCCTCTCCTCTTGAAAGCATGAAGCATGACAGACACCACAGGGCGTCTTGTGTCCAAGCCAGTACTCCTGACATGGCTCAGTCTTCCTGGCTCTGTTGCTAGGCCCTACCTGTTTCTCCGAGGTCTTCTGTCCCCACTTTCTCTCTCCCCCTCTCCTGATTGCTGGTACCAAACTTAACCTCTTCCAGTTCCTCCAGCGAAACTTCCAAGCTTAAAGATCAATAAGCCCCTGCCTTTCTCAGCCTTGCTTCCACACCCAGGACAAGCAGAACATCCCACTAGGTACTCCCACCATAGCCAGACCATAGGTTTTATAAGCTGGGGATCACATTTACCTTATTCACCACTGTATCTCTGTTATCAAGCTCACACCCAGTTGTCTGGTTCAAGTTGTCCTCAATATTTAAATGGATGATTATACGTCCCTAGTTCAAATGAATCTGCTCATTATGGGATGTATCCATCCTTGGTGTGAAAAAAATCTGAATCCCTAAGTCTACATATCAGACTCTAGACCATGATGAATTTATAAAAGTCAAGGGCTACCTACAGAGAGAGCCCCTTGGGTCAAGGAGTTATTCCTGGCTATATATCTACAAAACAGTAAGTGCCTGTACCACCAAGTCCACTTTAATATTTGAAATACAAGGACTTCCCATGGTAGGCAGACTTGGATATTGAGGAGGCAGGAGATGGGGGTAGAAATGCCACGCTCTGTGACAACCTAGGAAGGTGGGATGGGGTCAGGGGTGGGAAGTGGGAGGGAGGTCGGAGAGGGAGGGGACATGTGTATATCTATGGCTGATTTGTGTTGCTGTATGACAGAAACAAACACAATATTGCAAAGCAATTATCCTTCGATTAAAAAAAGAAGAAATGTGGGTTATGAACGGTCCAGCAAGCTACACTGCCAAGTTCAGATTTTGTCCTAAGGAAATGGCAACCATTGCAAGATTTAAAATTAGACAATTATTTGTGCTTCAGATAAACTTCTCAGGGCACTTGACAGAGGAAAAAAATGTTGAGAAACAAGGATTCTTACTGGAAACGCATGATTCTAACTTCTACTTTACACTGACTATATTCTTTTAAATGAGTTGATCCTTCCTTCATGTTTTCCTTCTGGAAACACTTCTTGGCTTTTGAAGCAGAGACTCCAGAAGGGCATTTCTGGGTGGGAAATTTTAAAGCAATGAAAATACCCAGGTTCAATTCCTGGGCAGGGAATTAAAATCTCATTTCAAGTCACTGCTCACTGCTCTCTCCTCTAGATCCAGACCTGATCATCCACCTAAAAATATCACTCCCATACCTTTCTACTTTCTTACCCTAGTTCATTTTTCTGTATAACACTTTTCATACTGCCTGATATAATTTTTGTTTATGGTGTCTCACTGTCTTACACCATAAGACAGTGAACATCAAAAGAGGTACAGACAGTGACTAGCACATAGTAGGAACTTAGTAAATATTTACTAAATGAGTGACTGCATGAAAGGAAATGCCTAATATTAATATTTTATTAGATTTACGAGGCTAAGCAGTTTGAACACAAGTGACTGAAATGGTAGCTCCTAATATTTGAAAAACTATCTCTGAATTCAACCAAGGCCCAGAATTTCAACTCCAGGAGACCCTTTATTCATTTCTCTCTAAAGCTAATAAGCATTGCAAACCTACCTACAGATTAAAAAAAAAAAGTCTTTTTCTTCTTTTCATCTCATTATAGAAAGCTCTGGAAGGTGAGATGAGAAGAAAAAAAGTATGGAATGCAGGCCCCAGCTCTGCAACGCCCAGATTGTTGGTTATAATCTATGTACAACGTCTAGCAATGACAAACTGACTATTTATTGAGTTGTTGTTGTTGTTCAGTCCTTAAGTCGTATCCGACCCTTTGTGAACCAATGGAATACAGCACACCAGGCTTCCCTGTCCTTCACCATCTCCCAGAGCTGCTCAAACTCATGTGCATTGAGTCAGTGATGCCATCCAACCATCTCATTCTCTGTCATCCCGTTCTCCTCCTGCCTTTAATCTTTCCCAGCATCAGGGTCTTTTCCAATGAGTCGGCTCTTTGCATCAGGTGGCCAGATGACTGGAGCTTCAGCTTCCAATGAATATGCAGGGTTGATTTTCTTTATGATTGACTGGTTTGATTTCCTTGCAGTCCAAGGGACTCTCAAGAGTCTTCTCCAACAACACAGTTCAAAAGCATCAATTCTTCGGGATTCAGCCTTCTTTTTTTTTTTTTATACTTAGGAATTTTCATTTTCATTTTAATTCTATGAAAATAATAAGTAGGAATAGCTAATATTTATTAAAAATCTTTAATGCTGAACACTAGGCTAACATTAAAATGTTTAGTCCTCATTATAACTCTCAAAAATATGTACTACTTTTATAGCTATTTTTTTCTTTAATTTTTTATTTTTTAGTTTGTTTTGCTTTACAATACTGTATTCGTTTTGCTATACATTGACATGAATCAGCCACGAGTGTACATGAACTCCCAATCCTGACCCCCACCTCCCCCCTCCCGCCCCACACCCTCTCTCTGGATTATCCCCGTGCATCAGTCCCAAGCATCCTGCATCCTGCATCAAACCTGGACTGGCGATTCGTTTCACTTATGATATCACACATGTTACACTGCCACTCTGCCAACCCATCCCACCCTCTCCCTCTCCCACAGAGTCCAAAAGGCCGTTCTATACATCTGTGTCTCTTTTGCTGTCTTGCGTACAGGTTTATCATTACCATCATTCTAAATTCCATATATATGTGTAAGTATACTGTATTGGTGTTTTTCTTTCTGGCTTACTTCACTCTGTATAATCGGCTCCAGCGTCATCCACCTCATTAGAACTGATTCAAATGTATTCTTTTTAATAGCTGAGTAATACTCCATTGTGTATATGTACCACAGCTTTCTTATCCATTCATCTGCTGATGGACATCTAGGTTGCTTCCATGTCTGGCTATTATAAACAGTGCCGCAATGAACATTGGGGTACACGTGTCTCTTTCAATTCTGGTTTCCTTGGTGTGTATGCCCAGCAGTGGGATCGCTGGATCATAAGGCAGTTCTATTTGCAATTTTTTAAGGAATCTCCACACTGTTCTCCATAGTGGCTGTACTAATTTGCATTCCCACCACCAGTGTAAGAGGGTTCCCTTTTCTCCACACCCTCTCCAGCATTTATTGCTTGTTGACTTTTGGATCGCAGCCATTCTGACTGGTGTGAAATGGTACCTCATTGTGGTTTTGATTTGCATTTCTCTGATAATGAGTGATGTTGAGCATCTTTTCATGTGTTTGTTAGCCATTCGTATGTCTTCTTTGGAGAAGTGTCTATTTAGTTCTTTGGCTCATTTTTTGATTGGGTCATTTATTTTTCTGGAGTTGAGCTGCATAAGCTGCTTGTATATTTTTGAGATTAGTTGTTTGTCAGTTGTTTCATTTGTTATTATTTTCTCCCATTCAGAAGGCTGTCTTTTCACCTTGTTTATAGTTTCCTTTGTTGTGCAGAGCCTTCTTTATGGTTCAACTCTCACATCTGTACATGATGACGGGAAAAATCATGGCATTGACTATACAGACCTTGGTTGGGAAAGTGATAGCTCTGCTTTTTAATATGCAGCCTAGGTTTGTCATAGCTTTTCTTCCAGGGAGCAAGCGTCTTTCAATTTCATGGCTGCAGTTACCATCTGCAGTGATTTTGGAGCCCAAGAAAATAAAATCTGTCACGGTTTCCACTTTATCCCCATCTATTTGTCATGAAGTGATAGGACTGGATGCCATGATCTTCATTTTTTGAACGTTGAGTTTTAAGCCAGTTTTTTTCAATCTCTTCTTTCATCTTCATCTAGAGGCTCTTTAGTTTCTCTTTGCTTTCTGCCATTAGAGTGGTATCATATGCATATCTGAAGTTGTTGAAATTTCTCCCAGCAATCTTTTGATTCCAGCTTGTTATTAATCCAGTCTGGCATTTTGCATTTGTACCTTACAGATAAGTTAAATAAGCAGGGTGACGATACACAGTCTTAAGGTACTCCTTTCCCTATTTGGAACCAGTCTGTTGTTCCAAGGCAAGTTTTAACTGTTGCTTCTTGACCTGCACACAGGTTTCTCAGGAGGCAGGTCAGGTGGTCTGGTATTCCTATCTTGAAGAATTTTTCACAATTTGTTGTGACCCACACAAAGAATTTAGTATAGTCAATGAAGCAGATGTACATATGGTAGCTCTTGATTCACATCCTGAAGACTATCTTGAAGGATTTTGTGCATACTTTGCTAGCATGTGAAATGAGTGTGATTGTGTGGCAGCTTGAACATTCTTTGGCATTGCCTTTCTTTGGGATTGTAATAAAAATTGACCTTTTCCAGTCCTGTGGCCACTGCTGAGTTTTCCAAATATGTTGACATATTTAGTGCAGCACTTTAACAGCATTATCTTTTAGGATCTGAAAAAGCTCAACTGGAATTCCATCACCTCCACTAGCTTTGTTCATAGTAATGCTTTCTCAGGTCCACTTGACTTCACACTCAAGGATGTCTGGTCTAGGTGAGTGATCACACCATCATGGTTATCCGGGTCATTAAGACCTTTTTGTATAGTTCTTCTGTGTATTCTTGCCCCCTTTTCTTAATCTCGTCTGTTTCTTTAGGTCATTACCATTTCTGTCCTTTATTGTGTTCATCTGTGCATAGTATTTTCCCTTGGCATCTCCAATTTTCCTGGAGAAATATCTTTTCTTTCCCATTCTATTGCTTTCATCTATTTCCTTGCATCATTCACTTAGACAGCCCACTTACCCCTCACTATTCTCAAGAACTCTGCTTTCAGCTGGGTATATCTTTTCCTTTTTCCTTTGCCTTTTCTTTTTTTTCTTTGTTCAGCTATTTGTAAGGCCTCCTCAGACAACCATTTTGCATTTTTGCATTTTTGCATTTCTTCTTCTTTGGGATAGTTTTGCTCATCACCTCCTAAACAATGTTACGAACTTCCATCCATAGTTTTCAGGCACTTTTTCTACCAGAGATCTAATCCCTTGAATCAATTTGTCATCTCCACTGTATAATCATAAGGGATTTGATTGAGGTCATACCTGAATGGTCTAGTGGCTTTCCCTTTCTTCAATTTAGTCTGAATTTTGGTGTTATTTCTAGAAGGTGTTATAGGTATTCATAGAACTGGTGAACTTCAACTTCTCCTACATCAGTGGTTGGGGCATAGACTTGGATTATTATGATGTTTAATGGTTTTGCCTTGGAAATGGACCAAGATCGATTTGTTGTTTGTGAGACTGCACCCAAGTACTGAACTTTAGACTCTTGTAGACTATGAAGGCTATTCTGTTACTTCTAAGAGATTTTTATCCCCAGTAGTAGATATAATAGTCATCTAAATTAAGTTTGCCCATTGCTGTCCATTTTAGTTCATTGATTTCTAAAATGTCGATGTTCACTCTTGTCATCTCCTGCTTGACCACATCCAATTTACTTTAACTCATGGACCTAACATTTCAGGTTCCTATGTGTCAGTGGAATGTACTATGTTAAAAGATGGTAACGAACCAAAGAACGAAACCATATTAAAATCACACTCATTTACATACTTATGCAAATGAGGCTTAAATTCATTTTACCTTCAAACAATGAAAAAGTTTCTGATTGTGATGTTATAAATACAAAAACAAGTCAAATAGCATCCTTCTGGCAGATACATACAAGATATGGTTCAGGAGCTGAGTTCACACAAAACAATATTATGCAAAGGCTACCAAACATATGGGATGAGTTACTAAAGGAGAACTGCTGAAGCAAAAAACACCAATATGCCTCACTGAGAGTAAGAAGAGTATTTACATATGATTCAAATGAAGAATGTGGAGAAGAGTAAAATACAAGGTTAAGAGAACTGGGACTCTACCCAGTAAATGTGAGCCTGAGGTAAACTCATTGTCTCTGTTAAAACCGAAAGACAATAACATATTCTGTGCTCTTCTTAAATATGAGTAAGGCTGACATTTGTTAGATTCTTACAATGGAAATCTGTGGACCACCCAAATCTTTTTATTCTCATACAATTGGCCTAAATTAACATATTACTGGAAATAATATTTATATCTTAAAACAGCTGATGACCATCTTTCAATAATAACTGGCCTCTACCTTGTGGGCTAAATAGAGAAGTTGAGAAGATAATGTCCACTTTCCTGCTTCTTTAAGTAGAATCTTAATCTTACATGGATCCGTGGTTTTTTGATGGAGAGTTTTGTTCTTAGACTGAAATCAGTAAGAAAAGCTGACAGTAATTATCACGTGGCCAGAACCAAGGAATAAACAAAGTTTAACTCAATCTCTCTGACTGCAAAGGCAAATAACACATAATCAAATCTTTCTTATAGAAAATGACTTTTCCATGGACCAAGACAGATAGAAGTATCTACTGCATGGAATTTATAAAAATCTCAAAAACAAAGCCTTGTTTCTAACCACTGTCCTTTGGAATATGGAAACATATTTGCTGTTTTACTTTGAAATGGCATTTACAGGAACACATTTTCATTTCAAAATTGATAGGTCTGGGATTAGTCAATTCAGTTGACATCACAGTGCAAATAAGTCTAATTCAGGTGTATAGGAGGTACCCTCATCAATAAAGATGATTATTCTGTAGATTATAAAGTATGTCATTCCTGATAGGTGGAATCAAACTAGAGATGGAGGATAAACTTTTTTACTTTAATCTACCATGGCTAGTGCTAAAAAATAAATAAATAAATAAATAAATTCATGACCTGTTAATAAAGGATAAGGACTACTACACTGACATATGGAGTGACCATATATTAATAAATATTTTTTACTATCTCATCTATTAATTCTTCAAGTTACTATAATGGGACTCTCACCTCTTTTTAAAGCCAATACCAATTCCCTGACAATGTTGAATTCAATAGACATTTTAGATTACTTGCCTAACTTGACCTATATGTTGTACTGAACACTAAGGACAACTTCCTCAAGATATTCTACTTTTTTCCAGAACATTCTCTCTATCTCCTGAATCCTCACTTCCCCGTATGCTCTCCTGGTTCTGCATTTTTGTTTTTTTACCATTCCTTTAAATGCAGATGATCCCCAGGGTTCTGTCTAATGCCTTCTCCTTTTCTCACTCCTGATTTGGCCTCTGGATAAACACAGTATGAAATGTGGGTTTGACAAGTCCCCATATGTAAACAGGGTTTCCCTCATATGTAAACAGTCGCACCAGAGGTAAAGAACCCACCTGCCAATGCAGGAGACATAAGAGACAAAGGTTCAATCCCTGGTTTGGGAAGAGTCCCTGGAGGAGGGCATGGCAACCCACTCCAATATTCTAGACTGGAGAATCCCATGGACAGAGGAGCCTGGTGGGCTACAGTCCATGGGGTAGCAAAGAGCTGGACATGACTGAGCAACTGAGCACATATGTGAACAATTCTCAAATAGGCCCTCTCAAAAGACTTATCCTTTTTCTGAGCTTAAGTACCAAATTCTAATACAAAGTCCATTAGCAGACTTGATACTTTAAGGGGGTCTCAAACACAGCATCTAAGTCTGAATTTGTTATCCCCCACCATCCTTCTGAATATATAAGAGGATGAGTGAAATTCCAGGAGAAAACATCAAGTTCTGTCACTGCCTAGTTAATCTTACTTATATTAACTTATTTATATTCTTTGAGAATGGATTCCTAGCTACCGTGAAGGACTATTATTATGAGAATTAAATTACATGACATGATGGCCCTCCCTAAACACAAGTTTCTAAGTTTTGTTCTATTTCCTGGAGTTTCTATCTCAGTTGAAGGTAACTTGGCCATCTAGACAACAAGGCAGAAACCTGAGGCTCATTCTGGATAGCTTTCCCTCTCCCAGCAACCATAACCATTAGTAACAGACTCTGACCTGTCTACCATCTGTGTATCTCCAGCATTTGCCCCTTCTCTATAACTACACTCATTTTAGGTTAAATCCTCATCATTCTCTATTGCAATTGCACACTCACATCCACGTTTCTAACTGAATCTTTATACTCTGCCTGAAACATAAAAACTACCACTACTCCTAGTTTTATAAAAGCTAATGTTTTACATTCTTAGCATGGGGTCCATCTGTCTGACTTTTTTGCAACCCCATGGACTGCAGCTTACCAGATTCTCTGTCCATGGGTTCAATGGGTTGCCATTTCCTTCTCCCGGGGATCTTCTGGACCCAGGGATCAAACCCAGGTCTCCTGCATTGCAGGCAGATTCTTTACCACTGAGCCACCTGGGAAGCCCCCTTTACAGATCAAGCATCAACTTTCCCACTATCTCACGCTTCAGTCACCAGCTATCAATGTTTGTCACTGCTTCACCATTTTTCTACTTTTGGGTTGTGAGTTTGTTCTTCCACATTTTCCATAGACTCTGATATACTACTGGTATAAAGTGTGCCGAGAATAAATAACTGTTGAATTAAAACAGATTAAAATCAAATTGTGAAATATTTATGGCTGCTGAAGAGTGCTTTCTGGGTCTAAAGTGAATGACTGTTAAAAGGTTTAAAAAGGATGTTTATTCTTTACTCAACAGTATTTATCTCAACAGTGAAAGAAAGCGATCTTGTAAATAATTAAAATAGCCATGTCAGAACAGCATAGCAATACAATTCAATTCAATTTAGTACTACAAGTGTGAGATGGGGATGATACAAAGAAATAGGGAGCTGGCCCTACTTTGAACTTAAGCTGCAAATTGCTGGGACTCACATCAGCCCAGAGATGTCTGAGCAGTAAGCAGAGAAGGGCTTACTTGCCAGGAGCCAGTTCACTTGAAAGATGGAAGAGGCTCCTGGAAAATCCTCATCCTAAAAGACACCAAGTCAAGTTCTGTCCAGTAGTAAAACTTTAGCATTAATGAAAACTGCAATTCTTAATACAACATGGGATGGGTAGTTGGGATTGATTGCTTTCGAACCTACTTTAACTGTATAAACTCAAAAGAAGACTGACTGGTTCCACAAGTCTCCCGTGCATCAGCGGCAGTGCCACTGGGATGTACGAGGCGGTCATGCCCTCAGTAACAGAGATCAGCAGGCACCACGGCCGTCTGCAGATAGCTGAGAGGCCCCACCAGAGTGGTACACACCTGAGGTTAGGCAATGAGGCTTACCAAAGACGGTGATTTGTGAAAGGCACAGCAACATGCAGCCGAAGGGATGCTGGTATCCAGCAAAGGAGCAAAGCCTGGTAGGTACGTGCAGAAATAAACACCATCCCAGCACAGGAAGTGGACTGCTTGGCCAGTACCAGGCATAGTAAGTTAAATAGTGACATGCCCAAATGCATGTCTGCTTGGAACCTCAGAATGACACCTCACTTGGAAATAAGGTTAATTAAGGATATCAAGAAGGAAGGTTCATATAGTCAAAGCTACGGTTTTCCAGTACAGATGTGGGAGCTGGACCATAAAGAAGGCTGAGGGCTGCAGAATGGATGCTAATGAACTGTGGTGCTGGAGAAGACTCTTGAGAGTCCCTTAGACAGCTAGGAGATCAAACTAGTCAATCTTGAAGGAAATCAACTCTCAATATTCATTGGAAGGACTGATGTTGAAGTTCAAATTTGACCGCCTGAGGAGGAGAGATGACTCATTGGAAAAGACTCTGATGCTGGGAAAATTGAGGGCAGAAGGAAAAGGGGATGACAGAGGAACAGATGGTTGGATGGCATCATCAACTCAATGAGTTTGAGCAAACTCCAGGACATAGTGAAGGACAGGGAAGCCTGGCATGCTGCAGTCCATGGGTTGCAAATTAGGACATGACGTGGTGACTGAAGAAGAAGAAGAAATGGTCCTGGATTCAGAGTGGGTCCTAAACTCAATGACTGATGTCTTCATAAGAGAAAGGTGAAGGAGATTTGGATGCAGACACATAGACATACAGGAGAAAAGGCCACTGGGTGACAGAGGCAGAAGTTGATGAGTGCTGCAGCTGTAAGCCAAGTGATGCTAAAGATTTCCAATCACCACCAGAAGCTGGAAGAAGCAAAGAAGGATTAGTCCCCAGAGCCTTGAGAGGGAGCATGGCCCAGGCATACTTTGATTTCTGACTTCTAGCGTCCAGAACTATGAGAGACTAGATGTCTGTCATGTTAAGCTCCCCAGTTTGTGGTGTTTTGTTATGGTAGCTCTGGGGTATCAAGAGAGTATGTGTTACCCATTGCTGTTGTTTCGTCCTTAAGTCGTGTCTAACTCTTTGAGACCCCACAGGCTGTAGCCTACCATGTTCCTCTATCCATGGGATTTCCTAGGCAAGAATACAGCCATTTGCTTCTCCAGGGGATCTTCCCAGTCTAGGTTTTGAAGCCGAGCCCCCTGAAGTGGCAGGCAGACTCTTCACCACTGAGCCAGCAGGGAAGCCCCATGTTACCAAGTAGAAAAGGGTATATGCACATCAGACACAGGTGCTTAGACTTCTCAAAATACACGCGGCAGGAGGCGAAAGACTTTACGGGGGAGACCGACAAAAGCAAGGACAAGAGACACTGAAACAGGGGTGTCATGCCATCAAGAGAAATGCAGTCCACTTGTTTTGTCTGCACTCTTCTCATTTCAAAAAGAAGATACAGAAGATACTGTCCTTCTCAGAAATCTCACTGATGCAAAATCATGAGAAATCAAATCTCAAATATCAAAGGAGCATTCAGTAAAGACCATTACTACTATTAGTCTCTTTTGCTAATATTCAATTCAATGAAAACAACACAAAATAGAATTCATATATTATAAAACCTTTCTTTTAAGGTAATACTTTAACCACTCTTTATTTCTATAAAATTAAATTCACTGGAAAATGAAAGGATATGAGTCATGACAACTGGACTATAGTTAATGTCTCATGTGAATTAATAAATTAGATGATAAAGATACAAAAAGAGGCACAGTAATGTAAATAGTTCACACTTTTATTTTAATGAAATAGAACATTTTCAAAAATACATTCTAAAATTACCAATTTTTGCATTTTCTAGAAAAATAATCTATTTTCATGGAACAAAATTTATCCCATCTCAGATTCAGTTAAAATGAGAAAGCAATAGCAGTTCTGAGGAAAGATAGAAAGGGTGATAAATGAGACATATAATTCTACCTATGTGGCGTGGGCTGTATTATGAAAACACTCTGCATCTCAGAACCCTCACAGGTAATTTAAAAAGCTAACAAGGTTACTTTTAACTCTAACAAGCCTTCATTCCATGAACTGTATATAAACATAACACTTATTTTACCCACTTCGCAACAAAAATGAAGCAGCTGAGATTTACTATGGGTACATTTTCTAAATAGTTTTATTTTTAAAAATGATTTACATATATGAAAATATAACTCTCAAACCTTTTTTAATAAATGTTGATCTAAATTTTATAGAAATGCATAAAAGTATGGTACCTTGCATAAAAATTGCTGCTGTCAAAGAGTTAATATTAAAATAGGAAAAATGATACAAAAAAATCAACAGTAAGTCTAAGTGGTAAAATGAAGATAATAAGTATAGTATGGAATGCAGAGGTATTATTAACAGGTTGGTTATGGGAATATTATAGAGGATGTCACATTTGAATTGGGCATTTCAGATGGAAAGCAATTAAAATAAGCAAAGAACACTGGCAACACTAGATGCTGGCAAGGATGTACAGCAAGAGGAACTCTCATTTACTGCTGGTGGGAAGGCAAAAATCTACAGACATTATGGAAGACAGTCTGGCAGTTTCTTACAAAACTAAACATACTCTTACCACATAATTCAGCAACTGTGCTCTTTAGTATTAACCCAAATAAACTGCACTTATGTCCATATACATCTGAATGAAAACTGCACTCTAGAAAGATTGTATGGAATGTTTCAGTTCAGTTCAGTTCAGTCACTCAGTCGTGTCCGACTCTTTGCGACCCCATTAATCGCACCACGCCAGGCCTCCTTGGCCATCACTAACTCCCGGAGTTTACCCAAACTCATGTCCATCGAGTTGGTGATGCCATCCAGCCATCTCATCTTCTGTCGTCCCCTTCTCCTCCTACCCTCAATCCCTCTCAGTATCAGGGTCTTTTCCAATGAGTCAACGCTTCGTATCAGGTGGCAAAGTATTGGAGTTTCAGCTTCACCATCAGTCCTTCCAGTGAACACCTAGGACTGATCTCCTTTAGGATAGACTGGTTGGATCTCCTTGCAGTCCAAGGGACTCTCAAGAGTCTTCTCCAACACCACAGTTCAAAAGCATCAATTCTTTGGCGCTCAGCCTTCTTCACAGTCCAACTCTCACATCCATACATGACCACTGGAAAAACCACAGCCTTGACTAGATGGACCTTTGTTGGCAAAGTAATGTCTCTGCTTTTGAATATGCTATCTGGGTTGGTCATAACTTTCCTTCCAAGGAGTAAACAGCTTTTCATTTCATGGCTGCAATCACCATCTGCAGTGATTTTGGAGCCCCCCCAAAAAAAGTCTGACACTGCTTCCACTATTTCCCATGAAGTGACAGGACCAGATGCCATGATCTTAGTTTTTTTAATGTCGAGCTTTAAGCCAACTTTTTCACTCTCCTCTTTCACTTTCATCAAGAGGCTTTTTAGTTCCTCTTCACTTTCTGCCATAACGATGGTGTCATCTGCATATCTGTGGTTATTGATATTTCTCTCAGCAATCTTGATTCCAGCTTGTGCTTCTTCTAGCCCAGCGTTTCTCATGATGTACTCTGCGTATAAGTTAAATAAGCAGGGTGACAATATACAGCCTTGATGTACTCCTTTTCCTATTTGGAACCAGTCTGGTGTTCCATGTCCAGTTCTAACTGTTGCTTCCTGACCTGCATATAGGTTTCTCAAGAGGCAGGACAGGTGGTCTGGTATTCCCATCTCTTTCAGAATTGTTCACAGTTTATTGTAAATGGAATGTTTAAGAATGCTTAAATCACTATCTCTTACCAACACTATCATCAGCTTATCAAACCTTCCCAAGCCCTGGTCTCCAGGCCAGTTGGATGGGGTCTACTTGGGGTGCACTGTTATACAGCTGATTCGAGGGCCCCATTTTGCAATTACAAAATCAGAAGCTTTGGGGGATGGAACTCAAAAATGTGCCTTTTTAAAAAGTTCCCCCATATTTATGCATATTAACTTTTAGGAACCACTGAAATGGAGGGCGGAGAAGGCAATGGCACCCCACTCCAGTACTCTTACCTGGAAAATCCCATGGACGAAGGAGCCTGGTAGGCTGCAGTCCATGGGGTCACTAAGAGTTAGGCACGACTGAGTGACTTTACTTTCACTTTTCACTTTCATGCATTGGAGAAGGAAATGGCAACCCACTCCAGTGTTCTTGCCTGGAGAATCCCAGGGACAACAGAGCCTGATGGGCTGCCGTATATGGGGTCACACAGAGTCGGACACGACTGAAGCGAATTAGCAGCAGCAGCAGCAGAAATGGAGGGAGGATCTAGTCCTTTAGAATTAACAGCAATCTTCCCCAAATCTCATTTTATGTTTTTCAAATTAGAAGATGTTACCCATAAGTAGCTCATTCTATCAATTTCCTCTGTTTGATTAAGTTTCTTCACTTCGTAATGACACAGAATTCACAGAACACTATTTTAGAAATTATATCCTGGCCCAAGGAGAGTATTGGTTCACAAAACTTTTGTTCAGGTATAAACATGTGTGTGAAGCATATGTGTGTCCACACATGTACCCGGTAGTGGGGGAAAAAAAGGGTTTCTTATGGAAGTGAAAGTGAAAGTTGCTCAGTCGTGTCTGACTCTTTGTGACCCCATAGACTATACAGTCCATGGAATTCTCCAGGCCAGAATACTGGAATGGGTAGCCTTTCCCTTCTCCAGGGAATAGAGATCTTCCCAACCCAGGGATCAAACCCAGGGCTCCTGCATTGCAGGCAAGTTCTCTACCAGCTGAGCCACAAGGGAAGCCCCTCTTATTAGAAAGTATATTTTCTAGAAAGTCTACTTTACCTATAGCAAATAATAGATATGTGACCTGACAAGGCTTATTAAATCCACTGGCTGGTATTTATTATTTCTGATTCACTTGGCCACGAATAATATAGTCAGGAAGAAAACAGAATATATGTATAGTGACTTTGAAGCCCAAGATGGGAAGCTGAAGGGCTGGCAGGTAGAGTTTCCATTTCTTCTTTTAGTTGAAGGTCAGGACATTTAAATAGAAAGGGAGATATGGAAGTGAAAAACTAGCTATATAGATGATATGGACAAAGCGAACATGAAGGAGATGAAGTCAAAATGGGCTTCTGGCAGGGAAAGAAATTTACTTCTTCATTAAGTCGGAAGAAAAATTTGGTGGGATTTTCATCAGAATGTCAGAGAAGATTTTCACCTGAAATGTGGGTAAGTGGAAAAATGTTTCAAGTCAGATCCTATGTGAATCACTGTTCAGGGTGAGCTAAATATTTTATAGGAGAAAGTAACCCATGGAAAGGTAAAGGACTACATAACCAGCAAGGGCATCTATGTATCTTTATGGAGAATATGGGTGACGGTCATTATGAACTTTAGAGGTAAAGAGATGGAGATGAAAACAATGTCATAAGTTTTAACAATGAGGCTCATTTATTTCACAGATACTCAGTCTCTTCTATAATTTAGAGAAGAAAGAAATGGCTTTACCCCCAACAAAATTCTACTTCAGGAAAAGAGGTACCAAATACAAAGAATTATATTAACAAAAAATTATTACTATCCAAAATGATGCAGATAGATTGCAGTGGGAGGAAGAAGAGAAGACTTGGGAAGGAAATCAGGGAAAGCTTTCTGCAAGATGTAGCTTGTTTTGAAATAAGTCTTATAAGAGAAGTTAAATTCAAAAGCACATTTGGAGTGGGATAATGGAGGAGTAAGAAGTGTTTCAGAAACCCAATCCAATGAAGTGGTCAGGGGGCAGCAGTATGTTCCATTATACTGATCTACTTATTTATTATAAACATGTATACTGTCCTAAATATGAGTTCAAATACATGAATAAAAATAAAGAAGCATAGTGAACAACTATTTTGCAAATAAAGGAAGGATAGATAAATTGATATTTCTGGGGAGGATACTCTATGATACCTTGCTAAACAGAGAACAAGGAAGATGCCATATCAAAACTTATTGTAAAGCCAGACCACAGAACAGGAATGAAAAACAAAAATATTAATACAGTGTCTCACCTTGTCAGCAACTGTGTCTCATCTTTCAATAAGCTTTGAAAGAACGAAAAAATAAATGGATGAAACTTTCTAATAAGAGAGCACAGGATATATCCTTGACTAGCTGGACAGGAGAGCACAGACACGGTAAGGAGACAGCATGGACTTTAATCTGGCTGGAATGCTGGAGCATGGAGAAGAACATAATGCTTACCCAGGGGACTGGTGAGAAATTAACATTTGCAAGTTAGCTTGGCTCTGGTTGGATGACTTGAATCCAGACTTTACCACTTAGACTTTGTACATTTATTGATGGGAAGCCAATGAGGATTCCTGGGAGAGAAGCAATATGATCTACAATAACTCAAAGAAAATTAATTTGGTGATAGGTACAGGTTGGATTTAGAGACACTCTGGGCTAGAGTGAAAGATGTGAGAACTGTCATGGTTGAAATCATGGGAGTAGATAAGGTCTCTTGAAAGAAGCCCAACGACAGAGCTTAGAGTTTTTCTCACCAAAAAAAAAAAAAAAAAATCCCAAAAGAATAGATAGTACTTGACATTTCCACTTTCTTAACAGCTACTTAATTCTTGTACTTTGGCTTCAAATGGTCTCTCAAACATCAATGGTGACCTAATTGCTAAATGTAATTTCGTTTCCTTTTCCTCAATATTCATCTTTAACATTCGTGAGGGCAATTTTAATTGTATAAAATTATACAGTTAGTCTTTCTTGCTTAACACACTTTCTTTGGATTTTTCACTAGAGGCTCACCTATCTCTCAAATCAATATTTTCATGTCTTTTTGGTCTGTTCTTCCTACTTCTCCCCACCGTTATATGTTGGTGTTTTTCAAGGTCTTACGCTTGACCCTTTTCTCATTGTAAGTCGTTTTATTTCTTTCATCCATTGGGAGTGAACTAAATCTCTATATGCATGATCTAAATCATCTTCTATAAGCTGCAACTGCTCTTCTTAACCACAGTTTCCTCATTTCAGCTTATATTCAATTCTCTTGAGGATGCAATTTGTATAAGTAATCACCTAACTGACACCAAAATTACATTTTTCTCTAAATGTCACAATTTCATAGACACAGTCTAAAAAAATGTCCCCTTCCTCTTTCTCCCTCTTAATAGTTAGAATTTTTGTTGATTCTTTGTTCACATACACTCATCCCATCCTTTAACCTGTTTGTATTGTTTCTATCTCTGTTTACATTCTTACTATTTTATATTCACAACTAGACCCAATTGCCAAACCATATAGGGTGTTTGGAGGTACACAACATTATATTTTGGAACTGAGGGATGAAGTATAATAACTCCCATATCACTATCCTTACGATCCTATCTTTATCTATCTACCTACCCTCTTCACAGAGTCAGAGTGATCTTACTAAAATATAAATCTGTGATGTCATATCCATGCACATCCTTCAAAATAACATGAAAGACTGGTCACCTAATTCATTTGTTGTTTATTAAATGATCACCTGCTATTCACTATAATCATACATGTCTTTCACAATTCTACTCTCTCCCTCCCTGCTCCTCTTCTTTGTTTGCCTGGGTTCTTGCTCAGGGGCTCAAGGGGAAGTACATGACCCAGATCTGACCACTCATAAACAACTTTCACTTGGCCACAGCGACTGGCTCCAAGAATGACAGCTGACGGAGTCAAGGCAGAGTCTCCAGGGAACTTTTGCTGTGACTTTCGGGAAAGCGGCACCTTACCGTTGGCATTGTATGGCTTGTAGAAAAAGACCAATGAGGGACAGGGATGGTTATCACTGCTACCATTCGGGAGAAATCTGCCTGATAAACAGAAGATGGAAGAGGGATGAAAGCAGACTCCTGACAACAGACCTGCACTGGCCTTTCGGGTTACAGGAGTCCGTGGAAATCCTTTTTGTTTAAATCAGTTTGAGTCTATCTTCCTTTTGCTGCAACTGAAAGCATCTACTGATAAGACCTACTCTAACAAGTCTCTGTTGACCTTCGAATCTGTTTTATCCCTCTTTCTTCTGTTTTCATACTGATGCTTCTCCTCTTCAAGTAGCAGATATTTGGTCATAGAGGCAGATGAAAACTGAAGCCTTTCAAAAACCAAAGGAGATATTTTGTATCTTTGGCAAAATCCAAAATTGATTTGCTATAATAAAGCTCTTCATTGAGAAGTAATGAGTAAGGAAGTGGTTCAGTTCTGTTCAGTCGCTCAGTCGGGTCTGCCTCTTTGCGACCCCGTGAACCGCAGCATGCCAGGCCTCCCTGTCCATCACCAACTCCCAGAGCTTGCTCAAAATCATGTCCATCGAGTTGGTTATGCCATCCAACCATCTCATCCTTTGTCGTCCCCTTCTCCTGCCCCCA
Organism: Aepyceros melampus; assembly: GCA_006408695.1. Classification (NCBI taxonomy): domain Eukaryota; kingdom Metazoa; phylum Chordata; class Mammalia; order Artiodactyla; family Bovidae; genus Aepyceros; species Aepyceros melampus. The sequence continues at coordinate 273,516 of SJXQ01010853.1, read as the reverse complement.
ATCCTTCCCAGAATCAGGGCTTTTCAAATGAGTCAGTTCTTCGCATCAGGTGGCCAAAGTATTGGAGTTTCAGCTTCAGCATCAGTCCTTCCAATGAACACCCATGACTGATTTCCTTTAGGATGGACTGGTTGGAGTGGAGGTGGAGTGAAATCAATATAAATGTGATGGATTCTCAAGTATTTCTTGAAAAATTCAAGTTTATAAAAGAAACCAGGGCAAAGATCAAACTTCCAAAATCTGTTGGAATCATGTGTTGGCAAAGGAATCAGATTAATTTGCCAACATCCACTCGATCATAGAAAAAGTATTGGAATTCCAGAAAAACATCTACTTCTACTTCATTGACTATGTTAAAGCCTTCGACTGTATGGATCACAAAACACTGTGGAAAATTCTTAGAGACAGGAATACCAGATCACCTTTCCTGAGAAACCTCTATGCAGGTCAAGAAGCAACAGTTAGAACCAGATATGGAATGATGGACTGGTTCCAAATTGGGAAAGGAGTACACCAAGACTGTATACTGTCACCCTGCTAATTTAACTTATATGCAGAGTGCATCATGTGAAATGTCAGGCTGAATTAATCACAAATCAGAATCAAGACTGCTGGGAGAAATATCAAAAATATCAGATATGCAGATGATACCACCGTAACAGTAGAAAGTGAAGAGGAACAAACAGTCTCTTGATGAGGGTGAGAGGACAATGAAAGAGCTGGCTTAAAACTCAACATTCAAAAAACTAAGATCATGGCATCCAGTCCCATCACTTCATGGTGAATAGATGGGGGGGAGGGGGGAATGTAAACAGTGGCATATTTTATTTTCTTGAGCTCCAAAATCACTGCAGGTGGTGACTGAAGCCATGAAATTAAAAGATGCTTCCTCCTTGGAAGAAAAGCTATGACAAACCTAGACAGTGTATTAAAAAGCAGAGACATCACTTTGCTGACAAAGGTTTGTATAGTCAAACCTAAGGTTTTTCCAGTAGTCATGTATGGATGTGAGAGCTGGACCATAAAGAAGGCTGAGCACCAGAGAATTGATGCTTTCAAACTGTGGTGCTAGAGAAGAATCTTGGGAGTCTCTTGGACAGCAAGGAAATCAAACCTGTCAATCCTAAAGGAAATCAACCTTGAATATTCATTGGAAGGCTTGCTTGCTGAAGCTGAAGCTCCAATACTTTGGCCGCCTGATGCAAAGAGATGACTCACTGGAGAAGACTCTGATGCTGGGAAAGATTGAGGGCAGGAGGAGAAGGGGACAGTAGAGGATAAGAAGGTTGGATGGCATCACCAACTCAATGTATATGAGTATGAGCAAACTCTGGTAGGTAGTGAAGGACAGGGAAGCCTGGCTTGCTGCAGTCTGTGGGTTACAAAGAGTCAGACACAACTGAGTAAGTGAACAACAACTCAAGTATTTCTTGAAAAATTCAAGTTTATAAAAGAAAACACAGGACAATACTTCCTCTGCTTTCAACAATCTTCTTCCTACAGTTTGAGTTACAGGTTATACTACTCAGCCCTGCAGAAAGCAAGGGCATGCCTCCAGAAGTAGAATATTAGAGCACCACATGAAAGCTAACAGGACTGGAAAGATGGGGCTTCTTTTTCTTTTTTCCAGCTAGAAAGTTCTACCCTTCTTAACCATGGTATCAGTCAGATGCTAAATGTGAGCAGTTCTAGGATGCCTCTGAGAAGACTAAATTTAGCTTCATTCTACCGAAATCCATTGAGAAATTTGTGAACAAGCATACAAATCCAGATTTTCCTTTGGTCACAAAGAGACCAGAATTAATATTTATAGTGTGTTACTAAATTCCCCTCCTCTGGTCATCCCCTAATATCCATGTTCCTATTTCCTTTTACTGCCCCTGAATCCATGTAAGCCCATTCACACAGACCTTTCTTGTTTCCAGCTGTCCTGGCCTAACCTGATGTGATGTAAATAGCATTAAAGCACCCAGCCATGTTTGAGTAGTTGGAAGTCATTCATTTTTTTAAAAGAATAAATTGAACTTTTTTTTTTTAATGGTGGCATCTCACTTTTCTCAAAAGGCAGAAGTCTATCTTGGCCTTATATGTGATGGCCATTTTACATGGAGATTAATATTCTTTCAGGGAAATGACACAAAGAAGTAGCTGCACTCGATGCATGATTTATACACGTAATTCCAATTAATACTAGACAGAAAGAAGTGAAAAGTGAAAACGTTAGTCTCTCAGTCATGTCTGACTCTTTGCAACCCAAAGAACTGTAGCCCGCCAGGCTCCTCTGTCCATTGAATTCTCCAGGCAAGAATACTGGAGTGCGTAGCTATTCCCTTCTCCAGGGGATCTTCATGACTCAGAGACTGAACCCAGGCCTCCCGCATTACAGGCAGATTCTTTACCATCTGAGCCACCAAGGAAGCCCAATGCTAGAGAACAAACATGTAAAAATCTTTATGGATGGAAGGGAAGGGGAAAGGGAAGCTTGAAACTCTTCGAAGTGAGGCAGCCAGTGGTCAGTTTTGAGCAACAAGTAAAGAATCGGAAATGACTGAGTGACTGAACTGAATCTTTTGTAACCAAGAAAAAAAAAAAGAGAGAGAGAGAGAGACAGAGAGAGAGAGAGAGAGAACTAACATGTTTAGTTTAGATGACATGTATTGATGTTAAGCAAGACTATAAAATGTTCCTTTAAAAATCCTTTTTGAAGACAAAGATTCTTGAGTAATCAAGTTTAAGCTGAAAGTCGCACTGAATATCCATCCTGTCTCCTGTTACTGTGTATACTTTAAATTTTCAAAAGCTATCACCAAAGCAGAGTACTTTAGATTGATAATTTAGATCTTCTAGGAACATGGAGAAAAAAGTTAAAAGTTAATTGGTTTTTAATTCACCTAGTACAAGCCTGAAAAAGGTAATTTGTCATTTTTGATCTGACATTGCTTATGGGCATGGCAACTATAGAAGAATTATGGTAAGGGATATAGAAATGATAGAGGAAATTGCTTTTGAGTATTCTTAGGTTTTGCATCAACATTCTTTTGTTATTGTTGTTTGAAAGCTTTATTGCCCTATTCATAGTTATGCTTGTCAGCAAATTTCCTTTGGCTACATTCAAAAGGCAGCTGTTCATCTACAGTCCCTGATGAATCAAGAATTTATCAAAGCCAATTCTTGGCCCAGTGACATGATCTGATTGCTAGAAGAGCTGCCAGTTTCCCCCTTTGCAGAGACTCACAATTGTCAATTGGATCCAGGCAGGTTGCATATTTATTTTTAAATTATCTATTACTATATTCCAATGACAACACTTTAAAGTGGGCTAATCATGTTGAGATTTGAAGGTTCAGAGCAACTAATGATGCAATTTTTTTTTTTAAAAGATCTCCATAGATATTTAATGCCTGAGTGATGAGCATGTGCTTGCTTAGCTGGGTCAGACTCTTTGTGACTCCATGGACTGTAGCCAGTCAGCTCTTCTGTCCATAGAATTCTCCAGGCAAGAACAGTGGAGTGGGTTGTCATTTCCCACTCCAGGTGGTCTTCCTGACCCAGGGACTGAATTCACATCTCCTGTGTCTCCTCCACTGGTGAGCAGATTTTTTACCACTGTGCCACCTGGGCAGTTTATAGAAAGTCTATAACATTTTAAATTCAGAATGACGCAGATTCTTCTCTAAAATGTGACAATAGGTATAATATATGTGGTACCCTTGTGAGTAGAATACATATAGCTGATCAAGTGACTGCTAAGCCTGACTCTTGCAGTACACCATGTTGTTTTGATCTGGGAATACTATGGGTGAAATCATATTACCTATAAAGATTTTCTACCACCCTTGATGAGGACTCAGTTTCCAAATGCTTGAAGCTACAGAGTGAGACTGATGAAACAGGTCAGGGAGCAGTTGGACTATACAAAACTTTCCATTCCCATGTTAACTGAGCAACATAAAGTGCAAATATGGCCTGTGACTACCTGAGGAAATGAATTTAGAGAGGCACTAGATGCGATATTGTGACAAGTCTTAAATGATTTCTGTTCAGTTCAGTTCAGTCGCTAAGTCATGGCTGACTTTGCAACCCCACGGACTACAGCACGCCAGGCCTCCCTGTTCATCACCAACTCCCGGAGTTTATTCAAATTCATGTCCATTGAGTCAGTGATGCCATCCAACCATCTCATCCTCTGTCTTCCCCTTCTTATTTCACTTTCAATCTTTCCCAGCATCAGGGTCTTTTCCAATGAGTCAGTTCTTTACATCAGGTGGCCAAAGTATTGGAGTTTCATTTTCAGCATCAGTCCTTCCAATGAATATTTAGGACTGATTTCCTTTAGGATGAACTGGTTGGATTTCCTTGCAGTCCAAGGGACTCCCAAGAGTCTTCTCCAAAACCACAGTTCAAAAGCATCAATTCTTCGGCGCTCAGCTTTCTTTATAGTCCAAATCTCACATCCATACATGACTACTGGAAAAATCAAAGCCTTGACTAGATGGACCTTTGTTGGCAAGTAATGTCTCTGCTTTTTAATATGCTGTTCAGATTGGTCAAAACTTTTCTTCCAAGGAGTAAGCTTCTTTTAATTTCATGGTTGCAGTCACCATCTGCAGTGATTTTGGAGCCCCCAAAATAAAGTTTGTCACTGTTTCCACTGTTTCCCCATCTATTTGCCATGAAGTGATGGGACCGGATGCCATGATCTGTTTTCTCCCCATCTATTTGCCATGAAGTGATGGGACCGGATGCCATGATCTGTTTTCTGAGTGTTAGTTTTAAGCCAATTTCACTTTCCTCTTTCACTTTCATCAAGAGGCTTTTTAGTTCCTCTTCACTTTCTGCCACAAGGGTGGTGCCATCTGTATATCTGAGGTTATTGATATTTCTCCCGGCAACCTTGATTCCAGTTTGTGCTTCATACAGCCCAGCATTTCTCATGATGTACTCTGCATATAAGTTAAATAAGCAGGGTGACAATATACAGCCTTGAAGTACTCCTTACCCTATTAGGAACCAGTCTGTTGTCCCACATCCAGTTCTAACTGTTGCTTCCTGACCTGCATACAAATTTATCAAGAGGCAGGTCACGTGGTCTGGTATTCCCATCTCTTCCAGAATTTTCCACAGTTTATGGTGATCCACACAGCCAAAGGCTTTGGCTTAATCAATAAAGCAGAAATAGATGTTTTTCTGGAACTCCCTTGCTTTCTCGATGATCCAGCCAACGTCGGCACCAGAAACATTTGTTAAATGAAGAAGGATATGCATGCCTTGGTACACAAGTAGAAAACCCCAATGACACTACCATCATTTCTGGCTTTCCTTCATGTAACTGGCCTGAGAGATGTCTATTAATTCCCTAGTTTACTCAGCTCAGAGCTCTACCACTTTAAAATTTGAAATTGTTCTAAATGTAATGAAAAGCACTTGGTGATCTAAATAATTATGGTACTACCACTGAAACGTGATGATGAAATTTATATTTTCACTAATAGAACAGGACAGTAGTCTATTACACTGAATCATATATGTATTTCATTAGTAATATCTACTTTTTAAAAATTCATGTAAAACTATTCTAAGTAATGATGACACTCACTTTCCAAGTCAGATGGGCAATTACATGATAAACTGGCAGTATTTATGATTCCTTAATTATGATGATGGATTCTCATGAGCCATGCCCCTTATCAGGTGGTTTGAGAGGTCTTTTACTGAAACGCAACCCAAAACTTTCCTGGAACCCAAGACCCTTTTGACTGCAGTGTTCCCAGAGCCAGACAGTGTATGCTGGTTATCAGAGACCATGGATTTGAGGTATATGGCAAATGCTTATAAACGGATCGGGAGGTCTTTTATGCACACTAAAGATACCATGAATTATCAAAATTGTAACATCTTCAATCTCTTAGTACTTTATTTTCCTCTCTTCTTTGCTAGTATACTCTAAATCCCTCAAAGATAGAATAGAATTTGGCTTTGAGATATGAAGAAAGTGGTTTAAATAAGAGGATGGGGCTCACAGCATTTCAAATACTTTGCTTATATTCTGTCATTGTAAATTTTAAAATCATCAGTGTGTACAAACCACCTGAATTAATGTCAACATATGTTAAAATATTATTTGCTTATTGTATCATATCAATTAGTTCAGAGATACAAACACAGTAAATGACACCCATATAACTATCCTCAGTCTTGAATGAGTTATGTGCCATTTCTACATTAGACACACTTTGCCAAGTATAGAGAACATGAAATTAGTTCTTCTATCAGATTTTGTGATTGCAGAGATAAAGCCAGCAGAGTCTATCACAAATATAAATTTAGCCGACATCAGACTTAGGTATAGACATGTGCTAAATAGCAATTTAAAAGCATTAACAGATCACTGTCATGTTGACTAGAAGGCTTTCTTAGCAATTGCTAAATGCTTGTTATTTTTAGGTATTATGCAAAATACAGTTAAACTTAACAGCCTTAGACAGTATATGGTATTATTTTTATCCACTAGAGGAAACCAAGGCTCGGGAATGCTATAGAACATTGCCAAAAACCACATAAAAAATGGTAAAGCAGAGCCTGATTTTTTAGCCCTTTAGCTATCTTGTGTCCCTAGCACATTTTCCTTAAACATATACCCTGAAATATATAAAAATGTTTCATCTAAATTCACATTTTACCTGAAAAAAGTTTGACCGCAAATGTTTAGTTATTTCTTTGGTTGTAAAAAATAAAATCCATTTGCTTGTCCACTGATAAGACCCCTCCTATCTTTCTACAGAAAGCACATGAACCAAGATCTGTGCAACCACACCCTTCCCCACAACCTGATGTTGACTCTTCTAAGCCACTTGGTTTTCCAGTGGTTTCTGGAAATCCTGTGTTAGACTCTTAATTTGAGAGCCTTTGCATACACAGCCCAGGAGGAAATGTGAATGCAGGGATGTCTTTCAGTATGATATCATACTGCCAAATGGCACCCAGCTGATACGACATGGCTGTTATTGTCACTGGTCATTCTTCATCTTGCCATGACATGCCTAATAAACTTCTTGGATCTTTCTTATGAAAACAAAAAAAACAAAATCTGTTTTAAAGTGCTGTTGACCGTAGAGCAGAAGAGGAAAGACTGATGCTATAGCTTTGTCTGGCAGGGGAGCACTTTTTACTTAATCCACTCTATATAATACTTCCTGGTTCCATTTTGGGATATAGAAAATCAGTGCCATCATTATTCAGTTTCCTCAGAAACTAAAGGAAAAAAATAGACTCAGGTAAAAACGAATTACCTGGGGTCTAGCTCAAGACAAATTCAGTATTAGATAGTGGAGAAAGTGTGTACCAAGTTATGAATTTTGCACAATAATCCTTGGAATGATGGTATTCAGTTGCAATATGAAGTTATGGAGGGAGATTCACATCAAAACATTTTGATGTGAAAATGGCTTGGATAAAATCATGGTAAAAACCAGGATAGTGCTAAACACCAAGCAAGGTTCAATGGAGGCTAAACTGCTGAATGAAAGTTCATTTGCATGAACTCAGACTTGGTCACCCAATGAAACAGAAATATGGGGTTAAAGAAATAAAACTAGTAAGTATTGTAAAGCAGGTTTCCCAGGTGGTGCAGTGGTGCAGATAAAAGAATCTGCCTACCGATGCAGGAGACCTAGATTCAGTCCCTGAGTCTGCAAGATCCCCTGGAGTGGGAAATGGTAACCCACTGCAGTATTCTCCCCTGGAAAATTGCATGGAGAGAGGAACCTGACTGCTACAGCCCGTGGGGTCACGAAGAGCTGGACATGACTCAGCACAGAACACAGCACAAGTATTAAAAAGAAGCATTAAATGCAAAGTGCTTCCCCACAGGACGAAGCGACAGCGTCAGTGTTCTTCCTCTTCCGGTCCACTGTCAACAGAGCTACGGCTTTATTTCCATCTGTTTAAAACTAGAGTGTACTGGTTTGTTATGCTAATATTTGCCATTGCTAGGATCAACCCTAGTTCTTAAAGCCAGCCCCAATATACTTCAAAGATAGGAGAGACCCTGGACAACCAGAGAGGAAGTCAGAAATTTTTCTGCCAAATGGTCCAAGGTCACGAATCTATTTTAATAGGAGATATGTTTTGCTTATGATAGGGGCTAAACTGAAGTCTCTGAAGAATAACAACAAAAATAGTGCAAATTGTTTTCAAGGGGAATATTTATACAATTGAAAGACCACATTGTTTGCAAGAACTTCAGACGTACTTGTCACCTAGATACATATAAATAAACTGTAAATACAGGCCAACATTGTCCCTTGAAAAGGTACTGTGAAATTATAATTCTTTTCATTAAAGAATGTTTTTGCTGGGCAGTTTGACTTCAAATAAATATATGTATTAAGCAATATAAGTACATTTTTCCAAAATGCTTTATGCTTTATAATTCAAATTTTTCACTAATGTTGCCTCTCAACTCCAACTAATGAGATTTACAAAGTGATCAGAATAACCAACAAAACATGAATTCAAAGTGCTGGGAAGGGTGGATAAAATTGCTTAATGAACTAAAGAACATCAATTGCTTAATTATACAGAGTACATTGGGCTGAAACAATATCACTCAGTTTCTATTAAATCTTCCATCAGCAGAGATAGAAGCTTTCCGGCCGCTTAGACAAATGCTTTTTCCGGATTTGGTACTACTACAAGATTTTTAGATATGATTAACTTGATCTGAGCTGAACACATGAGAAACAGCAGTGACAACATTTCAAACAACCCCAGCTTCAGAGGATAACATGTGCTGAACATTCAATAATTAACTAACTAACTAACGGAAATATACATCATTTGTATACACTAAAATATTCAGAAAGTTGGTCTAAACAGTTTATGTCATGGAAGGTAGCTGTGTTTTATGGTAGAGACTATATTTCTGTTTGGAATACAAAATATTAAGCATTCAAGTCTAAAATTAAATTTATACCTAAAATATAAGCAGTCTCTACAGAGATAGTTATTTTACTATCTTTTCTAATTAATGACTATTTATAATTTTTTTAAATTATCTCTTTAACAAATTATTATTCACTGTTACCTTAGTCATTGTAAGAATCAAAGCGGATTATGAAAGTCATGCTCTATCATGCCCATTCAACAATATAAAACCCTTAACATGACAGCACACAATTAAATGGATTAAATGGAGGCTCTGCAATATTACAAAGCAAAAGGGAATAAAAAAAGGGTAACATGTAATTATATACTGCAACTTAGAATGTACATGTTATTTTACAATGTATAATAATTAGATGAAAGCTAATAGGATAACTTTTTTAAAAAACACTGAAAAAGGAAAAATAAAACATCAGACACCTCCCTTGAGCTAACCTCAGCTAGGTCTCAGAAACTACACTGATATATACAAGACTATTGTCCAGTTGAATTATAGAAATGTTCTAGAGCCGGTCAGCGTGAAAGCCACTAGCCACTGAACAGATTAACTCTATACTTGACTTCTCTCTGTACCAACATTGACAATGATGTTGGTGAGTGTCTGAAATACAAAACATGAGAATTCTGTCACTATATTAGACTTTGTTGCATCAATATACAATGCCAATTTCACAAGCAACTAAGGATTACTTTCTGTCATGCTCTCTGCTGTTTTCATTGTATGCTCCAGATTGAGGGGGCAGTCTCCCTCTAGCCTGCCAGTCTTATAACAGAAGGGAAGAAAAGAGAAACTGCCTGTAACCTGGGCTTTTCAAGTTTCTATTTAAAAGTAATTCATCCCACTTTCATGCACATGTTACTGATCAAAACGACCACGGCCTCTCTTGACTTCAACAACACGCAATATGGCCAATCTGATGTCAATGGGCCCAAGCACATAATCCTCCAAGGAGCAGCGGCAAAAATTTTCAACAAATTTTGCTACTACAAGACTAAAATTTTGAATCGGTCACAGAACACATGTAAAGTTATAGGACATTTTGTTTTTACGTGGTCCACCAATCAGCATATAAAATACTTCAATAATAGCTCTTTCTCAGCTGCTTCCCAACAACAACAAGAAATCACCATAAAAAGCAGCAGCAACAGAAATAAGCAGAGCAGCAATGAGCCCAGTGCTTCCCAAGTCCCTCCTCTATGCCAGGTACTGTTGCAGGTACTTGATGGACACGATTTTACTGAATTTGCTTACCAGCTACTGGAGGCTGGTGTCATTTCCCTCAACCTTCTTATGAGAGAAGAGGCTGAGGCTCAGGACCGAAGCACGAGTTTCAGGCAACCGCTGTGCTCACTTTTATCACAGATGTCTCAGACAGACTGACCTCAAACCTCATTCCTGTTCCACATTTCAGCACTGTTACCATACACCTGGCATTAACGCTGCTCTTCAGCAATTGTAATATCACTATTGAGAGGCTGCTCCAGGACAAACTTGACTGGTAACCCCACCACCCTACAGTCCTTATCCCCCACCGCTCTACACTTCCATGTTCAGCTGCCCTCAATGTAACCCATCTGGCCCCAGCAGGAAAACAATCTTCTCATGACCTTTCTCGGAAAATGTGCACTTTGCCAGCCTATCTACCACTTTTCATTAGCTGCTCAACCTGGAAGGTGGGCTGACTTCAGTTGTGGACGTCTGAACAGAGACCGAGGCAGCAGCAAACAACTGGAAACTGGAGATGGGCTCCAGTCTAGACGGTCTGGAAAGACGGTCTGGAAAGACGGCATGGCTCTAAAGCCTCCTGCCAAAAGGAGTCAGAAGGAACGGACGAGAGTTCAGGTCAAAATCGATCCATGGCAGCATCTGAAAATAACTGAATGATTCTGAAGGAACAGCAGCATCAGAAATTCAAGTTAGGCAATTAAATTATGAGCAGAATGACAAAGAGCTCTGAAAGGAAAGTTTAAAATTCAAGTCATGTATTCACCTTTCCAGAATCAGTTCTGGTAACTGAGAAGTGAAATGTGCCACAGGATACAGTTTTTTAGCACCAAATCAGCTGGTAAGCTGAATGGTTCTGATTTTAGGCATGCCCTTACAACAGAGGATGAGATGGTTGGATGGCGTCACCAACTCAATGGACATGAGTTTGAGTAAGCTCCAGAAGCTGGTGATGGACAGGGAAACCTGGCTTGCTGCAGTCCATGGGGTCGCATGGACACAACTAAGCAAATGAACTGAACTTACCCGAACTCACAGTTCTTTTTTTTTTTTCTTTTTACAATTTATACTAACATTAGAAGTTAAGAACTTGTCCCCAAAGTCAGACAGACATTGGCTTGAATCCATCACTTCCAATTTGTGACAAGGCCAATGAATTCATACTCTCATGACATCAGTTTCTGTAAAGCTTCTGCATACCTATCCACAACTTTATTAGAGATTCTAACATACTCTATTATAAATGAATAGATTGAGAAAGAAAAGAATACAAAAGATTTTAACAATAAAACTAATAAGCTAAATCATGAGATATATAGAAAATTCTTACACTACAAACAGAAATGATACATACATATATATTTTAAATAAACATGAAATATTTTGGAAAGTATGGCAGGCATTAAGATAATAAGGAAGTTTCAATAAATTTCAAGGAACAAATATTAAAAAAACAAGTTACTTAATAATAATGCAATTAAATTTAAAACTGGTATTGGAAAAGTAGTGAAAGAAAAAGAAAAATTTGAGAGACTGAAAAAAATCAAATTATTTAAAGTAATAGCTTCCAATTAGCATAAGTTAATTTAAAAAATCAACTTATACTCCTATATTACTCATAATAGAAATTATATAAAATTTATAAATGAACAGCAATGAAAGACCATATATTAAAACACAGGGAATGCAACTAAACATAAATAAATGTATTAATTTAATGCATTAATTCAAAATATTGGAAAGAAATTGATTTTAAAGGTCCCTTAAAAAACTAGAAAAAGAAAAACGGACTAACATTAAGAGAATAAAAGAAGTGAAATAATAAAGGGCAGAAATTAATGATACAGATAACAAAAAAAGATTAGAGGGATGAGAATACCAAAAATTCCTCTGGGAAAGAGAAAAATAGTAATAAACAAAGTATCAGAAACTGATAATGATAAAAAATGAAAAATAAATAAAATTCTCAGGAAAAAAGTACAATGCCAGTTAGAAATGCAGTTGAGTTTCTTAAAGTATTAAGTGAATATACTATTATTGACTTTATGAAAATCGGCTTTAAAAAAAAAATAGAAGGGCTAAATAAATGCAGAATCATTGAAGGAAATAAGTGAGTAATCTAAAGTTACTGAAGTAACTCTACAAATCCATGTTGGTATGACTGAACTTAAAATGAATTAAAACTACAGTATACGATAAACAAAATAAAAATTAAAAATTGATTACTATGTGTAAAAGTCATCTGTTAAAAAGCTTAAAAATCTATGATCAACAGTATATATATTGTGTTGACAGATAATGTGCAGTAATAAAAGGGCATAATATATTTAAGAATGAAAAACATAAGTTCAAGATAGTGGCTACCTCTAGGTTCACTCTTCTCAAAAATAATAATGGAGTTGGGAAGGAGTAGCATTAATCACTGGTTGGGCTTCCCATGTGGTACTAGTGGTAAAGAACCCACCTGTCAAAGCACGAGATGTAAGACATATGGGTGCGATCCCTGGGTCAGGAAGATCCCCTGGAAGATGGCACAGCAACCCACTCCAGTATTCTTCCCTGGAAAACCCCATGGACAGAAGACCCTGGCGGGTTACCATCCATAGAGTACCAAAGAGTCGGACACGGATGAAGTGACTTAGCACACGTGTACAGTAACTGGCTATAGAGGCATCAGCTAACTCTGAAAAATTACAGTAGAGCAGGTCAGTATAACACAAAGCTTTTTTTTTAAGGCTAACAAAATGAAAAATTATTTGTCAAATCTGATTAAGAAAAAATGAAGACAGAATTAACAAGACTGAAAGACAGGAGACCTAAATACTTAGGTAAGTCCCATTGTTTCAGATATGAGTTGAGTTTGTTCCCTCACAAATTCATATGATGAAATTAAGCCCCAGTATCTCAGCCTTTTTCAGTGAACAATGTAAAGAAACAGAGGAAAACAATAGAATGAGAAAGACTACAGATGTCTTCAAGAAAATTGGAGACACCAAAAGAACATTTCAAGCAAAGATGGGCACTAAAGGACAGAAGCAGAAGCAGAAGATATTAAGAATAGGTGGTATGAACACACAAAAGAATTGTACAAAAAAGATCTTAATGACGTGGATAATCATGATTGTGTGATCATTTAGCTAGAGCCAGACATCTTGGAGTGCAAAGTCAAGTGGACCTTAGGAAGCATTAATACAAACAAAGCTAGTGGAAGTGATAGAATTCAGCTGAGCTATTTCAAATCCTAAAAGATGATGCTGTGAAAGTGCTGCACTCAATATACCAGCAAATTTGGAAAAACGCAGCAGTGGCCATAGGACTGGAAAAGGTCGGTTTTCATTCCAATCCCACAGAAGGGCAATGACAAACAATGTTCAAACTATCCCACAATTGGACTCATTTCACATGTTAGCAAGGTAATGTTCAAAATCTATCAAGCTAGGCTTCAGCAATATGTGAATCAAGAACATCCAAATGTACAAGCTGGATTTAGAAAAGGCAGTGGAACCAAAGATAAAGTTGCCAACATCTGTTGGCTCATAGAAAAACCTAGAGAATTTTAGAAAAACATCTAGTTCTGCTTCACTGACTATACTAAACCCTTGGACTGTATAAATCACAAAAAACAGGAAAATTCTTAAACAGATGGAATACCAGGCCACATTACCTGCCTCCTGACAAACCAGTAGGCAGGTCAAGAAGCAACAGTTAGAACTGGACATGGAACAACAGACTGGTTCCAAACTGGGAAAGGAGTATCTCAAGGCTGTATGTTGTCACCCTGCTTATTTAACTTATATGAGAGTATATCATGTGAAATGCTGGACTGAATGAAGCACAGGCTGGAATCAAGATTGCAGGAAAAAATGTCAATAACTTCAGACATGAGATGCTGCTGCTACTGCTGCTGCTAAGTTGCTTTAGTCGTCTGACTCTGTGCGACCCCATAGACGGCATCCCACTAGGCTCCCTCATCCCTGGGATTCTCCAGGCAAGAATACTGGAGTCGGTTGCCATCTCCTTCTCCAATGCATGAAAGTGAAAAGTGAAAGTGAAGTCGCTCAGTCATGTCCGACTCTTAGCGACCCCATTGACTGCAGTCTACCAGGCTCCTCCATCCATGGGATTTTCCAAGCAAGAGTACTGGAGTGGGGTGCCATTGCCTTCTCCGCAGACATGAGATGACACCACCCTTATGGCAGAAAGCAAAAAGGAATTAAAGAGGCTTTTGATGAAAGTAAAAGAAGACAGTGAAAAAGCTGGCTTAAAACTCAACAGTAGGGGTGTGATGGGGAGGAGATGGGAGGAAGGTTCTTAAGGGCAGGGATATATGTATACCTATGGCTAATTCATGATGAGGTTTGACAGAAAACCACAAAAGTCTGTAAAGCAATTATCCTCAACAACAAAAAAATAAATTAAAAAAAATGAAGATCATGGCATCTGGTCCCATCACTTCATGGCAAACAGATGGGGAAACAATGGAAACAGTGACAGACTTTATTTTCTTGTGCTCCAAAATCACTGTGGACGGTGACTGTAGCCATGAAATAAGAGACATTTGCTCCTTGGAATAAAAGCAATGACAAACCTAGACAGCATATTAAACAGCAGAGCCATTATTTTGCCTACAAAGGTCTGCAGAGTCAAAGCTATGGTTTTTCCAATAGTCATTTACGGATGTGAGAGTTGGGCAATAAAAAAGGCTGAGCACCAAAGAATTGATGGCTTTGAACCGTGGTGTTGGAGAAGATTCTTGAGAGTCCCTTGGACAGCAAGGAGATAAAACCAGCCAATTCTAAAGGAAATCAACCCTGAAAATTATTGGAAGGACTGATACTGAATACTTTGACCACCTGATGAGAACTCACTCACTCACTTACTGGAAAAGACCTTGGTGCTGGGAAAGACTGAAGCTGGGAGGAGAAGGGGACAACAGAGTATGAGATGGTTGGATGGCATCACTGACTCAATGCACATGAGTTTGAGCAAACTCAATCCAGCAGATGGTGAAGGACAGGGAAGCCTGGCGTGCTGAAGTTCAGGGGGTCGCAAAGAGTCAGACACGACTGAGCGACTGAACAACAACCACAGAATGTAACTGAATTTAGAGACAGGGCCTTTAAAAGGTTAAGGTAAAAAGAGGTCCCTGAGGTGAGTCCTAATCCAACAGGAGTGACATTCCTGAAAGGTAAATACATACAGAGAGGGAAAGACATGGAGGCAAAGAGACAACATGGCCTCCACAAGTCAGGGCGAAACGTTTCGGAATGTAGCCAACCAACCCTGTCGGCACCTAATCTTGGACTTCTTGTCTCCCAAACTGTGATTAAATAAATTTCTGTTGTTTAAGCAACCTGGTCTGTGGTAGTTTGTTATGGTAGCCCCTGAAAACTAACACACCTGGGCCAAGGAAATCCCCGTATTAATTGAGACAGTATATGTTCACTTTTCTGTCACTGTAACACTTGTGAGTTCTCTAATACATTGTCATTTTATTTTGACAGACCTTTAAAAAATGTCTTAAAAGGGCAAGACATTTGATTTACTGCAAATATGTTTTAAATTATTTGCAAAATTTATAGAACTTGAGTAAAGCAGGAGGAAAACATTCTGAGATGTTCAAGTATTATTTATATAGGAAGAAAACTGAGAACACTTGTATACTTTTATTTTAAACATCTCATTCTCTAAAGAATTGCAATTTTGGCTTGATCAACATCTTTGGTGGAATAACATTTACTGATTATTTACAGGCTGGTGCTTATTTAGGATTTATTTTGTAAAGACTGTGATGATGAGTTCAATAAGTGATTTTGTTGCAACTTTATTATAATACAAATTTAAAATTAAAGCTTTACTAGCTCCAACATATAAAAAAATCCAAAACCAGAAAAAAAAAAATCTGGCTTCTCATTGTATCCTATATATAATAAAATGAAATCATCACAATAAATTATGAATACTTCTAAGCACCCTGAGTTGCAAACAGGGCCTCCCTGGTGGCTCAGAAGATAGAATCTCCTGCATTGCAGGAGACCTGGATTCCATCCTGGATTCTGTCAGGAAGATCTCCTGGAGAAGGGAATGGCTATCCACTTCAGTATTCTTACCTGGAGACTTCCATGGACAGAGGAAACTGGCAGGCTATAGCCCATGGGATCACAAAAAGTCCAACAAGACTGAGCAACTAACACTTTCACTTTTTAAAAGGGAAAACAACATTTTCTTCAAAACAGCAATGGGGAACATACACCTTCTAGGTACATATTAGAAGTCCGAGGAATTAGGAAACTTTTAAAGGTAAGAATTGGAAATAATCAATTGAAAACAGATGTATATCTAATTAATTTTGCCAATGCTATTATATCTATATTTCTCAGTTGGAAACTGTATTGTGATATTCTGTGCTAGACAGTTATCATATTGCATTGTTACAGGGTTAGGTTTTTGAGGAAAAAGAAATCCTCTTGATGCTGTTTTTAAATATAAGAACATGATTCTGGTCTATTTTCTTTCCTAAGGTTCTTCTTGCTTTTACTGCTTCCTGGTACTTGGATTTCTACTATTAAAAAGTATGTGAAAAAAGACTTAGAAAATCTGGAAGAACATGGCTAAAGCAACATGATCATCCAATCACTGAGAGGTTAATAAAAGGGCATAGGACTAAACGCTTCAGTGTGTCTAACCTACATATGTGAGACAGAACTAAAAATCCCAGATATTCAGTGGCATTATAATGGATCAGTATTTTTTTAAAACCTGAATCTGTCCCTGGCGGCTTCCCCAGTGGCTCAGTGGTAAAGAATCCGCCTGCAATGTAAGGGGTGCAGGAGACACAGGCTCAGTCCCTGGGCTGGGGAGATCCCAACCAGGAGGAGGGCATGGCAACCCACTCCACCCCCTCCAGGATTCTTGCCTAGAGAATCCCATGGACAGAGGAGCCTGGTGGGCTACAGTCCATAGTGTCGCAAAGTCCGACACGACTGAAGCGACTTAGCACACACACACACACCAAGCTGTCACACATCACTTATCAGCCACTAGTACCTAACTCGTGTCCAACTTTCAGTTCATTTTTTATAAAGACCTATCACCATTTAAAAAAATATAAATCTTAAATTATTTACAAAGATTTTTATCAGTGATAAAGATTCTATACTTGCCTTTCTATATAAATTTGATTCAATGAGTTATCTCAAGCCATACCTCATCTTGAGCCATATCACATCCAGTTGCTTTTTACCTTCTTACTTTTAACTTCTACTAAATCAAAGAATCCTTACTTAAACCAAGAGACCATCAGAGGAATGACTGCAAGCATTTGGCAGTTCCTGAGGATGTTGTAGATAATTAGATCAGAGAAAGGATTAAGAGGCGTTTGTCATAGACAATGATATCCAGCATTTTATCAGATGGTAAGTTATTAACTATAACATACTGAAAAGGTAGAATGCTAAATATTTCCACTAGAGAGAGAAAGGTAAACAGATTTATAAAAGGGAGCCTACTAAACTGATTGAGTATTTTTGAGTTAAAATAAGGAATGAGAACTACAAACCACTACTCCATACAGGCTTGGAATACAGGTGAAGCACTGATGGGGTTGCTGTGACAGACATCTCTGTCAGTTAGTTACATACGGCTCACCATTAACAAAAAAATATATATCATAAGGCTCACCATTAACAAAAAAAAATATATCATAAGGCAGGATTCTGGAGAAAGGTATCCCAACTAAACCTAAGATCAACTCAGTCATTCTCAAATCTTGTGCCATGCTATCCCAACTAAACCTAAGATCAACTCAGTCATTCTCAAATCTTGTGCCATGCTAAACCACAACACAGCACAATCACTGCTTCCACAGTGAAAATAGGAAACAGTCCTTTCTAGAACTTATAAATAAGTAAAAAATAAAATAACCTATCTGTACCAAAGACCAGTTATGGGGACTAAAGAAAACTAAACAGGCGACTCAACAATACCAAGTCAAAAAGAGTTGGGACACATGAATAGTGAGAACTGAAATACATCACTCTTTTTGCAAGCTGGGCAAACTGGATGCTTTACTTTAATGAACCATGGAGAAGGACTGATTGATTATAAGGGATGTTGCCTTATGGTTTACTGTTCACAAATCACTGATCTCCTTATTGTATTGACTAAATATAGTAATCAGCTTTCTCCCTCTTGCTTTTTGGGGAAAGAGTTGAAAGGATAGGTTAGAGAGAATTTTACCTCTTCAAAATTATCCTCACATATCAAAACTGACAGGCTCTT
The DNA here is from genome assembly GCA_006408695.1 of Aepyceros melampus. Taxonomy (NCBI): domain Eukaryota; kingdom Metazoa; phylum Chordata; class Mammalia; order Artiodactyla; family Bovidae; genus Aepyceros; species Aepyceros melampus. The sequence goes on along the minus strand of SJXQ01010853.1, from coordinate 255,068 downwards.
GAAATTTAAAAGCACCTTCACAATTCCAATTTCATAGAAGCAAAAACAGAGATTTATACCAAAGAGATGACATAAATTGACCTTAAAGCCCAATGGCCTGCCAATTATAAATTACAAATTTCCAGGCCTATGTTTCTATCAACAGGATATATAAGCTAGTTATTGGCTGTAAAATTAACAAGTCTATATAAATTATTATAAAAAAGAAAATCACACTCGAAAAGCTATTGTTTAAAATAATCCTCACAAGAAGCATAGTAGTCATCTTTTGTTCTTCTCTGAAATTAACTTGACATTATTATTAAACAAATTTTGAGAGACTTATTAAGCAACAAAAGAAAGTGCAGTAAAATCATCTTAAAACAAATCATGTCATAAAATTGTTAACACTGTAGTCAGTATTTTAAAAAATACTTGTTGAAATTAGTTTCTATAAAAAGGAACTTCAAAGATAACCAACAAACAAATAAACAAATCCAATATAGCTAAGTTTTTTAAGGAAATGTATTCAGCTACAAAGTGGAGGGGCTTGGGGATGTGGGGAGCCATAACGATTTTCACCAACTTTCATGTTTTAACACTTTCCTTGGCCTCTTGTTTTTCACTGCCAATTACAGATGTGTATTTGGCTCACAAAGGCCCATCTGTAGTATGGTTTATTTTTCCATTTTTTTCTAAAATTTCTTTGACCTTGAAATCAATTAGTTTCATTTCACAAGAAGAGTCGATGCTAATTCAATAATGTTATTTTCTAATTCAGAAATAGTATAGCATTGGGAAGAATATATTATGTCACATGAAAACTAAGCAAACTTAAAAGATAATACTTTTCTGCATAATCACTCTACTGAAGTTTGTAAAAGTAAGTGAATTAAGTAAAAGCAATCAGTGGCAATTAAATTCCTATCTGTCTTTATCCTCTCAAAATAATTTGTTCTCAAGCTTAAAGTTCTAAACTTTTGTCTCTAAGATATTCAAGGTTTAAAAACAGTGTGAAGGTTAGAAATCTTAGAAAAGAGAAGCAAACATTTACGTATAGTATGATCTATATAATAGTATTTCTCACATTTAGGGTATTTTTTCCCCTGAAATCTATTTTAGGACCATAATTAACAACAAAAAGGAAATTTAAGCCTTAGCAAAATTTTAAAATTACCATTTTAGTAAAAGATTTACAGAAATATAAACCACTTTAAAACAGCTCCATTCTGCTGATGAAGGAACCCTTTCTGGTGGTTACTTGTACAAAGAAAACTGGAATATTCATTAAAGAAAATATTGTCATTTCCTGCCTCACTAAAACTATTGCTTCATTAATGAACTGATAAGCATTTTAAAAAAGGATTAAAGCAAAGAAACATCACACTCAGAAATGTAAATTTGCTTACAACCTATAATCCTGGCCTACCTTTGATTTTCCTAAAGAAGACATGAATGCCTTTTTTTTTTCTTCAAGCATCAGAACTGTAGAAAAGATAAGTTTCCATAAACTCCCCGAAATTAATTAATAAATCCAAAGAAATGCTATCTTCACAGCAAAAATGATAAAGGATTTTGAATCACTTGTCCTTTATAGGAAATAGTGTTTCTGATTGGCAAATCTGGAAGCAATTCAGCAAAGAAAATAAAACAGGTAATTATATGAACAGGTTATGAAAAATCCTACCTTTCTTTACCTAGATAAAAGTTTTTTTTAGAAAGTTTCTTGAATTTTCATTTTATTTTTTATTCCACTTTGAAAAATGTATGCGTTTTTGGTGCGGAAGATGGATAAAGAGCTAAAAGGTTTCAATTAGAAAAACTTGGATTCCAACCCTAGCTTTGACCCATATCAGTTGTGATATCTGAACCTAAAAATATAATAATATCAAAATCAAAGGACATTTAAAAGGACTACTAAAAGCAATTAATACTATGTTATGCTTAGTGCATAGCCAACAGCTATGAATAATGTTATTATGGTAGTAATCATTCACCATCATCATCCTTATTATAGAGAATTTAGAATATCACATCTTTATAAATATTTTCTACTTCTGCTCACCAACAAGTAGTCCTATAGAACTCAAAATCTGTGACATATCCCATTACTTTTATAAAATGGATTGGGAGCTTCTGAAAATATTCAGTCAAACGAAAAATATACTTTTGAACAAGTAAATGTTTAAGAGCTTAATTCTAAGAAAATTTCTTTATTGAGCCTTAGAAAACACTACAGTTTCAAATGAAGAAAAAGATAGGTCTCAAAAATGTATGTGTGATACATTTATATACGCATGCATGAGATAGAATAAAAGGGGTACAGTTCATACTAACTTACTTTACTTTATTTCAACCGGATATACTGTCACTGAGCTTCCTTTATTACAGAGAAGACAGTAAGGTAAATGACAGTGGCCTCATATTTGAGAACTGTGTCAGCCAAACTGGAAAAGCACTACATCTAAGATAAGGCTTTTATATATGAAGCAGTTTTATCATTAAATTACTTATAAAGAGTGTACTTACACATTTCCTAAACTTGAAGCATGTGTGTGTTCATGAATATTTTTCTGCATTTTGTCTGTTCATAATCTGCTCCTTATCTATAGCCATAGCCATATTAAAGCTCTTTAAAAGAGCTAGAAAAAAAAAATAATAAAAGAACTAGAAAGCAATTTTTCCACCTAGATGTTTTAATCCATAGAAGGTAAGTTTAACCAAAATATACAACAGTGTTAAAGAAAGTAATGTTATTTAGGTAAAAATAAAATAACAGTTTAAGGAATTTGTTTCAGTTACATAAGAAACAGAACCTTTGTATATTTAAAGGAAAAAGAATTTTTCCTCAAGAAACAAACTAGACCACAGGAAATTCAGAATTGTTTAAGTGTGGAAAGTGAAAGTGTTAGTTGCTCAGTCTTTCTGACTCTTTGTGACCCCATGGACTGCAGGCCGCCAGTCTCCACTGCTCACAGAATTCTCCAGCCAAGGATATTAGAGTGGATTGGCCATTCCCTTCTCCAGGAGATCTTCCCAACCCAGGTGTTGAACCTGGGTCTCCTGCATTGCAGGCACATTCTTTACCATCTGAGACACCACAAAAGCCCTAAGTGTGGTGGGGCCTAATGAAAAAATAAAATGAAAGATATAGATACATATACAAAAATAGAACAGTATTATTTATCTCACAGTATATTAAACCACAAAGCCTCCACTGTAATTGGGGTATTAGACTGGCATTAATACAACAAACAATTCAGGAGCTTTAGCAAGAAAAATGCTTGGTTGCTCAAAAATATGTTTTTAAAAGACATCTTTCCATGTGTTGTAGAATTATAGAGTCTATAATACAGAAAACTAGGATGAATTAATCTATATTTTTCAGATTTTCTTGGCTTAAGAAAAGGCTATTTATCAACTGCTGTCCGCCTTCTATTTTCAGCATGGACAGTTACTCTGTAAGAGATATATATGCTCAAGAGAAAATTACACAGCAGCTGCAGGCATGAAGAACTGCCCATCAGTTAGCATGGATTCCCACAGGTGACCTGAGAGCCCCATTTCAATTAAAACGAAATAGAACAGCATGTATCCAGCAGACTCAGATGCTCGATCACTTTTTTCTTGGATACAATCATTGGGGATAATATGTAATCCTGCTGTGAAAGGAAATAACTCAAATGCTACGTTCATGTAAAAGACTATCTATCAAAATATCAAAAGCACTTTTACAATGCTTAACCCAAAATGTTCTAACTACAGCACAGGAAAAAAAAAAAAAGGCTACTCTAAATAAGCATGAGATTAAACAGTAAGAAGCTAAAAAGCTAAGAGGGAACTCCCCCCAAAAAGATTACTCATGCTTGAAAATGAACATCTGCTCACTGACTGTCTGCTATTAAACTGATGATATACCATATTCTTAAAAACAAAACAAAACAAAACAAAACTAAATACATAATAGCTATTTTTCCAGGTGACATATATAGTAAGTATAGACTAGGAATGAAGATTTTTTTAAATCTCTGTATGAAAAGCCTTAAACCAATTATTTATCTCCTTTCTCTCTAATAGTCACTTTACCTTATTCTGGCTTAATTTCTAATAGATTATGTTTCTGATTAAATGTCCAGTTCTTGGTCAGAGCTCGGAGCTGCACTGGGATGACCCAGAGGGATGGGATGGGCAGGGAGGTGGGAGGGCGGTCCAGGATGGGGGACACATGTACACCCATGGCTGATTTATGTCAATGTATGGCAAAACCACTACAATACTGTAAAGTAATTAGCCTCCAATTAAAATGAATAAATTTGTTTAAAAAATAATAAAAAAAAAATATACAGACGTGCCAGGGTTTCAATTTAACCTCTTCCTTAAATATATACCCTCTACCAAAATGGACACTTCTCCAAACTCTATACTAATTAGAACAAGTATTAAATATGTTAACTTTATTTGAAACAACAAAAAATGTTTCTAGGTGATCAGTAACTCCTTGAGTTCTCTAACTTTTTCCACTCCTTATGCTTACTGACTTTACTCGGTCTGGTCCAAAATCCACGACCTTCATTCTCTGCTCTCTGCCACTTTGTTCTCTTTGAAAACATAGCCTTGCCAACAGAATAAGAATGCATAAATTCAGTTATTCACCAGCCTATTTTATATTCATTAATAAAAATAAATGAAATCAACACTCTCTACTATGACTTAATGAACAGCATCAACTTTAGCAAGAGCTCTTTGCAAGTTTCCAAATCCAGATGAACTAATGTTTCTATACCAAACAAATTTTCATAGTTGTTTTATTTTGTTTCCCTGACTGTTAAATCATATTAAGGCATCACACAGGAAGCTCATAGGAACCCAATTCCCCATTCACCTTCCTATTAGTTAATGACAGCAAATAGAATGGTATTAAAATGCTGGAAATAGGCCAGGTTTGATGCAGGATGCAGGATTTCAATTTAACCTCTTCCTTAAATATATACCCTCTACCAAAATGGACACTTCTCCAAACTCTATACTAATTAGAACAAGTATTAAATATGTTAACTTTATTTGAAACAACAAAAAATGTTTCTAGGTGATCAGTAACTCCTTGAGTTCTCTAACTTTTTCCACTCCTTATGCTTACTGACTTTACTCGGTCTGGTCCAAAATCCACGACCTTCATTCTCTGCTCTCTGCCACTTTGTTCTCTTTGAAAACATAGCCTTGCCAACAGAATAAGAATGCATAAATTCAGTTATTCACCAGCCTATTTTATATTCATTAATAAAAATAAATGAAATCAACACTCTCTACTATGACTTAATGAACAGCATCAACTTTAGCAAGAAGCTCTTTGCAAGTTTCCAAATCCAGATGAACTAATGTTTCTATACCAAACAAATTTTCATAGTTGTTTTATTTTGTTTCCCTGACTGTTAAATCATATTAAGGCATCACACAGGAAGCTCATAGGAACCCAATTCCCCATTCACCTTCCTATTAGTTAATGACAGCAAATAGAATGGTATTAAAATGCTGGAAATAGGCCAGGTTTGATGCAGGATGCAGGATGCTTGGGACTGATGCACAGGGATAATCCAGAGAGAGGGTGTGGGGCGGGAGGGGGGAGGTGGGGGTCGGGATTGGGAGTTCATGTACACTCGTGGCTGATTCATGTCGATGTGTAGCAAAACGAATACAGTATTGTAAAGCAAAACAAACTAAAAAATAAAAATTAATTATTTAAAAAAAAAGAAAAATAAATAAATAAATAAATAAAATGCTGGAAATATTCCCTAATGGTGGCTTAAAAACAATAACAGAACTATCATTCTATCTCTATATCTTTAGGAAAACAAGTGAGAATAGTTCTTGCTTCACAAAGCTTTGGAATGGCTAAATCAGATAACTTCAGTATATTTTAGTATAATTACCTTACTAGAATGTAATCTATACAGTTTCTTACCATCAAATCTGAGTTATAGCAAATCCTTTTATGGGGAGACTTTAGATGAAGGCAAGAAAAAAGACCAAGAGTTAAAGATCAGGGGGGTCATAAGGTAGAAATTTACCCAAGAAACGTAATTATCCCAAAGCATCCATCAAGAAACTGTTAGGGCACCTCACAATATACCAAGCACCAGAAGTAAAAAGAAGATATGAAACACTTCTGATCCTCAACTTTCTTACAATCTAACCAGAAAGAGATCAATCTACATCAATCTACTATCTGTAGGCATCACTGAAATGAATGGAGCAAATGAATTTAGAGGGCCGATCAGCAGAAGAGGTTCTTGGTGTTAAAGAGGCAAGAACAGTGGCAAGAATCCTACGCTACTCAAACTGCTACACATTTAAGTATTATGCCCAATTCTAGTTGACTATACAGGAGACAAAACTGTATTTAAATTATGCAAAATTATATTGAATATATGATAAGACTCAGAATACAAGCATTAGGCTTTGAGCAGTTTATACATTCATGCATTATATATATACACACACACACAATTTGTGCATAATATAACAGGCTTATTGTTAGAAATTAAGAAAGTTCTTTTCTGAAATGGATAATATTTTAAAGTAAAAGCATTCTTAACTTATGCATCCATGAATTAATTTATATATTAAAATATTTAGTTAAATCATAGTGATTTTCTGAATTATATAACTTCTTAAAAAAAATCATATAACAACTTGTGGAAAGGAGGAGAAAAGAGGGACATGTACTAAAGTAAGAGAGTAGGTCTATGATACTGAATGCAAGGCATGGCAATCTTGAAAATATCAACCATCCATCCTGCTCTAACCCCTTTCACTTGTGTTAGAAAAGCAGCCATTTTACTAAGTTGTTCCACGCTTTTGAAGTATAGAGTTTAATGTTTAAATTAGATTCATTATTTCATACTGCTTTATGTTTATGACTGACAGAAAACACAGTTTGAAAGACATATATCTTCGTTATGTTAGTAAGGAAGAGAATTTGATGATAAGTAGCTTCAGTCTTTCAGTCTTCTGGAAATTAAATTTCGCACATTGGTTGGCCCAGGTGTAGATAAAATCACTGCAAACACACTGTCCAAGATATTGTAAGACAAGTGTAAGAAAAAACAAAAAACCTACATCATGACACATACCGAAGTGATAAGAAAATGTATTTGTTTTCATGTGTGTGTAACTTCAAATCAGTGTACAGGACTCACTTTAACATAACAATTTATTAACAACAAACTCAACTATCGATATTCAATTTAATACCTGATTTAAGTAACTACTAGTTTATGGCTTTCCCACATCCCTTTACTGAACTGATGTCTCTTTATAATAAATCCACTTTGGAACTCAAAATGATCTCATCATACAGAATCCTGAAATACTAATTATTAAATGAAAGATGGTAAATAAGATGAATTCAGAGATCAGAAAGTTTTTCTTGCATTTTTCCATCACTAAAAATAAGTAACCAATGTTAGAATGTAACTTTAAAGATTTGTCACAGAATTTTAAAACTCAAACATACTCTTAGTAACATCTGTGAAAAAAAGGACAATATTGTAATGTCTTTCCTATTCTCCATCACATCACAAATGTACTCTAACAGTAGGCTATTAAATAAGTCTACAAACTTTTGTTCATTCAATTAAAACATGTATTGTGACCTGCAACTACATGTAGTATCATCTCACTTTAAAATATTAAGACAGAATTTTTGCACATACCCATAAGTATAAATACAAACTCTTAGACTCCTGGCCTTCCCAATAGATACATTAAGAATGTCTTTATTTTTCTTCTTTATATGGGGTGAAATTTACTTTAAAACTTACTATAAGCTGAATAAGACAAATGATATTAATCACAGGAGTCAATTATCTGTTTAGTAGGAAATAATACTGGTCAAGCAGATATAGAAAAGGCAGAAGAACCAGAGATCAAATTGGCAACATCCGTTGGATCATTGAAAAAGCAAAGAGTTGCAGGAAAACAACTACTTGTACTTTACTGACTTTGCCAAAGGCTTTGACTGTGTGGACCACAACAAACTGTGGAAAATTCTTAAAAGACATGGGAATAGCAGACCACCTGACCTGCCTCCTGAGAAATCTATGGGCAGGTCAGGAAGCAACAGTTAGAACTGGACATGGAAAAACAGGCTGGTTCCAAATCGGGAAAGGAGTATGTCATGGCTGTATATTGTCACCCTGCTTATTTAACTTATATGCACAGTATATCATGAGAAATATTATATGGATGAAGCACAATCTGGAATCAAGATTGCCAGGAGAAATATCAATAACCTCAGACGACACCACCCTTAAGGCAGAAACCGAAGAGGAACTAAAGAGCCTCTTGATGAAAGTGAAAGAGTAGCGTGAAAAAGCTGGCTTAAAACTCAACAATCAGAAAACTAAGAAACAATGGAAACAGTGACAGACTTTATCTTCTTGGGCTCCCAAATCACTGCAGATGGTGACTGCGGCCATGAAATTAAAAGACCTTGCTCCTTGGAAGAAAAGCTATGACCAACCTAGACAGCATATTAAAAAGTAGAGACATTATGGCCCTGACAAAGGTCCATCTAGTCAAAACTATAGTTTTTCCAGTGGTCATGTATGGATGTGAGACTTGGACTGTAAAGAAAGTTGAGCACCAAAGAATTGATGCTCTTGAACTGTGGTGTTGGAGAAGAATCTTGAGACTCCCTTGGACTGCAAGGAGATCAAACTTGTCAATCCTAAAGAAAATCAGTCCTGACTATTCATTGGAAGGATTGATACTGAATTGAAAATATAGTACTTTGGCCACCTGATGCAAACAGCTGACTCTTTGGAAAAGACCTTGATGCTGGGAAAGACTGAGGCAGGAGGAGAATGGGACGACAGAGGATGAGATGGTTGGATGGCATCACCGACTCGATGGACATGAGTTTGAACAAGCTTCAGAGTTGGTAATGGAAAGAGAAGCCTGGTGTGCTGCAGTCCATGGGGTCGCAAAGAGTAGGACACGACTGAGCAACTGAACTGAACTGAATCATCCACCTAGAAGGGTTTTGAAAAGAAAGTGAACATTGGATTTGGAGATTTGACAGTTTGTTGCAACAGAGAAATTGTGGCTAGTTGTCAGAAAAAACAAGGACATAAGATCCAGCCACAAGGAGGTATCAACATGTTATGAAATGGAAAGGAATAACACAATACCTATAACAGTTGGTCAAGTGAGGTAAGTGCCAGATGAAAATATTTGCTGTCTAAGAAATTTTGAAAGAGTAAAATGTCATGATTCTGAATCACATTCAGAAATCGACATCCATCCAGTTCAGTTCAGTTCAGTCGCTCAGTCGTGTCCGACTCTTTGGACCTCATGAATCACAGCATGTCAGGCCTCCCTGTCCATCACCAACTCCCGGAGTTCACTCAGACTCACTACCATCCAGTCAGTGATGCCATCCAGCCATCTCATCCTCTGTCATCCCCTTTTCCTCCTGCCCCCAATTCCTCCCAGCATCAGAATCTTTTCCATGAGTCAACTCTTCACATGAGGTGGCCAAAGTACTGGAATTTCAGCTTTAGCGTCATTCCTTCCAAAGAACACCCAGGGCTGATCTCCTTCAGAATGGATGGCTGGATCTCCTTGCAGTCCAAGGGACTCTCAAGAGTCTTCTCCAACACCACAGTTCAAAAGCATCAATTCTTCGGCGCTCAGCCTTCTTCACAGTCCAGCTCTCACATCCATACATGACCACTGGAAAAAATATAGCCTTGACTAGACAGACCTTTGTTGGCATCCATTAGTCATCTGTAAACTGGCAAATCTCAGATAAACTCTTGTTCAGTCACTACATCATATCCAACTCTTTGCAATCCCATAAACTGCAGCCAATTCTGTCAAAAAGTAAAATCAACCTATTGAATTCAATTAGTCATGTGGTTATCATGGGTATCATACATACCAAAGAAAGGTTATGCACTCTGAATGTTCAAAGTATAAACAGGGCAACTCACATGAAAACTGGCTATCGTAACAGCCACAGAAGAATGTCTGCATGACCTGATGTCACTGGATTCTGGAGACTGGTGAAAACTGCCCAGGTCAAAATAAAAAGCACAAGCATGGAATGTTGTTCTCTACATCTAGTTCACCAGAGTAATAACGGAACAAATTAGTCTAGACTATGGTAGGCAGAATACGATCTCAGGCAACAACAAACTTTATTCAATAAATATTTTATTTGGGGGGACTTAGATTTCTAGTTATAAATCAAAGATAGTTGAATTAGATCATCTCTGAGGATCCTTCCAGACTTAAAACAACATGATTCTGAGTGGTTTACCCAATCCTCCACACAGCAGCTCACCTCCAGAGTTTGCTAAGGTACCTGAACCAATTGGACAAGAAGGCTTCCTATCCTTCTCTAATCTGACAGCATAAATGTCCTACTGGTCTATGGCACTGTTTCTCATACTTTAATGTACATTTGAATCACTTGGAGATCTTGTCAAAATGCAGAGTATAATTCAGAAAGGGTATGGCAATCCACTCCGTATTCTTGCCTGAAGAATCCCATGGACAGAAGAGTCTGGCGGGCTACAGTCCACAGGGTCACAAAAAGTCAGACACGACTGAAGTGATGGGCTTCAAAGGTGGCACTAGTGTTAAAGAACCTGCCTGCCACTACAGGAGAAGTAAGAGATGTGAGTTTGATCCCCGGGTCAGGGAAAATTCCCTGCAAGAGGGCATGGAGACTCACTGCAGTATTCTTGCCTGGAAAATCCCATGGACAGAGGAGTCTGGTGGGTTACACAAAGAGTCGGATATGACTGAAGTGACTTAGCATACACCACACACAGGCTTGGGTTCATAGAACAAACTTTGAATAACAAATGTCTGAGATACTCAGGAGGTCTCAACAGCTTCAAAAAAAGCAGCAGCAGCATACACTAGATTTCCTAAAATCTGTAGAACAACAGTTAATGAAATATTCATATTTTAGATGAAACCTAAGGCCCATTTACTAGTTCAATTTGTTTTCAAGTCCCCTGTAACAAAGACACAAATTTCCATTCCACTGTTAATATTTCACTTTAGGACCACAATTTAATCATGTCAGGTGGGAAAAAAACCACACCTACAACCCACACCAGTGTTCTTGCCTGGAGAATCCCAGGGACAGGGGAGCCTGATGGGCTGCCGTCTATGGGATCGCACAGAGTCGGACACGACTGAAGTGACTTAGCAATAGCACATGTCATTTATGCAGTTGTTCTCAGAAAATACAGGTTGTAAATAGCTTTGCTCTATTTCAGAAGCAACAGTACTGACATTTGGAGTTTATTATCAAAAAACTGACTTTATCCTTTAATGAGATATAAAACTACCCTTCCAAAGCTCCAACTGAAATCTAATTTTTTTCCCTATATGTAATTTATTTTTTATTATTAAAAATAAATGATTATATTATTTCTGTTGGGGGAAAATAAAAAACAAAGTCATCAAGTATTTAAAGATGTGCTACAAGACAAGAATGAAAGGCCATACTTCTTTATTTAAATAAAAGGCCCAGAGGAACAAGAAAGTGTCCAATATTAAATTATGAAATCTAAAATTTAAAAAATATTACGAAAGGGCAGCTCCACACTTACTAATATGTTTAACTCTACCTTTAACTCAGTTGTTTGAAACTTAGACCAGAATTTCCCACTTAAAATTTTTGTTGTACCTAGGATAGATCATAATGCATACTCAACTATTAATTTGGTTGAAATATTATTGTTTGCAATGACAAAATAAATATATGCCTGAAAAAAATAATTTTTAAGAAAAATACTGCAATTAAATAAGAAATCATTCTCAATTTCCATTAGATTCTAACATCAGATTCTAATGGGCTTTCCTTGTGGCTCAGTTGGTAAATAATCTGCCTGAAGTGTGGGAGACTTGGGTTTGATCTCTGGGTTTGGAAGATCTTCTGAAGAAAGGAAGGGCTACCCACTCCAGTATTCTGTGTTGGAGAAATCCATGGTCCATACAGTCCAAATCTATTGACTGTGTGGATCACAACAAACTGAAAAATTCATAGAGATAGGAATACCAGACCACCTTGACCTGCCTCTTAAGAAATCTGTACACAGTCAGGAAGCCACAGTTAGAACTGGACATGGACCAACAAACTGGTTCCAAACAGGAAAAGGAGTACGTCAAGGCTGTATATTGTCACCCTGCTTATTTAACTTATATGCAGAGTACATCATGAGAAACACTGGGCTGGATGAAGCACAAGCTGGAATCTAGACGGTCAGGAGAAATATCAATAAACTCAGATATGCAGATGACACCACTCTTATGGCAGAGTGAAAAAGAGCTAAAGAGCCTCTTGATGAAGGTGAAAGAGGAGAGTGAGAAAGTTGGCTTAAAACTCAACATTCAGAATACTAAGATCATGGCATCTGGTCCCATCACTTCATTGCAAATAAATGGGGAAGTAATGGAAACAGTGACAGACTTTTTGGGAGAACGTCAAAATCACTGCAGATGGTGACTGCAACCATGAAATTAAAAGATGTTTGCTCCTTGGAAGAAAAGTTATGCCAAACTAGACAGCATATTCAAAAGCAGAGACGTTACATTGCCAACAAAGGTCTGCCTAGTCAAGGCTATGGTTTTTCCATTAGTCGTGTATGGATGTGAGAGTTGGACTATAAAGAAAGTTGAGCACTGAAGAATGGATGCTTTTGAACTGTGGTGTTGGAGAAGACTCTTGAGAGTCCCTTGGACTGCAAGGAGATCCAACAAGTCAATTCTAAATGGGATCAGTCCCGAATATTCATTGGAAGGACTGATGTTGAAGCTGTAACTCCAATACTTTGGCCACCTGATGTGAAGAGCTGACTCATTGGAAAAGACCCTGATGCTGGGAAAGATTGAGGGCAGGAAGAGAAGGGGACGACAGAGGACGAGACGGTTGGATGGCATCACCGACTCAATGGACATGAGTTTGAGTAAACTCCAGGAGTTGGTGATGGACAGGGAGGCCTGGCATGGTGCAGTCCACGGGGTCACAAAGAGTCAGGCACGACTGAGTGACTCTCACTAATGTTTCAGAAGGGACATCTGAGGATGCAGAGGGATGAAGTGGGATGTCTGTGTTTTCTTCCACAAGCATTTTAGGTCTTCAGTTTAAAATTCTATTTTTTTCCCACATGGCAGGAGTTTTCACTTGCATAATTTATATATATTAACCATAACTAAGTTTTGCTTGTTGCTTAATCAAGGTAATCCTATTATTAACAGTTTAAGGAAAGTCACTCAGTCGTGTCCGACTCTTTGTGACCGCATGGACTGCAGCCCACCAGGCTCTTCAGTCCATGAGATTCTCCAAGCAAGAATACTGGAGTGGGTTGCCATTTCCTTCTCCAGAGGATCTTCCCGACCCAGGGATCGAACCCGGGTCTCCCGCATTGGAGGCAGACGCTTTAACCTCTGAGCCACCAGGGAAGTCCTATGAATGGGAAAGTATAAGCAAAGGAAAAGGAGTAGAGATGTTGCTGAGAGCAAAACCTGTAACAGAGAGAAACTGGTTGCAGGGGTTGCATTTGGGCCTATGAGAAAGGGTCGCCTGCTGTGGAAAACGTGAAAAGACAGAAGGATTGGAAAGTATAAAAATACATTAACTTTAAAGGAGAAGACAGGGTTTGGGGAACACTGAGTAAGAAATTTCTTCACTGGTCCAGACAGAGGCTGGGCAAAGGCCAGGCAATGTTGCAGAGAGTCGGAGACGGATGTTGAGCTTTGAGAAATTCACCAGTAGGTGAAGATGGAATCTGAAACAGAAAAAAGCCTTTCCAAAGGTTCATGCTATGAAAATGCAGGATGGGTTCAACTAAAGTTGGTGTTGCTGGAGGGCAAGGTGTCTGGAAGAGCAACAGTATTAAGAGCTTTTGATGTAAAGAAATTATCCTGCAATTAAAATTTTTTGAAAAAGAGACTTTGAGGTGGTTAGAACTGGGGATGCCTGGGTTCCAGGGACCCAATTCTGGGAGAGCACACAACACTGAGCCAGGAAGGAAGAGACCAGCCGTGGAGTCCTGTCAGGTTTACAGATGCTGCCCCAGCTCTCTGCTGTGACCACCACTGGGGAGTGGTTGACTGTCTGCCATTCTCCATGACAACGTCCCCCCAAAACATAGACTTTCAAATATAATGTGTCCCTTATACAACAGAATACTACGGGAAGGTTTTAAGGTAGCAGTAAACATCTTCAGGATTCTTTGTGGACCAGACAGACTGGTATCACAGATAACAGACTGCATGGCAGAAAGGCTTAGGGAATGTGCCATGCGTGGTATGTGGAAAATTTGAACAGCAGGTTCAGCAATAACTGGGGTAGTGGGGTGGGAGAAAGAAGTGTGGTCGAGGAGGTAAGGAGTATGAATTTTCAAGCTATAAAAAGGCAGTTGAGGACCACTCAGTGATAACTTGGCTACTGGGATGGAGCTAGGGCACGGAGTAGGGAGTGGAGGGGATGGATTAAGAGGAAACCAGGAAGACCTGGAGGTTTCCACATTGACTGAGTGGGCAAATAAGGAATAAAGAAAGAAAGCAGCATGTGAAGAATGTAGTAAGCTAATACTCGACATAATGCAGTTGAGATACTTGCAAGATATTCAAGTAAATATATATTTGAGAGACAGTAGGAGATTCAAATCTGATATATTTAAGAGACAGTAAGAGACCCAAATCTGAGTCCTGTGGGAGAGGTTGTGGCTAGAGGTCATTTGGATATATAAACCAGGCGAGTGGATTCAGTCTCCCAAGCAGCACATGAGGTATGAAAATGTAAGAGGATCTAGAATCAATATTTAGGAAACAGCAAAAGTTAAGGGATGGCTAGAGCAAAAGGAGCTGATAGAGGAGCTTGGGAAATGTTTAGGAACGCACTCAGTAAGCAGAGAAAAGTAGTGTCCAGAGAGTTTGCTGAGAAGAGAACAGCCCTCAATGTCAAGGGCTAGAGAGAGATGAAATAACAGCACACTGAAATGTAGCTTGAGGAATTTACAATTAGGAAACCACTACTGATCTTATAGACAGTGGTTTCATAAAAGCACTAAGATGGGAAGTCAAAAAGTCAAATTTCCGTAGGCTGAAGAAAAAAGGGAGGAGTTTAAAAAAAACAATGAGCAAGACGGCTCTGCAGAGGTCTCTGAATAGGAATAAAATAAAGGGGTACTTGGAGATGTATGAGATTCAGAGTGGGTTATTTGTTTGAACAGGACAGACTCGAGCACATCAATACAAGTAGGAAAGGAAGCAGGAAAGGACGTGAGTATGAAGATGCAAAGACACTGAGGATAATTCGAACAGGGGATCAAGACTTGGGGCAAAGATACGTGGTTTTCAAACCGGACCCCATCAGCAGACTGTGTACATTATCTCTGGATTACGCCTAAGACAGAACTGTTTGGTTTCAGCAGTTTCTTTGAATCTGGGTCACAGCAAATTATCAAAGGCCATCAATTGAAATTTAAGAAATAGAAAAGCTTTCTAAACATTGAAAGTAGGAACTCTGGAAATTAACATGATCTTTCAGGGATACAAGGTTTCCCTCTCTTATTTTAGCTTTCCTATAAAACGTATCTCATGGATGAACTAGGAATCAATGCTGTACTTCTTACACAATAAAAAGAATTGAGAGGTACTGGGAGTAGTTAATGGATTTTCTATTTTCATGCCAGAATTATATCTCCCAAAATGTATCTAAGTCATTCATCTAATATTTTCAAACTTATCTTGAAATATGAGAGATAAGCGATTTCTAATGATATATTATCACATTATCTATTTTTCCCTCTCCAAATTTATTACTATTAAAATTAAATTCAAAAAACCTTATTTAACAGATTTTGTCCTTAAAATAAGAAGGCACAGCCATTGTCTTTTTTGTCTGCACTTGCATTTTGTTTTTAATAATGCAGACTCACTTGGAAAATGCTGAATAGAAAATAGACTAACATTTAAAAATAGAAATACAGAAGAACACTGGAACATCTGTTCTACTTGCGTACCTCAAAATGTGAAGACATGCTAAAGCAGACTTTGTGCTTTATTTTCTTAAACAAGAGTTTAGGGAGGGTTACAAGAAGACTCACTGAACAAAGAGTTGTTAAGGCAAAAATTGGAAACCAGAAACACTTCAGCGTTTGGTGTTGAAACCATTGTGACATATCCATCAAACCATCAAACATGACCAAAGAAAGCTATTCACAGGACTGTGTGCTTATATTTATTTAAAAAATAAAAGGTATTTCAGAAACCATATATATAATAGCTATAGATTTTTCAAATTATTAGTTTTTTCCCATTTGTATTTCTGAAAATGTGGGCTTTTCAGAAACAGATGCTCATTCCAAAGCATCTATCTGAACAGAGGTTACAAGTAGTAACAGAATTTCATTCTGAATTAGTACTTTAGGATTTTGTGATCTAAGGAATCCCAAGAAAAATAACACTGTAATATGCAGCTTCTTTCATAGAAAATAGGATTTATAGAGTCAGATAGGCATGTTAGTTTGAATACCAGCTTGAGAGAAAATACTGTCTCCCGTTTTAGCAACCCAAAGGAAAAGTTTGTCTCGCTGACCATACAGTTTTAATGTAGGGGATATCCAAACAGGAATAGATATGACATATGACCAAGACTGTCCCTTTCTTGTCTTAAAGGGCAGCAGGGGAGAGAGAGGAAGCCAAACGAGACTGTCTCATCCATGAGCTGATTTCCCTTCTCCTGTTCTTTCTAGGGCAGCAGCAGCTCATTAGATCCATACGGGTACCACAGGGCAGGCAGGACTCTAGCTCCTGGTCCTTGTTGCTGCTGCTAAGTCGCTTCAGTAGTGTCCGACTCTGTGCGATCCCATAGATGGCAGCCGACCAGGCTCCCCCGTCCCTGGGATTCTCCAGGCAAGAACACTGGAGTGGGTTGCCATTTCCTTCTCCAATGCATGAAAGTGAGAAGTAAAAGTGAAGTCGCTCAGTCGTGTCCGACTCTTAGCGACCCCATGGACTGCAGCCTAGCAGGCTCCTCCGCCCATGGGATTTTCCAGGCAAGAGTACTGGAGTGGGGTGCCATTGCCTTCTCCGCCTGGTCCTTGTTAAGGACTCAGAAAAGTGACTCAGAAAAGTGACTGCCCCTCAGGCTGCCCCAGACGGCAGAGCCACCACCTTGGAGGCAGGGTGTCTGCAGTGAGGAGGACCCGAGGTTTAATCCACTGATTAGCCTCTGGTTCCGGGCAGTCTCAGAGGAAAGCAGAAGCCGCCGAGGGCCAGCCAGGGTACCGACCTCAGGGAGGCTGCCCAGCAGACGGTTCTGTGGAATCAAACAGGACACACATCCAGGTCTGAGAGGAATGGAGGGCGGCAGCAGCAGGAGTAGAGGTGAAATCAAGCTGGCTGGCGCTGCAGGCAACACCACCCGAGATGAACCGTGGCAGACGACGGGCTACACCGGCGACTGACTCTAGCCCTGAAACGTGCAACTGCGGGAAAGCAACCACCAAATGGACGAGGAGCTTCACTCAGGGACAGAGGCTGCAGGGGCACCTTTCTGCCTCAAAGGTGCATAAGGGGACCTCTGCGGGGTGCAGACAAGGCTACCTGAGAGACTATGGTCCAGATTTGGTCCTGGACCAAAACAGACTAAAAAGGCTGCTTTAAATTTTAAACTAGATCTGACTTTCAGTTCACTCTTTCCCATTACATTTCTTGCTGCTTCACCACCAGCCTTCTCACGTCAGACAAGGAGGGTTTGCTTTTTCAGCGAAAGGCTGTCATCATTTGGACTCCTCTGGATTTCTCAAATTCCACGACCATGGTCCCCTTCGCTCACGCAGGTCCAGCCACAGCGGCTTCTCTGACATTCCTCAAACACGCAGGGCACACAGCTGCCTCAGGGCCTTTGCACTAGTGCTTCTCTCTACCTGGAATACGCATGTCATTTTTGCATGTAAAATTCCCCCTTGCATTCCTTGTTCCAATGGCACTTTCTCAATGAAGCCAACTCTGATGACATTTATGGTACGCGAGGGAGTAGGGAGGGGAGTTCAGGATGGGGAACACACGTATACCTATGGTGGATACATGTTGATGTATGGCAAAATCAATACAATATTGTAAAGTAATTAACCTCCAATTAAAATAAATAAATTTATATTAAAAATAAATTAATTATAAAAAATAAAATTACACTTTGTCTTTACTGGCATTCCTCTTGCCTTCTTTGCTTTTATTTTTTTCCCCACAGCAATTATTATCTTCTAAAATACTCTATAATTGACTTGCTTTTGTTTATTGTCTGTCTCCTGCCAATAGAAGATAACCAACACAGCTGCAGGACTTTCTGTGTATTTTATTCACTGCTGTCTCTCTGCTTTCAAGAAAAGAGCCCGGCATTATAGGAAGCACTTGACAACTATTTGTTAAGTGGATTAACCAAAGGTTCAAGATTCAAGAGGAAAATCAGATTAGTTAAACACTAAATTAAGGGAAACACATTTCCCTGGGCATCTATTTGTCCTTGACATTACAAGCGCTCAGAGATGATTTACTGATTCCTGTGTATATACTCCTGATCATATTCTTATGATTGCCTTTGCCCATTCCCTTAGTTCAGCCTTTGGACCAAGCAATGTCTCATGAGAATAAAACCAAAACAGAGAGTCATATGTAAAACAGCAGTTCACATTTACTGAACCCTCTCTAGCCACTGTCTCAATCAATCTGCCTGTATTAGTGCATTTGATACAACAACCCTTCCATGTGAACAATATTATTAACGCCACTTAACAAATGGGCAACTAAGGGATAGGGAGGTTGGAAGTGTCTCAGGGTCAAAATGTGGTAAAATCAGGAGTCAAACCTAAGCAGTGGGAGTTCAGAGCCCATGAGTTTCCAAAGGCTGCTTGGAAAACCTGTGGCAACTACCTGCTTATTCTGTGACCTATAATAAGAGCTATTTCTTTAAAATCAAGAAAAAAATTGTTTTTCTGAGAGGTAAAGCAACACAAATACATAAAGCAAAACCCAAGCCAAAAGATCCATACACAGCATGGTTTTTTAACCATATAAATATGATTGTGACACCACCCAAAAATGTACACTATAAAAATTATGTTTGTTTTTACTATTCTTATGATTAATACCAGAGAGACTAGAACTAAAGGAAAAGTTCTTAAAACAAAAAGTGAAAATACACAGATTAACAGATGATGCAGGAAAAAAGAAGGTCAGAGATAAAAGGTAGGGAAAAATCAATCACGGCTTCATTAAAATAATAAAACGTTGGAAAAAGCACTAACCTTTCTGGGTCCATTCCTTTATTTGTAGTAGAGACAGAAACACATAAGGGGCTCTCCCAGTTCTCAGATCTATGGTTATCTATTTAAAGATTCTTATGCTAAACAGTATCAGCTTTCTTTAAAAAATAAACAAATAAACAAAAACTTAAAAGTATGGAAACTGCATTCCTTTTTTTAAAAAAACCTATTTATTGGCTGTGGTGAGTCTTAGTTGTGGCATCTTTAGTCGTATCTTTAGTCGCAGCGTGCAAACTCTAGTTGTGGCTTGCGAACTCTTAGTTCAGGCATGTGGAATCTAGTTCCTGGACTAGGGATCAAACCAGGGCCCCCTGCTTTGGGAGCGTGGAGTCTTCGCCACTGGACCACCAGGGAAGTCCTCGATGTCTATTTTTAAGACTTACTCAGGTCCTATTCTAATTTAAACTTTTAAAAATTCAAAAGCTAAAAAATATGTAAGAAATTAGAACACATGTGTTCACTGTTTTAACTAGGTTTGATATTTTATTGTCTTGCGTCAATAAACTATCATTCAAAATATTAAAACCAATATAATCTACTTTCAAATTTTATTGTGAGATTATAAGATTCACATGCAGCTGTATAAAATAATAGAGAGAGAAGGCTTATATCCTTTGCCCACCTTCCTCCAATGATACCAATCTGCATAAATGTTATTTAATACCATAACCAGAAGACTGACATGGATACAATCCACAGACATGATCCAGATTTCCTCAGTTTTTACCCGCACCCGTGTGTGTGTGCATGTGCGTGTGTGTGCGTGTGTGTGTGCATGTGCGTGTGTGTGTGCATGTGTGTGTGTGTGTAATTCTACACAACTCTATCATTTCATCACATGTGCAGATTCACATGAGCACCAACACAGTCACGACACAGAAAGTTCCTGCACAAAGATCCCTTCATCCTACCTTTTTATAGCCACAGAAAACACCCTCCTTCCCTATTTTCTTCCAGAGTAAAAGAAAACCAAAGAAAACTGTCTGGGTAATAACATCTTAATTTAGATTCAACCCACAAAATGATTATTAATAAAACTTTAAACTACCAGAATTAAGAAACTTTAGATTAGTAAGACAGATGCTTATGTAATGGGAAAAAAACACTAAAAATAATACCTTTATTTGTTCCTTACCACATAATTAAATATAGAAAGACAGGGTCTCTGAGAAACAATTTCAATATGTAGCTGTAAACCATTAAGAGGATTTTACTAAGGATAAATTGCAATTTAAGAAGCTGATATTCATTTGGAGAATGAAGAAAACCATCAAGTAAACATTCCAGCCAATAAGTTAATATTTGAGCCAAAAATTCAGATTAAATTTTCTAAGAGGAAAAAAAGAGAAGTATCATATACTAAATAAAATTTAGGATTTGGCTACTTGAAAATACTTATGATGTCAAACAGCTGAGAAGTCACACAGATTTGTATCTGCTCATATTTTATATACAGATACAATACAATATAAGGGAAAAAGTGAAAATGAAGTCGCTCAGTCGTGTCCGACTCTTTGTGACCCCGTGGACTGCAGCCCACCAGGCTCCTCAGTCCATGGGATTCTCCAAGCAAGAAAACTGGAATGGGTTGCCATTTCCTTCTCCAGGGGATCTTCCCGACCCAGGGATTGAACCCAGGTCTCCTGCATTGTAGGCAGATGCTTTACCTTCTGAGCCATCAGGGAATATACATATTTTTTCCAATCTCATGTGTACTTAACAAATGCAAACAATTTATTTTATTATGGAGACTTTTAGGACTATTCTTCATAAATCTAAAAATTACAGATGTATCTTAGGTCCATATTTTTATGTTTTGAAAATGGAAAGATATATTGAATGTAATTTTCTTTAAAGCTGAGACAGCAACAATATTGAATCATGCCAAAATTTCACCTAGATCAGTTCCATCTTTCCTTTTCTCAATCCTTCCATTCCTTCCCTTATTTTCTTTCTTGTCTCATTTCTACCTTTCTTTTTTAAACCTTTTTATTATGCAAAATTTCAAACCTATTCAAAAGCAAAGAGCTAGATCAGGATAATAATGAGCTGATATACACATTACCCAATTACAACTATTATCTATACCTGAACAATCTTATTCATTTGTGATACATTATTTTTAAATTGCTATTTTTTTAGGCGTGACCAAAGTTTTGTTGCTGCTGCTGCTAAGTTGCTTCAGTCATGTCCGACTCTGTGCGACCCCATAGATGGCAGCCCATCAGGCTCCCCCGTCCCTGGGATTCTCCAGGCAAGAACATTGGAGTGGGTTGCCATTTCCTTCTTCAATGCATGAAAGTGAAAAGTGAAAGTGAATTCACTCAGTCGTGTCCGACTCCTAGAGACCCCATGGACTGCAGCCTACCAGGCTCCTCCGTCCAAGGGATTTTCCAGCCAAGAGTACTGGAGTGGGGTGCCTTGCCTTCTCTGGACCAAAGTACTGTAGTTATGTTTAAAAGATAAGAATCATTTTATTTTAGCCAAAAGGATGTTCAAATTAAACATTTACCAATGACCTGATATAGCCCGATGTTTGCTGGTGAGTAGCTTGTTATCAACAGAGTACAGGGCAGTGATGCTGTGTGATTTCCACAAAGAGATTAGAAGAAGCAATGTAACTTCACTACTCCCCAGGACACAAGCCCTGAGCTGCCATGCTCTGAGGAAAAGGAGCAGGGGGAGACTTTCTTATAGGCAGCCCTGGCTCTGAATCCTCCCAACCGAGATACCAGACACTGAAGAGGAATTTCTCTCCATTGTTGCATATTACTACACATTCTGGATGTTTGGTTCTTTTTTTTTCAACCAACGCCCTAATGATGGACACTGGGTTATCTCCTCTTTTGCTATTAAAAAGTGCTGCCAAAAGAGCAGCTTATGCAGTGGGCTCTTGCATGGTTGTCCACTGTATCTGCATCTTTGACACAAATTCCTAGAAGTAGGATCCAGGAATCAAAAGTAAGTGCTTATGGAAATTAACTAGATTCAAAGGCACCTTCAAAAGGGGACCATTCTGCATTGCGACAAGCAATGTGCAAAGAAAGCCTGTTTCCTCACAGTTCCCAGTCTCAGTATTTAGGCCTATAACCTCCTGTGTATGATAAGACTGGCAAATATTTTTCCCAATTGATAACTTGTCTTTTTATTTTACTTATGGTGGAGGGTTTTCAGTTATTAAAAAAAAAACAAAAAACAAAAAATTTCTATATAATCAAATATATCAATTTTATTGGCTTCTCTGGTGGCTCAGAGGTTAAAGCATCTGCCTTTAATATGGGAGACCTGGGTTCGATCCCTGGGTCGGGAAGATCCCCTGGAGCAGGAAATGGCAACCCACTCCAGTATTCTTGCCTGGAGAATTCCATGGAGGGAGGAGCCTGGTGGGCTACAGTCCATGGGGTCGCAAAGAGTCGGACACGACTGAGTGACTTCAATTCTATTCCTGATTGCATCTAGATTTTAGCTAGTAAAGGTCACTGCCAGACTACAGAGGTATTGCCCACGCTTTTACTAATATTTGTGTAATTTCATTTTTAACACTGAAATCTCTGATCCATTTAAAATACATTCAGTGGATGGCCTCAGGAATGAATCTAATGTAATCTTTTTCCATACAGATATCCAGTTAACCCAGTATACTTACTACAAAGTTTATATATCTGCACTGATTTAAAATTCTAACCTTACTGTAGACTAAATTTCTTTAAGCATTTGAGTCTATTTCTGGATTTTCTATTTGGTTCTGTTGGTCTGTCTAGTAAATTTACTTTTATTTTTAAGAGAGATTTGGGCTTCCCTGGTTGCTCAGAGGTTAAAGTGTCTGCCTGGAATGCGGGAGACCGGGGTTTGATCCCTGGGTCGGGAAGATACCCTGGAGAAGGAAATGGCAACCCACTCCAGTAGTCTTGCCTGGAGAATCCCATGAAGGGAGGAGCCTGGTAGGCTACAGTCCATGGGGTCGCAAAGAGTCGGTCTAAAGAGATTTAGACCTACCCTTTTCCCTTGCTCTTATTTCTCTGGATTTTACTGGATATTCATACTTTTTCATTCTTCCAAATGAATTTTATAATTGGCTTTCCAAGCTTGAGTTTGCATTAAAGTCAATGATTTGGGAATAAATGATATCATTATGATATTTGAGTTCTTCTAGCCAAGGAAATGGCAACCCACTGCAGTGTTCTTGCCTGGAGAATCCCAGGGAAGGGGGAGCCTGATGGGCTGCCATCTATGGGGTCACACAGAGTCGGACACAGCTGAAGTGACTTAGCAGCAGTAGCAGCAGCCAAGAAAACGGTGCGCCCCTCATATCCTCCAGTAGACATCTGTCTCTTTCAGGTGTGTTTTACGGTTTTCCTCATGTGGGTTTTAATTTGTCTTGTTAAGGTTAGTTACAGCTACATATTTTATTTTCTTTTTTGACAAATGAATAGGGTTTTCACTTCCATTCTATCAACTGGATTTTCTTCTGAATGGCTCAGTTTATTACCAACAATTCTGATGGCTTGCAAGTGGAATATCAAATGAAACATCTGCCTTGCTTAAGAATAATATCTGATCAATATTGGATCCTCTATCTAATTTTATACACAGGACATTAAGAAGTAACCATAATGTGGAGCTGAGAGAAAGCTACAATGGGGATCAACATGTATTTCACGTTTGTTTCTATAATCAACCACAAATGCCACAATTACTGTCTTCTTTCTATTTCAGACTGCAGAGCAATGTAGCAAATCTAAAAGCTAGGAGAGTAACTAAGAATGAGAGAATAAATACCTAAAATAAGAATTCTCTTGTAATACAAATAGCCAGCACAACAATTAATTCTGGACTAATAATTATTTTTGAAACTTTACCCTTGGGGGAGGGGACATAAACAGATAATCTATTACCTACATCTATTTGCAAAACACAGCTATTTCTTAAGGATAGATAGGAACAATCTCAGAAGGATGAAATCACATCATAAATCGGTGCAAACATAATCTCCATTACCAAACAATTTTAAACACAGACTAAAACAGTTTTAGTGTTCTCATCTGCTTTCCTTGATAATTTGTTACTAGGCAACAGAACTTATTGACTTTGTTTTCTCATGGGAGATGCCACAATTATAGTATGAAATCAGAATTATACATTGAGTTTAGAAGAAAAGTTAAGAAATTCTGACTAAACAATAACAAACAAGATGTACCTATTTCCATCTATTTCAGAGTTGACTGGATCCATATAAGTGTATATAAATATATATATACAAATATACAACATAGTCTATACCACCTACTGAAATAATAATCATGTAAAATATATTGCTTATAAAATAATAACTTATCTATATCATAAAACCTACTCTGTCAGACTTTTTCCTCAGGTTATCTTAGGATTATAAATATCAAAAGAATAGATATTTCTATTGACATACTACCATTAAGGAGTATACAACAGAAAATAAAATAAAGCAAATCACTAATAATTTAAAAATTCTCTTTAAAAAATAATCACCTAATTAACTCCATGTTATTTGATCTGCACATCAATCTGCTCAAAGGCCCCATAACTAGTCAGGTATTTTACACATGCATATTCCATTGACTTTAATTGGATATTTTCTTGAGCAAAATTTTAAAAAAATCAAAAGTGATTTAGAATAACTAGAACTGACAATGTGCAAGCTCCATCTAAACATTTACATAGAACAATTTCAAGACCACAATATGACTGTGAATTAAACCATCTGACATTCAAATTGTCCAATGGTTTTCTTTAAAGTCATAAAACATTAGAAGCTAAAATCATAAACTTGCATACTCCAGAGCATTAAAGTAAATCTTATTCACCAAATACACAGATTCACTCCCTCCAAAAAACCAAGTGTAGCACCTACAAACAAAAAAGCCTTTTTGGCTTACAGGAAAAGATAATCTAATTTTGCTGTTTTTCTGATCTCCAAAAATTATTTCCATCATTTAAGAAGATTGAAGTGAATGTTGAACTGAGGTAATGCAAAATCAAGGAATCCACTTAGGATACCTTCCATGTTACTACTCTGAATCAGTCCTTGTTTTTTTTCCATTGTAATGAAGAAAGAAATCCAAAGAAAAATACATACACCCCTTTAAACTGTGCTCTGAAAATTAACATATGAGAATATATAAGTGTGTGTGTATATAAATATATATAAAATACCTATGTGTTCACATATTTTTACCACACAATATTATACTAATGAAGCATCAAATAACACATAAAACAATTACTTTCTCTTCAATCATAAGATGCTACAGCAAAAATATATAGGAAATTGTAAGTAGTATTGTATTTGTTTTTTAAAATGGAGTGAAAATAATTCTACAGGTCTAATGGTATTGACTTAACTCGTTGCATGCCAATTCATCTTTTATTTTCTTGTTCTACTATAAACACAAGTACATGAAATCAATTTGTTCCTTCTAGTCTAATTCCAATGACTACACATTGGGCATCTGAGGGAATTAGTGCCTAATAGTATAATTTGATAAACCCCTTTAGAAAGAAACTTTTTAATTTGAAACTTTTGGGGGGAGATCGAATATAAGAGGGCAGAAAGTCTGCAAATACAAACCCCAGACATAATCTGTGTTGAGACAAATAGCTCCAGGGAAAAGCAGTGCACGTCTCAAATTCTATACTGAAGCCTCTTGATCCTTTTAACTTCTATAGTTCCAGTTGACCCTAAGGTCCAGGCAGGCTGTTCTACACATTTTCAGGGATGTAAAAGGAAGCCTTCCGAAGCCACGGACTCTGTCCAACACCATGATGGGCCTTGGGCATACGAATGCGGAAACTGCAGCACGCATCTGAGCCCCGCTGCCCCACAGACAGCGACTCTTCAGCCACCTCTTGAAACCAGAGGGATTCACACTGTCTTTGGGAAGACAGGACCAAAGGAGAGGGCCTGAACTTTTCCTCCGAGTGAGCTCTTCGCGGTTTGATCAAAGAATCTAACCATACCCAGAGTATGGTCCAGAAAAGAGATTTACTGGGTTTATGAGTGGGCAGCCATGTATCCATGGCCCTGTATACTCCTCATCCCATAGAATGAACTCTGAAGTAGAAAACCCAAGGCAAGCACAAGGATGTATCCTCGAAAGGCAGCCTGAGATCACAAGGGTGATCAGGACTTCTGTAACTATTCAACCAGAAGCCATCTTAAAGTTCTACCAATCCACCTATCTCGGTCAGAAACACTTCACCTACTCCATCATGAATATCCTGAAATGACAAATAACTGAGTCAGTAGCAAGGGTTCACTTTCCCTGAGCCTTGTATTCTCCATTAGATCTAGTTCAGGCTGGACAAACAGACTGCTTACAAATGCCATACAGCCTACAAACTCTAAACTGTAAAATGCAAGGTTACACTAACTCCATCTTGCACCAGATAATGCCCTATCTGTAAAGAATACAAAAGTTAAATTTAATCATATCATAGGACAATCAAAGAAGACACAGGTAGACTAAAACTGAACAACACTGTAGCTTCTTATCACTACTAGTAACAAAACAGCTATCAAGAAGAGCATATTTTATACAGAAGGCAAAATAGAGGAAGAGCATTTTACCCATTGTTCCTAGTATCATTCTACAGATAAGAGGAATCATCACACTCATGCACAGAAAGTATCTGGTAGTTAATAAAAAACATTCTTAATCTGCTATCAAAACACATTTCCAAGTTCACCTTATTTCCTTCTTCCTCTCCCACTTCTCATCTGCTGAAATTTACTCCTGCTCCTCATTGAAGGAGACCATTTTCTACTGTTGCCATCCTAAATTTCTTCCTGGTTCCTAGACCAGCATGGCCTTTTTAAAATCCTATGACTCTTGTGTAGTTTCAGTTGCCTGCTTCTCCAGCTGGCACACACGTATTTAACCTTCAGAGTCCAACTGAAATAGCTCTCTGTCCTCCAAATCATCCAGGAAGAGCTAGTGTCTTCACTGTGTGTGTGCACAGTACCTTATTAGTATCAACAGCAATATATCCAAAAGTGAGCTGAAGTGAGTACCTAGATTACGGGGCTAGAACCTCCTCAAGGGCAGGGACAGGGTCTTACTACTCTTTGAATCTGCCCAGCCTTGCACATAGTAGGTTTATTTTTATATATGTATTTAAAGCATAAAAAGTTTTTAAATAACTTCTATTTAGCATCACTTACAAGCACTAGATAACAAAAAAGCTTGCAAGTAATGACAGTGATTCTGTTTCTAATTTTATGTAGATTGTATGCAACATCCTACAACCAGCCTATTTGTACAAAGAATCAAGAGTCAGCTGCATGAAAATCTTGGTTATAGAAACTATGTAAAAGCAGCTGGAGCCTAGCCGTTCAGTGCTGCAGTTTCCTATTTTATTTTTTAGCACCTAGTGTTTATCTCTCTTGCTTTGCTGAGTAGTGAAAAGTTAAGAGAACTGAATTCTATGAATATTATTTATGCACATGGGATCTAATTTTAATTTTCTGAAAAATAAAACTACTAGTAAGAATATACTGAATACTGTATTCTTTTTCAATGTATCAGAGGCCAGCAAAATATCCAAATGGAAACCTCAGACATCTAGTTGTACAATATGTTTCTTCTCAAGAAGCCCGAGTTTTCTTTAGGATGTGTGTACACAACCGGAATTTTTAAATTGCTTCATGAGTGTACATGATTGTATCATTCATTCAAGGAGTAATATATGCACACATATGCACACACACAGAGCTATTTCTCTCATTAGAAATGTAAACACCACCACTCAAAGATGAGAAAAACAACAGAAAAGTAACAGAAGGGAAGATACTGATGAAAGGCCATTATGGAAATGGAACATTAAAGTGTGTTTCTGTGTGTATGTATTGATATCATCACACTTGGGCACATAAGTGTGTGTGGGCCCAACTAATGAAAAGGCATGGTACAGCAAGGCTTCTCAATGAGAATTTAGAATCAAGAACATCAGACAAGAACAGATCTAGAAAATTACCCTAGCTCTCTCATGGTTTCTCCAAGCTGACTGTGGTTACATCACTTCAAAGGCCCCCATAAAACCAACAGCCAAGAACTGCTTTCCTCAGCCCTTCCCACTCTCTATTTATACTCCCACCTGAAAATATATATATATATATATGTCCTAGAAGTAAACAGTAATACCTTAAAAAATATGGAACATATTAATAACAGCAATATTGTCTAATCATTCAAACATCACATAATCAAATGGTCAACTCTCATCTTAAAATAAGTGAAAGCCAAAATGACACTTGGAAAGGTATCAATTACAAAAGATTATTTTATGTTTTAAAAGTAATTATAATAACATGTGAAAAATATCTTACAATGAGTCACTAGAGCGTAGAAATAGTCTTCCCACATGCATTTTGAAAATTTGTTTCAGCCGTAATTTGGAAAACAAATAAAATCTAATCTCCCACAAGTCAGAAAGTCAGAACTCTTACTATTTGTCAGGCATGACTCTACAAGGCAGGGGCAAAGCTTATATGATTAAACATTTAAAATAAGATAATTTCAAGCACTGATAGAGGCAATAAAGAAAATATTCAAAAATGCAAAAGCAAGTTGGCATTAATGAAGATAGCTTTTCTGTGAAGGTGACACTGAAGTTAAGAATGATAGGAAGAAATAAAAGTCCAGAGTGAGAGCTTTAAGAGAGAAAGGGAAAAGTACAAATGGCCCAAGGCAAGAATGAGATTGGTAGGCTAGAAATTGGTAAGATAAAGAGGAGCAAGCACTGAGTGAATGTTAAGTCAAGGAATGCCTTGATCCACTTTATATAACAGCTATTTACTGGCTGCACAGCCTTGAGCAAATCACTTAACCTTTCTGAACTTGAGTTTCTTCATCAATAAAATGGGGATTAGTAACAGCACCTTCAGCATAGAGCTGTGGTAAGGATTAAATGAGTGAACATTTATGTACCTGTAATATTACGTGGCACAGTAACTGTGAAGTGACTTCTCTACAAATTTATTAGCATTAATAGGCAATAATATTACCTATGTCATCATCAATTTAAAAATATTCACTCTGCCTGCTAGATGAAACAAATAACTGCATGAATGCAAGAGTGGAGGCAGGTATAAGCCAGATAGGAGGTCACTGCAGTGATGTCTAGGCAAAAGTTGACTTTGAATCAAGATTATACAATGAGACAGATTTGGAATATAGTTTATAGGTAGAACTGATAATATTGTTTAAATAATTAGATATGCAGAGTGAAGGGAAGATTAGAAACTAAATAACACTAATTTTAACAGCGAGAGATATAATTCATACAGCATATACGAATCACCCATTTGAAATGTGCGACTGGATGGCCAAAACACAACCATCACAGAATGTCTTCATCACCCCAGAAAGAAGCCTTGTACCCCTTGGCTGACACAGTCCAATTCACCTACTTCCCCCACTACACGGCCTTAGGCAACCACTCGTCCATTTCCTGTTTCTTGTTTGCCTATAAGGGACACTTGATATAAATGAGACCATACAGCATGCAGCTTTTTTCACAAGGAAACAGCACCCACTCCAGTGCTCTTGCCTGGAGAATCCCATGGACGCAGGAGCTGGTGGGCTACAGTCCACGGGGTCGCAAAGAGTCGGACACGACTGAGCGACTTCACCTTCACCTTCCTTACACTTAGCTTAGTGTTTTTAAGGTTCACCCAAACTAAATAACACTAATTTTAATAGCGAGAGATATAATTCATACAGCATATACGAATCACCCATTTGAAATATGCGACTGGATGGCCAAAACACAACCATCACAGAATGTCTTCATCACCCCAGAAAGAAGCCTTGTACCCCTTGGCTGACACAGTCCAATTCACCTACTTCCCCCACTACACGGCCTTAGGCAACCACTCGTCCATTTCCTGTTTCTTGTTTGCCTATAAGGGACACTTGATATAAATGAGACCATACAGCATGCAGCTTTTTTCACAAGGAAACAGCACCCCCTCCAGTGCTCTTGCCTGGAGAATCCCATGGACGCAGGAGCCTGGTGGGCTACAGTCCACGGGGTCGCAAAGAGTCGGACACGACTGAGCGACTTCACCTTCACCTTCCTTACACTTAGCTTAGTGTTTTTAAGGTTCACCCATGTTGTAAAATTTATTAGTAATGCATTTCTTCTTATTGCTAAATAATATTCCACTGTGTAGTTGTATGACGTTCTACTTATCCAATCACCAGTTGGTAGATATTTGGGATGCTTCTACTTTTGGGCTATTATGAACATTTGGCTGCTATGAATATTAATGTACCAGTTTTAACATGGATATGTGTGTTCATTTCTGTTTGGTATATATCTTGGAATAAAAAAGTGGAGCACTATGATAATTCTATATTTAACTTTTCAGAAAACTGCCAGATTTTTCCAAAGTGGCCTCACTTTTTCACACTCTCACCAGCAGTGTATGAGGCTTCCAATATCTCCACATCCTCTCCAACAGTCATTATCGGTCTTTTTGATAACAGCTATCCGGAGGGGTGTGAAATGGCATCATGTTGTGGCTTTGATTTGCATTTCCCTGATGGTTAACGATACTGAACATCTTTTCATGTGCTCATTAGCCATTTTATATAATCTTTGGAGAACTGCCTATTTTAGACCTTTGCCCAATTTTTAATTGAGCTATTTGTCATTTGATCACTGAGTTGAGGGAGCAAAGCGAAATACCTTAAGCAAAGCAAAGGTTAATTGAAAAAGAAATAATAGCCAAAGCCAGCATGTCCATGATAGTTCACAAAACTTGTAGCCTCTTAAGGGTAAGAACTCTGTCATCAGCCACTTGGAATGATACTTGTCCCTTTCTGAGTGACTAGCAGAATTTAAATGAAATATTTTAAAAAGCAAACGAAAATCCTGAAAACAAAATGCCTAAAGTAAGAAGGAAGTACTATCATTTTCAGTGTAGACAGAACACTATAGCATTTAGAACTTATTTCCTACACATACTAACAACTAAATTTCACTACATTGACGAGTCAGTTTAAGTAAATTGGCAATGGCTATCTAGAACAGTGTTTTAGGGGGAATAGTGAAGCTGCCGTTGACCCAGAGAAAGCTAACTTTTGTAATGTCTGCCATGAGCATCAGAAGATGAGAGTAGTGGCAGGTATGGGAGGTAGGGCACCATTCCTAAGATGGTTTATGTCTCTTGAAAATATAAAAGCAATTCAAAAAGTTTTTTAAACCATGCAGGTTACTTTAAAAAGAAATGAGAGATACTTAGAGTACTCTTGTGGGCTTCCCTGGTGGCTCAGCTAGTAACGACTCCACCAGTAATGCAGGAGATGCAGGTTTGAGCCCTGGGTCGGCAAGATCCCCTGCAGAAGGGAACGGCGACCCACTCCAGGATTCTTGCCTGGAGAATCCCATGGACAGAGGAGCCTGCTGGGCTACAGTCCAAGGGGTCACAAAGAGGCAGACATGACTGAGTGACTAAGCACACATACATAGAATATACTCTTAACATTTCAAAATGACCAAATGAACATGAGGATTGTGCTTCCATCAAAACATCTACATGGGGCCACTGTCAGAATACTGAATGAAATGGATCGTGAATCTAACTTAGTATGCATTTCACTTGCATCTTCACAGAGCTTCCATCCCCAATCCTTGTTTTCATGTAACATAACACAGCCAAAATGGTGTTTGTTTCTCTGCTATGTAATCAAACATGTGAATTAAACTAGAATGACATGATCAAGTCTTATACAACTCAACAGCAATGTCCTGAATGATACAAATCAATGTATAAATTATCAATGCCAATTCATTAATTCTAGCATGGGGACAACTTCACATTAGTAGATATTTGTATAACTTTCATCTTCTCAACAAAAACCTCATGTATTTATTCTAAATTTTAGTAAAAATAATGCAACTCAAAAAAACTAAAGAGTGTTTCAATGGACCCCAAATTTATATGGCATAAAAATACAATAATTTCACCGATAAAATGATATGTCTACAAGTAATCATTTTGTATTTTATATATACATACATATCACATACAGATATTCTACCTATCTAGGTTTTCAGAAATTGAAGGAATACTAGAAGAAATTCTGAACAGAAAATATATAGCTGCAGACAAAGTGGAACCACCATTTCCGAATTAAATAAAATTAGCTTAAGATGATCTTATAGTGATACTGAGAAATATTTTTTAATTTAACACAGGAAAACAGAATGAATTCTAATAATGCCTTGCTGTGTGTATTCAGGGATACAACTGGGAACGCTGATTTGTCAAAACTCTGTCTGTAAAGGATGGGGAGCCAAGGTTCACTAATAATCACAAGGGAAGAAATGAAATGCAGCATCTCACAGAGAAAGGCAGAGGAGAGGCTCAGATGAGGCTAAGTGACTACAGGACTCAACACCAGCACGCCCCACACTTGCCCCACATCTGTAGGCTTTTTCGGAACACTGACTTATTTCTCTGCTATCAGTTTTTCTCTTCTTGCCACAGAATATGAACTCTGAAAGAAAGGTCTGTAACCTTTTAATACCATGTCCAAAGCATAAAAAGAGGTTCTCCTATTTTGAGTTTGAGAGTTTCAATCACAGAAGGACTCAGAAGGGACTAGAGTGGGTCTCCTGAAACAAGCCCTGTGGTGAGGGGAAGCAAGCCACCAGCTTAGCTCAGGTCTGGCTATCGAGCTGTCCGTGTGAGTCAGGAAACTGAATCCTTTAGAACAAAGAAAGGGATGTGGACCTGGAAAGTCAACACAATTTTATGACAGCTGGACAACATTAGCAGAGGAAAGAGAGAAGGAACAAAGTGAAGGTGGGAAAAAACAGTTTAAGATGCAATCCAAGTACCAA
Organism: Aepyceros melampus; assembly: GCA_006408695.1. Taxonomy (NCBI): domain Eukaryota; kingdom Metazoa; phylum Chordata; class Mammalia; order Artiodactyla; family Bovidae; genus Aepyceros; species Aepyceros melampus. The sequence goes on along the minus strand of SJXQ01010853.1, from coordinate 221,847 downwards.
AAGGCAAAAAAGTACAATCAAGCTGGTATAAACTGCGTCTAAACTTAATGCTCAAGTTGACAGGGAAATGGATGAAACTGGGGAGTAGGCAGAAGCCAAACTGGGAGGGAGACTGCAAATCATGGTAAAGAATTCTGGATTTTTTCCTCTAAGTACATGAGTTATTGATGGGTTGAGGTAGGGTAATAAGATGGTATAATTTATGTTACAGAACAATTTCTCCAGGCTGCTGAGTGGTGAATGACAGGTACAGGTCACAGTTGAAAGTGACAGAATAAAGAGAGTGATTTCCTGCATCACCAGTCAGCCACATTTTACAAAGGAATCTCGTTCTCATTATCCACAGATCCAAACACTTGTCACTTAACCTGCATAAGTTTCAGTTTCCTTCCTAATAAATTAGGAAGACAAATACCTATCTCAAATAAAAGATTATCGGAGAAGTTACATAACACATCAAATACAAATTTGGCGTGTGGTAAATACTCAGAAAGCATTAGGTCCCTTTCATTTACTTCCTATGCAGCTAATAAAAACTCTTCTAAATTCATTAGAAGGTGCTAACTTTTGAAAAATAAAAAGCTGGAAACAAACAATTTGGTCTAGGCAGTCAAAACACAGCCTAAGCAATTTAGACTCTGTAGGCTGAATGGAAAATAACCTTGCCCTGAGCAAAATATTTACTAAACTCTACACTCTAAACCAAAAACAATATGACTTGTGTACTCCAAAGAATGAACTCTCTAGTTAAGAACTATCCAAATTCTTTACTGCAATCTATACAGCATAGAGAAAGTTTTAGGAGGAAGGCAAATAAACCTCCGTGAAATGTCTTTCCTTCTGATTTGCTAAAGCTATCTTTGTCTACTGCCCAGTTACATAAATGATTGTACTATTCTCTACCATCTGTTTTTTTAACAGATGTACAGAAAATCAGAAAACTCAGTGAAGGTAACCTACGTAAATCATTTCTATACATCTTTAATTTTCCCTCATATATTTTGGTATAGTCTTACTGTAGGATGCCTTACATCATTTCTTAAATATGAAAATTTTTCATAAAAGAATTAATATAAAAGCATATGAGCTTCCGCTTACACTCAGATGAAGAGTGTACTTGGACTTCCTAAAAAGTTCTCAACAATCCTAGGAATCTTACTACTGCAGACAAATCATTCTCAAATAAATGATGAGATGAAACAGTGGGCAACAGAGAAGGTCTTTTAAGGCTGTGCCATCACATACATTGCCGTGAGCCACACAAGGTTACTGAGCATCTGAAATGTGGCTGGCTGGGGCTAAGTTGTACTGTATGGGCAAAATACAAGCTAGGTTTAGAAAGCTCCATATGAAAAAGGAATGTAAAATAACTTGATATAATTTTTATACTAATTATACATTTAAATGATTATATTTAGGATATAATCGGCTATATAAAATATACTAAAATTAACTTCACATTTTCTTTTTACCTTTTTAATGTGACTTTTAAATAACATGTGTAGCTCGTATTTGTGTCCCATTCCTTTGGGGCAGCACTACTCTGTGAGGCTGCACATTTTCAGTGAAATCCACTGTGTGTAATTCTGTTTTACAAGCCCAGATATAAACACATGGCTAGATAAATAAGTAAGTGGATAATTAGATATGTTTATGGTATCTCTGGATAAGCTATTTCACAATATTGCTTAATCCTGTGTTTGGGGAAAAAGCTATTCAAATAATTAGGTAAAGGTTAAAAAGTAAGTATTACATTTCATCTGATGAATCAACATGGCTTAAATGCTTATGGGTCACACACTGTGATGTCATGGAATATTGATACATTTAAGACAAGGTCTGTGCTCTTGTGTGATTCATGGTTTCCTGAACAGATACAAATAAGAAAACAAGTAAGCACAAAAAAAATTTCTGGTGCTGTGAGAAAGGCATCTAGTTTTCTGAAGGTTATGGGTAGAGGCATTCTTATTTCAGAATACAGACAGTGCTGCTGGTATTCAGTATTTGGAGGCCACAATAACCAAATGTCCTTCAGTTGGTAGGAGCACCCTGTACCACAAAGAATTTTCCACGTCAAAAGACTCAAGTGCCCTGATCTATGCTGGATCCTGGACACGGGTGATTTCAGAGCCAAATGCTCAGAGACTCCATTCTAAGAGTACAATCAGCATAATATTACACAAAAGCATCTCTGTTTGGTGTATAAATATACATACATGCAAATATATCACATACATTTTTACATATGGTGTGCCAAAAGCAACAAAGTTTATCATCTCAGTTTAAGAAAAAAAAAAAAAGTTACTTGAAGCATTTAACACACATGCAGAATTTCCATATGTAAGCAAATAACATCTTAAAAAAAATTTTCCCCCCACTTACACTTTTGTTACTGAGCAGGAATATCAAACTTGCCATTCCTATCTGATGCCCAGTTGACACATTAAGCGGGAAGGACAGGGGCAAGGGGTGGTGGAGAGCCTTTTCTGTCATTTGCCAGAGAAGTCACTCTTTATTCCTTTTAACCATTAGAAAGAACATTGCTAATCTGGTATGGGAAGCAAGACAGGTACTGCTCATTGCCTCAGAAGCAAAAGATAGGTACAGCTCAACACAAAATGTCAGAGTCATTAAAAGAGAAACAAGTCAACCTACCATAAATCAAGGCATTCATTATTTAATAACAATAACTTTTAAGTATGTATGAAATCCATAAAAATGTCATACCTTCATGTCAAACCTGCTCATCTCTCCCACCCAAATCAAGAAAGATTCTTTGAAGAGCTGACATTCTAGAATCTTATTCAGGCTTAAGGCAATAGGAATATTTTAATCCATGCTTACATCTAGGGATAGCTAAGCTATTTGCCTCAAAACTAAGGGTGTAGTACTCTTTTCAAAATGTTTTACTATATAACTTAATTATCTCTATAGGAAGTGAAAAACTCTATAAATTATGGAGGGGAAATCGAGTATAATGGTGGAATAGTGTCCAAAAACTGATACCCTTTCTGCATTAAAATATTCAGGGCTAATTGTGATTTTAGCATTTGTTTTTATCCTTGCTTTGTTCATTGGCCAAACTTAAACACTTCTCATCTCCTTCATGAAAAGTGGCGCTATTATGTTCCTGGAAGCATGAGCAGGGTTCCTCAAAGCCTAATTTTAAGGTCTTAATTGGCTGAGGCAATGGGAGACCATACAAAGCCCACTTCAGAGAGAAGGGCAAGATTGCCAGGTCACTTGAGAATAGATGAAGAGCTAACTGGAAGCTATTGCTGAAATCTCAGTGTTCTGGGAAGTTTTACCAAATAGCAGCTCACAGAGAATGGAACACAATCATCCATCATAACATAGAACCCAGAGGTGTTGAAGTCAGCTTGTAGAAACAAAACAATTAAAACAGAAACAGTCACCGTCACTTAATAATTGAGTATCATAATAAGCCAAGCAAGCTTCATGGAAAATGGATACTTTATTGGTTCTGTGGAATGTTGTTGATATCCAGTCTCCAACTGTATCTTCTCCTAAGCTCTAAGTCCCAGGAATCAGGAGGTTGTTACTTACTAACACTTTTGTTCATTGGGAACTGCTGGACCTGTAGTCTACTTTTCACCTTTGCAAAGTTGCATGATCACCATTCATCCAGCCATCCACTTACCCATCCAACATCTGTTGTGTGTTATGTGATAAAAGACGCTTAAGACACTGAATAAAATTATCTCAGCCTTCAAGCAGTCCATTATTACTTAACAAATACTAATTAATAATTCAACATACACCCACTATAAAAACATCCATTTTGGAATAATTTGAAGTAAATTGATACTTCCACCATCAATTCTAACCAACAGTGACAGGTTCACAAACCAACAAAACCAAAAAAGACCAATTTATACTCGTGAAATTCAAGACTATGGGAAAAGAAAAGTTCAGAATTAACTTAAAAAAATTTTAAATAATCTTATGCTCACAAAAACTACCTAATAAAAAATGATATTTTACGTTTCAGGGGCTGAGACCAGTGAGGACATACGGCTGATATCCATACACCATCAGACATTAAAATACTCATAATTTCATTCTACTTGCTGTTACAAAAAATATAATAAGAGGCTTATTTTCTTCAGATGGTTCCCCAGGCAGTGAACACCCTGATTATTTACTCTGGACTGCTATCCTACTTGTTTGCTCCTTTGTCCGTTCACTCATTTCTTTCTACAACGATTTATTGTGCACCTAGTATATGGTGCTGAAAAGAACAAGAAAAACCAAGGTGCCTCTCGGCATTAAGTTCTAGCTCCATCTGCCCCTAATAAACAACTAAGGTGTTTTGTTTGTTTGCTTGCTTTTTTTCTCTATCAACCATTAGAATTCAATTCCTAAGTTTAGGTATATTCTACCTCATTCTTACCAGAGCCTTTCACTATAGAAAATTTACTTCTTTATTTCTGTTGTCTATTTTAGAAACACAAGTTCCCTCTTTTTTGACTACTGAACAATTAATCTGATACTGGATTATCAGTCCTATGTGGACTGACCCAAAATAGATGAAAATTGAATATACAGAAAATGCTCTATAATTCCAAGAATTATAACAGGCAAGAGTTTGGTATAGGAGAAAGTTCTTATTGATCAGAGGATACTGTAATTCACAATTAAAATTTAAGTCTAAAAGAAAAACTTTTTGAAGAAATATGCAGCATTAAAAAAAACCTGGAAATCCTAAATGATATTAATTCCAATTAATTAACATACATGGAACAATCAGATATGGTATTTTTCAAATCTTTAAAAATTACAAATGAGATCTAAAAAGAAAAAAAAAAACATTATCCCCTGTGCCCCACCAACCAACAACTCTTCCTCCATAAACACGCTAACCACACATTCATTCTGTTCTGTCACCTAGAGTGAGAGGAGAAGTAGTACAAGGTGCTACACATAAAAACAGATAAAACCCCTCTAAGTCTTCCTTGTAGGTAATCAGCACGTCTCACCTTTTCTTTCCCAGTCTCCAAATACCCCCAAAGCATGGACATTCCTTCATTTCCTTGTATCTTAGAAATCAACGGACATTTCCAATCTCCTGTTACCATGACAGCCATGATGTGTCTGAGTTAGCCAAAGCAACAGATGCTAATAACATCAACTAACAGGGAAACTTCCTAATAGCAAAATGACAAAGAAGCCCTCTCTTTATGAGTTTTACCAGGATCTACAATGCATATGACTTCAGGGTAATTTATAGCAACTCACAGTTAGAGAAGACAAAAGAAACAATTCCCTCTGTGGTCGCTTCTCCTGAAGCACCAAACCTACGTGAAAAAAGGAATTCTAGAACCAAGCAGAGCCACTCCATCAACAACTTTTCCCTTTTGTGAAGCAGACACCCAAAACTACATAATACTTTTCATAGCCTTATATGTAAATTCTTCTGTAAATCCTTATCTGAACCAGAATTTTATTTTACTTTATCTTTTTTTAGCCATGACATGCAATATGGGGGGATCTTAGTTCCCCAACCAGGGATAGAACCCGCAGCCCCTGTGGTAGAAGCTCAGAGTCCTAACCAATGGACTGCCAGGGAAGTCCCTGAATTAGAATTTTAACTTTAAAAGACTATGTCTCTTTTATACATGGAACCCAGTGAAACAACACACACTATTAAGACACCGATAGGTAGTCACTGAAAATAAGTCAGTCTTGGCTCTCCCACGGCTTGCCTGAGCAAGGCAAGTACTTTCATTAACACAAATTGAACTGGAGGAGATACAAAGTAAACTATACAGCCAAATATGTATTATAAGCCATGAATCTCACTTAATATTTCTGTCCAGGTAGTAATAAAAATAAATGGATATTTCTTCAAAAATGTTTTTAACAAAAAGTTATATTTTAGAAAGAACAGATATTTCAAAGAGAATGGGGTACCAATGAGCATAGTTAATACTACATACCAATTTCTTACAAAATGGACTTTAAGACTGAGATCCAGAAAGGTGAATAAAATATTTGAGAACTAGAACTATAAAAGGAGGGAGGCATTTCAAAGTGCTCATGGAGAAATACTGAACTTAAAGAAAGATTGCAAAAAATTGCAGATGAAAAATAAACTAGAGATTTAAATGGCTATAGAGTTATGGAAAAGTAGTAAGATGCTTAGTCACCTGACATGGTAATGGAGACATGGAAATTGAAAGACAAATACAAAATCTTTTTTTTTTAAAAGTTCAGATTGGTTTACATGGAGACACCTGAGGCCAAACACTGATGTCTTATTTAACACCAGTCTTTTACACCAAGACTTACACAAAAACAAGGTTACAACTGGACCCATGAACAAGAGATTATAAAGAAGTTAAATAAGCAAAAGAAAAAAAAAAGTACATAAAAAAAAGAAGTTAAATAGTAAGATACATTAGTTTAATATGAAATGAAGATCAATTTACAGTGAAGTTTAAAAAATAATGAAAAAGGTTTTCATGCAGAAGCCTCAGGAGAAAGTACAGATATTCATCATAGCTCATTAAATGTCAGAGAAAACAAATTCTAGAGCAACTCTCTGTCAGGAACTATATTTCAAACATTTGCCCCACAGATTTCAATAGGAGGAGAAAAAGAGGTATAGGTAACACATTTCTATGTGAACTATGCAGAAAGCATTAGTATTGAATCAAATCCAAAGGACAGAAGATATTTCAAATTCTTTTTTCCTAGCATTGTTAAATTTAAGCTTTTTTATTCTGTTAATAACTTATAGATTATTTCTCTGTCTGAGATAAGAACAAAACTAGTGATAACTTTCAGATTTAACTAGAAAATTAGTGTAAACATGTATGCAGATCTCAATATTACAGAACAACATGAATACAGAAGGCTAGAGTTCTTACACTGATTTCCAACTGGAAAGTAACCACATATTAATCAGCTATATCATTCCTCTTTGGACAGTTTATTTCTTGAGAATAACTTTCACCTGGACAATGTTTGCTTGAAAACAGGATATTTCCTTGAAATCGCATCTGCCTTTCCTCTCACCCATTTTGATAAGCATATTTGTGAAATGCTATGAGAATTTGTCTTCTCCAAGATGTACCACATGCAACAGCTATCTTCTCCTCTCTGTGCTGCTCTAGAAAACACTTTAACTTCACCATGGACAAATATCCAAATACTAAAGTGACTCCATCAGGACCTCACTGATCGGGATAAACAAGAGATCATGTTACCTAGAAACACACCTCTGTGAAGTGTTCAAATTAAACAGCTATAGCCGAAAGTGCCTGGAAAGCAAGATCAGTTCCTTGATTAAATGAGAGCTCACAATTTCAGTTAAATAAAGAATAAGAAAACTAACTCCTCTATTTGTTCATAATCATTAGCATTACATTGCCACTAAGTCATCTACACAGATGTCAAAAATTCCTCCCAAAAGGCATAGACATTTTAGTTTCTAATAACCTCAGAGTTTCAAAATATCCTTACATCTTAGCTACATCCTTCCAGCTACAGTTATTTTCTCTCTCCTCAAGATGAAAGTCTTCTGTGTTAAGGTGTGTTGAGTCATTACAGTCAGAACAGAAGAAGGTAGAGAGATGTTAACGTGAGGGCAACTGTTAATAACAGTGCCAGACTCAGCAAAGGTTTTAAGGGGCACTATGACCCTCTTAAGGGGGAAAAGGAGGAGGAAATGTGACTCATAAATCGGATATACACCTGTCCTGATCCCAGTGACCTTAGGAAGTTTTGAAGAGAGTAAAATTCCTCATCACTGTAAAACTATGTATTAGTCAGGAATACTACACTGTCGTTGTTGCTCTGTCACTAAGTCATGTCCGATTGTTTGCAACCCCATGGACTGGGCGTACCAGGCCTTCCTGCCCTTCACTATCTCCAGGAACTTACCCAAACTCATGTCCATTGAGTCGGTGATGCCATCCAACCATCTCTCCCTCTGTGGCCTCCTTCTCCTCCTGCCCTCAGTCTTTCTCAGCATAAGGACATTTTCCAAAGAATCAGCTCTTTGCATCAGGTGGTCAAAGTATTGGAGCTTTAGCTTCTACACCCTCCAATGAATATTCAGAGATACTACACATAGAAACTGCTAAAGATCCTACCAGAAAATTACTAGAACTAATCAGTGAATTTTATGGGTTTCGGAAGGCAAGAATGCTGAAACGGTTGCCATCCGCTTCTTCAGTGGACCAATTTTGTAGAATGCTCCACCATGACCCATCTGTCTTGGGTGGCCCTACAGGGCATGGCTCATAGTTTCACTGAGTTAGACAAGGCTGTGATCCAGGTGATCAGTTTGGTTAGTTTTCTGTGATTGTGGTTTTCATTCGTCTGTCGTCTGACGGATGAGGAGAAGAGGCTTCTGGAAGCTTCCTGATGGGAGGGACTGGCTGTGAGGAAACTGGGTCTTGCTCTGGTGGGCGGAGACTAGACTAGAGATCTCTCCAAGAAAATTAGAGATACCTAGGGAACATTTCATGCAAAGTTGGGCTCAATAAAGGACAGAAATGGTATGGACCTAACAGAAGCAGAGATATTAAGAGGTAGCAAGAATACAGAGAAGAACTAAACAAGAAAGATCTTTACAACCCAGATAATCATGATGGTGTGATCACTCATCTAGAGTCAGACATCCAGGAATGAGAAGTCAAGTGGGCCTTAGGAAGCATCACTACAAACAAAGCTAGTGGAGGTGATGGAATTCCAGTTACGCTATTTCAAATCTTAAAAAATGATGCTATGAAAGTGCTGTACTCAATATGCCAGCAAATTTAGAAAGCTTAGCAGTGGCCACAGGACTGGAAAAGGTCAGTTTTCATTCCAATCCCAAAGAAAGGCAATGCCAAAGAAGGCTCAAACTACCGCACAATTGCACTCATCTCACACATTAGCAAAGTAATGCTCAAAATTCTCCAAGCCAGGCTTCAACAGTACGTGAACCAGGAACTTCCAGATGTTCAAGCTGGACTTAGAAAAGACAGAGGAACCAGAGATCAACTTGTCAACATCCACTGGATCATCAAAAAAGCAAGAGAGATTCAGAAAATCACCTACTTCTGTTTTATTGACTATGCCAAAGTCTTTGACTGTGTGGATCACAACAAATTGTGGAAAATTCTTAAAGAGACTGGCATACCAGACCACTTGACCTGCCTCCTGAGAAATCTGTATGCAGATCAAGAAGCAACAATTAGAATTCGACATGGAACAACAGACTGGTTCAAAAAGGGAAGAGAGAATGTCAAGGCTGTATACTGTCACCCTGCTTATTTAACTTATATGCAGAATACATCCTAAGAAATGCTGGACTGGATGAAGCACAAGCTGGAATCAAGATTGCCAGGAGAAATATCAATAACCTCAGATATGCAGATGACACCACCCTTATGGCAGAAAGTGAAGAATTAAAGGACTTCTTGCTGAAAGTGTAAGAGAGGAGTGAAAAAGTTGGCTTAAAACTCAGCATTAAGAAAACTAAGATTATGACATCTGGTCCCATCACTTCATGGCAAATCCATGGGGAAACAATGGAAACAGTGACAGACTTTATTTTGGAGGCTCCAAAATCACTGCAGATGGTGAATGCAGCCATGAAACTAAAAGATGCTTGCTCCTTGGAAGAAAAGTTATAACCAACTTAGACAGCATATTAAAAAGCAAAGACATTACGTTGCCAACAAAGGTCCTTCTAGTCAAGGCTATGGTTTTTCCAGTGGTCATGTATGGAGGTGACAGTGGACTATAAAGACAGCTGAGCACTGAAGAACTGATGCTTTTGAACTTTGGCATTGGAGAAGACTCTTGAGAGTCCCTTGGACCGCAAGGAGATCCAACCAGTCCATCCTAAAGGACATCAGTTCTGAATATTCATTGGAAGGACTGATGCTGAAGCTGAAACTCTAATATTTTGGCCACCTGATGCGAAGAACTGACTCAGCTGAAAAGACCCTGATGCTGGGAAAGATTGATGGTGGGAGGAGAAGGGGATGACAGAAGATGAGATGGCTGGATGGCATCACCCACACAATGGACATGAGGTTGAACAAGCTCCAAGAGTTGGTGATGGACAGAGAGGCCTGGTATGCTGTAATCCATGGGGTCACAAAGAGTCGGACACCACTGAGGGACTGAACTGAACCAAACTCGTGTGCCAGGCCATGATAAGCAAATCTTTAATCCAATTTTATGCTTCTGAGTGGTGCTGTGGTACCTTCCTCAGGCCAAACTATGGCCAGGTAGTGGCGTACTGGCATCTCCTTCAAAATGACTTATGCCAGCACCCCGCAGCTCCCAGGACTGTTGTATTCGGTGCCGCTGACTGTTGACCCAAACCTCCATCAGAGACTCCTGGATACTCACAGATGAGTCTGGCTCAGTCTCCTGTGGGGTCACTGCTCCTTTCTCCTGGGTCCTGGTGTGCACAAGGTTTTGCTTGTGCCCTCAAAGAGTCTGTTTCCCCAATCCTGTGGAAGTCCTGTAATCAAATACCACTGTCATCCACAGTCAACTTCCCTGAGGGTTCTCAGTTCCTTTGCTGGATCCCAGGTTGGGAAATCTGCTGTGGGCCCCAGAACTTTTGCAATAGTGTGAGCATTTCTTTGGTATAGTTGTTCTCCAGTTAGTGGGAAGTCTGCGTGTTAGCTCTGTGGTGGGGCTAATGGCGATCTCCTCCAAGAGGATGTATGCCACATGCTGTGCCTCCGAGGTCTGCTGCAGCCAGAGTCCAGTCCCTGGGGCCGGGCACTGCTGACCCGTGCCTTCACAAGAGACACTCAAACATTCAAAGGCAGGTCTGGCTCAGTCTCTTACAGAGGGTACTGCTCCTTTTCACAAGGAAATCAATCCTGAATGTTCACTGGAAGGACTGATGCTGAAATGCCAACCTGATGTGAAGAGCCAACTTATTGGAAAAGACCCTGATGGTGGAAAAGATTTGAAGGCAGGAGGAGAAAGGGATGACAGAGGACGAGATGGTTGGATGGCATCACTAACTCAATGGACATGAATTTGAGCAAGATCCAGAAGTTTGTGAAGGACAGGTAAGCCTGGCATTTTATAGTCCATGGGGTCACAAAGAGTCAGACACAACCGAGCAACTGAACAACAACAAACAAGGAAATTTAGTTAAGTCACAGGATACAAAATCCATACACAGAAAGTCCCTGCATCTCTATACACTAGCAACAACAACAACAAAAAATCAGAACTAGAAATTAAGGAACCAATCTCATTTACCATTGCAACAAAAAGAATAAAATAGTTAGGATAAACCTACCTAAGGAGACAAAAGACTATATACAGAAAACTGTAAGACATTGATGAAAAGAAATCAAAGATGACATAAACAAATGGTGAGTTAGTCCATGTTACTGGATTGGAAGAATAGTGTGAAAAATGACTATACTATCTAAAGCAATCTACAGATTCAATACAATTCCTACCAAATTAGCAATGGCATTTTTCACAGAACTAGAACAAAAAATTTCACAATACATATGAAAACACAAAAAATTCCAAGTAGGCAAAGCAATCTTGAGAAAGAAGAACAGAGATGGAGGAATCAACCTTCCTGACTACAGACTATACTACAAAGCTACGGTCATCAAGACAGTATGGTACTGGCACAAAAACAAAAACACAGAGCAACGGAACAAGATAGAAAGCCCAGAGACAAACCCATGCACCTATGGGTGTATATGGGCACCTTATCTTTAACAAAAAGAATATACAATGGGGAAAAGACATTCTCTTAAATGTGTCATACTGAGAGAACTGGACAGTTATGTGTAAAAGAATGAAATTAGAACACTTCCTAACAACATACACAAAGATAAACTCAAAATAGATTAAAGACCTAAATGTAGGACCAGGAACTATAAAACTCTCAGAGGAAAACAAGCAGAACACTCTATGACATAAATCACAGAAAGATCTTCTATGGCCCATCTCCAAGAGCAATGGAAATAAAAACAAAAATAAACAAGTGGGACTTAATTAAACTTAAAAGCTTTTGCATAACAAAGGAAACTATAAGCAAAGGGAAAAGACAACCCCCCAGAATGGGAGAAAATAATAGCAAATGAAACAACGAGAAATGATTAATTTCCAAAATATACAAGCAGCTTGTACAACTCAATACCAGAAAAACAAACAACACAACAAAAATGTGGGCAAAACATCTAAACAGACATTTCTCTAAGGAAGAAATAGAGATGGCTAATAAACACACGGACATACTCGCCATCACTCGTTGTTGCTGTTCAGTCAACAAGTTGTGTGCAGCTCTTAAGACTCTATGGACTTCAGCACTTCAGGCTTCCCTGTCCTCCTCACCATCTCCTAGAGTTTGCCCAAGTTCATGTCCATTACATCAATGATGCCATCCAACCATTATTTTTTGAGAGTCACTCATTGTTAGAGAAATGTAAATCAAAACTACAATGAGATATCACCTCACACCTGTCAGAATGGGCATCATTGAAAAATCTACTAATAATAAATGCTGGAGAGGCTCTGGAAAAAAGGGAACCCTCTTGCACTGTTGGTGTGAATGAAAATTGATACAGCCACCATGGAAGACAGTATGCAGATTCCTCGATAAACTAGCAATAAGAGTACCCATGACCCAGAAATCCCACTACTAGGCATATACCCTGAGGAAAACAAATGTGAAAAAGACACATGTCCCCAGTGTTCACTGCAGGCCATGTACAATAGCTAGGGCAAGGAAGCAATCCAGATGTCCATCAAGAGGTGAATGGATAAAGAAACAGTGGCACATACACACAATAGACTATTACTCAGCCAAAAGGAATGCACTTGAGTCAGTTCTAATGAGGTGGATGAACCTAGCACCTTGTACAGAGTGAAGTAAGTCGGAAAGAGAAAAACAAGTATTGTATATTAATGCATATATTTAGAATCTAGGAAGACAGTACTAATGAACCTGCTTGCAGAGCAGCAATGGAGATACAAAAATAGAGAACAGAATAAGGGACACACAAAGGGGAGGAAGGAGAGTGTGGGACAAACAGGGAGAGTAACATGGAAACGTATACACCACCATGTGTAAAAATAGACAATCAATGGGAATTTGCTGTATGACTCAGAGAACTCACACGGAGGCTCTGCAACAACCTAGAAGGGTGGGGAAGAGTGGGAGAGAGGTTCAGGAGGGAAAGGACATATGTATACCTACGGCTGACTCATGCTCATGTATTGCAGAAGCCAACACAATATTGTAATTATCCATCAATTAAAAATAAATAATTTTTTTAAATGGGTAGAAGACCAAAATAGACATTTCTCCAAGAAGACATACAGATGGCTAATAAACACATGAAAAAATGCTCAACATCAATTATTATAGAAATACCAGTCAAAACTTCAATGAGGTATCACCTCACACCTATCACAATGGCTATCATATGATTTGTCAAATCAGATTTCAGGTTACCTATAAAAATATTCTAAGAAGATAGTACACCCATATGTACAAATGTGTGTGATAATTTGTTATGTAAGGGGTATTATGGAAATGAGATCTTTTTGGTTTGATCTGTTTTTCTCAAGTAAGACATAACTAGTAACATTTTCCATCAAGTTTATAAAATCTGAATTTTTACAGTATGAATGTGACTTTTATAAGTAAATATTGGGTTTTATGAGCTTCTCCAGTGGCTCAGTGGTAAAGAATCCACCTGCAGTACAGCAGATTTAGAGACCTGTGTTTGATCCCTGGGTCAGGAAAATCCACTGGATTGTAAATTGCAATCCACTCCAGTAATCTTGCATGGAAAATTCCCTAGACAGAGGAGCTGGTAGGTTACAGACCATGGTGTCACAAAGAGTCAGACACAACTGACTGAGTAACTAAATAACAAAAATCAAAACTACAATGATGTATCACCTCACCCTGGTCAGAATAGCCATCATCAAAAAATCTACAAACAATAAATGCTGGAGAGGCTGTGGAGAAAAGGGAACCCTCTCGCACTGTTGCTGGGAATGCAAATTGCTACAGCCACTATGGAGAACAGTAGGGGATAAAAAATACAAAATCATACTTTAAAAACGCTTTCCTCTTTTGTAGTAAAAGTGAAGTCGTTCAGTCATGTCCGACTCTTTGCAACCCTCTGGACTGTAGCCTACCAGGCTTCTCCGTCCATGGTATTCTCCAGGCAAGAATACTCGAGTGGACTACCACTTCCTTCTCCAGGGGATCTTCCCGACCTAGGGATCGAACTCAGGTCTCCTGCATTGGAGGCAGACGCTTTAACCTCTGAGCCACCAGGGAAGCCTCTTTTGTAGTAAACTAAGCATATTCAAGGTATTCCTAAAAGCTCATCGAAAGCTTTATTAGATGGCAGAGAAATGGATAGAAGACAGCTGGGGCCCAGGGAATGAACCCACCCACGGGAGTGTGACTGCTTGGGAAAGTCATCCATTTGAGGGGCTCTGGGAGGCTCAGGGTGAAGAACAGTCAAGTAGAAGGCAGCAACCAGAGGTTAAGAAGATCTTGCAAATACAAAGCTTCTAAAGAGCTAAATAAGACAGCATAGTCTAAATGCAGAAGGAGCAGCAGATACATGAGAAACCATCAAGGAAAACTTGGTAAAGTCACCAGTTGCAGGGGACAAGGAATAGGAGAAAGCAATCTTCCTTTTGAATTGTAAGTATGAGAATGGGTTTTAAATGCTCTCAGGAAAGCTGGCAAGTTGAGAAAATTGAGAAAATGGTTTCAAAGTAAAATTTCATAGCTCTAAGGCCTATAGAAGCTTTCTATACAGTATATTGCCATCCACTATTTTAAAATAGTTCCATTTTAAATTTCACAGTATGCATATTTATTCTCAGCAACCACATCTGGTATCTAAAGCACTCTGTATCCCAAGTTAACAAAAGAGAATAATCAAACTTCAAATATTTAGACAAGAATGCAACTATACACCATACACAAAAATAAACTCAAAATGGATTAAAGATTTAAACATAAGACCAGAAACTATAAAACTCCTAGAGGAGAACATAGGCAAAACACTCTCCAACATAAATCACAGCAGAATCCTCTATGACCCACCTCCCAGAATACTGGAAATAAAAGCAAAAATAAACAAATGGGATCTAATTAAAATTAAAAGCTTCTGCAAAACGAAACTATAAGCAAGGTGAAAAGACAGCCTTCTGAATGGGAGAAAATAATAGCAATTGAAGCAACTGACAAACAACTAATCTCAAAAATATACAAGCAACTCCTGCAGCTCAATTCCAGAAAAACAAACAACCCAATCAAAAAAATGGGCCAAAGAACTAAATGGACATTTCTCCAAAGAAGACATACAGATAGCTAACAAACACATGAAAAGTTGCTCAACATCACTCATTATCAGAGAAATGCAAATCAAAACCACAGTGAGGTACCATTTCACACCAGTCAGAATGGCTGCGATCCAAAAGTCTACAAGCAATAAATGCTGGAGAGGGTGTAGAGAAAAGGGAACCCTCTAATGGCTAACAAACACATGAAAAGATGCTCAACATCACTCATTATCAGAGAAATGCAAATCAAAACCACAATGAGGTACCATTTCACACCAGTCAGAATGGCTGCGATCCAAAAGTCTACAAGCAATAAATGCTGGAGAGGGTGTAGAGAAAAGGGAACCCTCTTACACTGTTGGTGGGAATGCAAACTAGTACAGCCGCTATGGAGAACAGTGTGGAGATTCCTTAAACAACTGGAAATTGCCTTATGACCCAGCAATCCCACTGCAGGGCATGCACACCGAGGAAACCAGAATTGAGAGAGACACGTGTACCCCAATGTTCATCACAGCACTGTTTATAATAGCCAGGACATGGAAGCAACCTAGATGGCCATCAGCAGATGAATGGATAAGAAAGCTGTGGTACATGTACACAATGGAGTATTACTCTGCCATTAAAAAGAATACATTTGAATCAGTTCTAATGAGGTAGATGAAACTGGAGCCTATTATACAGTGAAGTAAGCCAGAAAGAAAAACACCAATACAGTATACTAACGCATATACATGGAATTTAGAAAGATGGTAACGATAACCCTGTATGTGAGACAGCAAAAGAGACACAGATGTATAGAACAGTCTTTTGGACTCTGTGGGAGAGGGAGAGGGTGGGATGATTTGGGAGAATGGCATTGAAACATGTATAATATCATATAAGAAATGAATTGCCAGTCCAGGTTTGATGCAGGATACAGGATGCTTGGGGCTGGTGCACTGGGATGACCCAGAGGGATGGTACAGGGAGGGAAGTGGGAGGGGGGTTCAGGATGGGAAACATGTGTATACACCAGATTCATGTTGATGTATGGCAAAACCAATATTGTAAAGTAACTAGCCTCCAATTAAAATAAATAAATTTAAATTAAAAAATAAAAATAAACCAGTTTTTCTCAACTGAGGTTCCTCACAGGAACCATAGAAAGACTATTTTCTCATTTCTCCAGTCACACATGCACTCTGGAGAAATAAGAATGGGATATAATTAAGGACAGTACTCAACTGCTGCTGCTGCTGCTAAGTCGCTTCAGTCGTGTCCGACTCTGTGCGACCCCATAGACAGCAGCCCACCAGGCTCCCCCGTCCCTGGGATTCTCCAGGCAAGAACACTGAAGTGGGTTGCCATTTCCTTCTCCAATGCAGGAAAGTGAAAAGTGAAAGTGAAGTCGCTCAGTCGTGTCTGACTCCTAGCGACCCCATGGACTGCAGCCTACCAGGCTCCTCCATCCATGGGATTTGCCAGGCAAGAGTACTGGAGTGGATTGCCATTGCCTTCTCCTGACAGTACTCAACTAGAAACATTATATTGGATTGGCCAAGGAGTTTATTCAGGTTTTCCTGTAAATGGAAAAACTCAAATAGACTTTTGGCCAACCCAACCTATGTAGGAGAAAAGTTAATTTATAACTGTGGATATCTAGGGTATGAGGATTTGATTCTTTTGAGGGTTTAATTTGCCTTTTAGTAATCTAGCTCTACTGAGATCCAAACTCCCCTTCCTTCCCAGCTTCCATAGGGCCCTTAGCCTCAGGTAAGTGAGAACAATTAACATTATATGAAGCAGTATCTTGATGGTTAAGTGCAGAAGTCTGTGAGCCTGAATGTCTTGAGTGTCTCCGCTCTATCACATACTAGCTCGGTGACCTTGTTGTTCAGTTGCCAAGTTGTGTCCAACTCTTTGCTATCCCATTAACTGCAGCAAGCCAGGTTTTCCTGTCCTTCACTATCTCCCTGAGTTTGCTCAACTCATGTCAATAGAGTCAGTGATGCCATCCAACCATCTGTTCTGCCGTCCCCTTCGCCGCTTGCCCTCAATCTTTCCCAGCATTAGGATCTTTCCCAATGAATCAGCTCTTCACATCAGGTGGCCAAAGTATTGGATCTTCAGCTTCAGCATCAGTCTTTCCAATGAATATTCAGGGTGGATTTTCTTTAGGATTAACTCATATGATCTCCTTGTTGTCCAAGGGACTCCCAAGTCTTCTCCAGCACCACAGTTTGAAAGTGTCAATTCTTCGATTTTCTCTTTGTCCAACTGTCACATCCATAACCTGATTACTTGAAAAACCATAGTTTTGACTATACAGACCTTCGTCAGCAAAGTAACATTTTTTTTTTTTTTTTGGCTTTTGCTTTTCAATATGCTGTCTTGGTTTATCATAGCTTTTCTTCCAAGGAGCAAGTCTTAATTTCATGGCTGTACTCACCATCCACAGTGATTTTGGAGCCTAAGAAAATGAAATCTGACAGTTTCCACTTTTTCGCAATCGACTTGCCATGAAGTGATGGCATCAGCAGCCATGATCTTTGTTTTTTGAATGCTTTTTAAAATTAATTGGAGGCTAATTACTTGGTTTTTGCCATACTTAACATGAATCAGCTGTTTTAAGCCAGCTTTTTCACTCTCCTCTTTCACCTTCAAGAGGCTCTTTAGTTCCTCTTCACTTTCTGCCATTAAAGTGGTATCATCTGCATATCTGAGGTTGTTGATACTTTAGATGAAATTTCCTTTTTTTATAAAGGAAGAGTAATAGTACCTACCTATTGGGGCTTCTTAGGTGGCTCCGTGGTTAAGAAACTGCTTGCTAGTGCAGGAGACACGGGGTCGATCTCTGGGTTGGGAAGATACCCTGGAGAAGGAAATGGCAATACACTCCAGTATTCTTGCCTGGGAAATCCCATGGACAAAGGAGCCTAGTGGACTACAGTCCATGGGGTCGCAAAGAGTTGGACACGACTGAGCGACACCACCACCACCACCACCACAAACAATACCTATCAGGTACTTGTATTAACTGAGAACTGAATAGCAGTATTTTCTGTTAAGTGTTTATACTGGTGTTTGGCACATCCTACCACTGAGCAAGTGTCGTTTTTAATTCATCCTCGGACCATAAAATATTGTGTCTTGGACCAGGGTTGTATTTGTGTGGAAGGATACTGCTTCCACTACCTTATTAATATTCACTATTACAGTACCTTACAGTGACTTTCTCCTTTGTACTCTCTGTATTTTCTAACGTTTTCAAATGAACAAGTAATTTTTGATAATTAAAATTAAAAAAATTTTTTTTCCAGGCCCTGCTGCATGGTATGGAGGATCTTATTTTCCCCACCAGGGATTGAATCTGCACCTCCTGCAGTGGAAATGCAGAATCTTAACCAATGGACCACCAAGTAATATATTTTTAATGAAAGGAATACTGAAACTGTCAACTGGTAAAACTCATTCTTCCTAACTGATGGAGAACTAGAGTTGAGGGAAATAAAAAGGTCTGGTGAGTTGCCTTAAACCACCCTTCTGGAACTGCTAATCTACACCAGCAATTTTGCATTAAGGCATAACAAGATATAAAAGGGAAGAGAAAGCTTTGGCTCATAAGTAAGGATACCAGGCATGAGGAAAAAAAGTACAAAAGAGATTTTTCCAGAAAGTGCATGTAAAAGGAAAAGAAAAGGCAGCCTGGGGCTTAGGCCTTTGTTAAATCCATGTTCTAAGAGGAGGTTAAAGAATCTTTAGAAAGACAATGTAGCATCGATCAAGAAGTTTAATGCTAGAGAACGAACTGCTGTTAAAGAGTATGAGAAAAGCACTTTCATACATTACTGAAGAGTGTAAATGGCACTGTAATAATGGTGACTCCAGAAAAGAAAATTAGTTCTAATGTCTCAGTACCAGAAACAGTTGTGCTTCACCCAAGAAACTGATTTAAGGATATCTCAAAATCACATTGTTAATCTCTCTTTCGCTGCTTTAAAGTTCAGCGATAAATATGTACCTCAACAGTAACATAAATGTATGGCACACGTTTTATGTATTAATTTCTCTCCTGCCTACATGTTATTTATTTTGGGTGCTATTATATATTGCCTTAATTTTATAAATTTCCTTAATAGGGTATTGTATAAATTAAAAACTTCAGACATACATGAATAAAATTGCATGCTTTGAAAAATGCAATGAAGGATCATTTTAAGCTAAGAAACTTAGGTATGATATAAATTAACTCAGGAAAATCCAGTCAAAAGCCAAATAAAGCTGTATTTTATACTGTACAAAAGAAAATTTACATCCTTAATGTAACTAGATACATCTAGGGAAAAATTACACATCTCTCAAGAAACACAATATTTAACATCTTAGATATGTTTCTGCATTGCAGACTGATAATGAATTTTATACATCTTTATTTATAACTTAAAATATTTTTTCATCTCTGGCAGATATTTACAAGGTCAACAGTGACTACATTTCACATTTCAACAATCAACAGCATTAACCAGTTCAGTAAGACAGTTAAGATAATGGCTTACATGCACCAATAAATATGATCTTAAATGTGCGTTTCTTCTTCAGCTCTGAAAAAAATGTTTACACTAGTCCTAGTTTGAAAGGACCATCAGTCAATAAGATCATATTTTCTTCCTGACTATCATATTTAAATTTTAACCAGCATTATTCTCTGAATACTTGGCAAGTTTACACCAAGCTATAGTTTGATCCTGGTTAAGAAACAAAAGCCTAAGAGCTGACCTATTCAACCTGTATCCTTTTATGAAGCAAACATGTGAAAGTTAGATATTTCCTGTGTACTTGTCCATTGTGACAGAGATCAGATACATGACGTTACAGTAGTAAAAAAACTCTTCAGAAATTGTAGGTCAGGAGAGTCAAATTATGATGACAAAGTGGGAAAATTATCTTTGCACCATAAAAACTGTTTCACTTAACCAGTTAAACTGAATGTAAAGCCAGTATAAGTTTTAGAATAAGAATCAAAAAACCACCACCATAAAGCAGTTAATGAACTTCTTACAAATATTTTAAAACAACACAAAGAACACTTAGCATATGTCTCAATTCAGTTTGGATGATAAAACTTAAAAAACCCACAAAAACCGAAGTTCGTAATTGTTAGAAAGCCAATCTTTTCTAAGATAGCAGATCAACACATTCATTACTTTTTAACTTCTATCTGATATTAAAAAAAAAATACATAGAGCTGTTTGGGACATCAGATAATATACAAATTCATATCCCCCACATCATTATTTAACAGTTTAAGTAAATTCTTTAGTGCTTACTGAACTGTTTTAAAAATAAGTGTTTTAACTTTTCTTAACCCAATCGTATTTTTCTGCGAAGAAAAAAAATACCCAGTGATTGAGTACATAAATTATGTAAACATAGTTTTAGCCAACATCATACTTACTAGAAATAACTGACATTGCTCAGTTAAAAATACACATTTCTATAATTTACTCTCAATTTTTTTTTAGAAAGTCACAATATTATACAGTATACTGATTACAGGAATTCTTCTCTCCCCCCCTTTTATTTAATACTGATGAGCAAAATCCTTAATTTGAATTAAGGAGACATGAAAATTTGCCATAAGAAATAATATTTGGACTTAATCCTTAACTGGTACTTTGCTGAAAGTATAAATGTTGACATTTTACCAACATGATTAAGAAAACCTCAAATGGAATCTTGTAGGTTCTGTTTATCTGTTCCACATGGAAGAATATTTCCCCCAGGGCTAGAAATCAATCCTTCATGTTAAAGGGGCCTCATTCCTTAACAGTTAGGTATTTCAAATTTTATATTTGGTTGATTCGTTTTCTTTGGTAACTTTTGTAGTTTATGAAGATGTGAAGAATTTCCTGATATCATTAACACTACACTTTTGACACTCAAATACAACAAAGCAGATTAATATGAATTCTGTAGTTGGGAATGGACTGTCCAATCAAGTTCATTTTCTTTGAAAACAGAAGACTTTCTTTACTAAACCTACCTTCAGATACACAATTCTGAAAAAACAACAACAAAAAACTCATTTATACTTTAAGCTATGCCTAATTCTAATTTTGGGTGTAAAAATCTGTATTAAACAGAACAGCATAATAGCAGACATCTGAATATGACTTAATTTGTAAACATTTTCACAAAATCCAGAAACAAAACATAGAACTTACGTATCTGTACTATGCTGCCAGTTATTTCACATCATTGCCAGCTATCTGCTAACTTCTATCTTAAACTGTTTGCTCTTCTATTTCTCATGTGACTAATGGCTAAGATTATAAACATACTGAAGAGACTGAAGTTAAATTTTGTGGTTACGTGGTCAGTTTCAGAAGCAATGTACCTACATGGGCAGGGGAAGGTTGGATGATTATATGACTGCTCTAATCCTAATGGGTTGGGACCACCACACAAATTTCTGGCACCACCAAAAACCCAATAGTTTAAGTGCACATTGGTTTACTCTACAAATAGTATTTCCTATACATGTTCAGTGCCAATATGATATACCCATTAGGTATACAATGTAGGTAATACTAAAATTTATGTCTTACATTATCAACGCGACCACCTTGGCAATGGAAAGTTGTATCAATCTGGTGACTCATGGTTTTTTTTTTTTTTTTTAGTACTGTTAACAATTTATACTGCATTCCATTTTATAATCTGGCAAATATTCTAACATGTAGAGTTTAAGCTATCAATTATTTCTGGCTGATTTTCAAACAGCTTGTTTCTAAAAAGCACTTTTTTAAAAATTAAAAGTATTTTTACAAATAAGTGTCTCAACCAACTTAGTGGTTTGAAACATGACAATAATCATTCAACTTGAAAGATAAAAAGTCTCAGGTTCAGACTGTTTACATAGCCATAGTATAGAAAAAATTGCTCTAAAATTGTTGTAGATTTTCTGACCACTGTCATGACTTATTAAACATTTTTAAACTAAAAAATAAGTATGTAACTGAAATACTGATTTTTAAAAAACAAAACCATAAAACTTACTTTGTAATTCCAAGATCAGAAATGGAGAGAACCTCCTTGCTAGTGTCTGTATAAACAGTGTACTACCCACTGAAGATATGTACTAATATTTTTATTTACAGATGAACATGCAGAGAATTAAATGAGACTGACTGTCAACAATTAAAAGTACTCAAAAATAGACCCATACTAACTCGTCTGAGTAGGAACAATACCCCAATTCATTAAAATATTGACAAAAATGGTGCAAACAACTTAAAAGGAGTTATTCTCAGTACTTCAGTAAAGCTACCAAGTGGAATTGCAGAATGTAGGTTGGAAATATTGAGCTTATATAGCTGGGACTACCGCATTTAAGACATTTCATACCATATATACACTTTAAATGACATGGGTCACCATTCTGTTATGGAACCATAAGCTTCACTATTAATCTTTTTCAATCACAGAATAAAATAATTGCTTGTTATCTATCTGCTCTGAGCACAAGGTTCAATCTCCTTACATTACAAATTATGAAATCAAATTTATCTTTACTTTGCAATACTACATTGTGCAATACAGTTAACCTGCCACCTAGGTGACTGTGAAAGCTGGCTGATTGAAAAATTACTTAAGATAGCTAGAAATACTGATTAAAGTCATTTTCACTGGGTTTATTTTTGCATTTAAATAAATTCCAGAAACATAATAAACTATAAAATGGCAGCATACAATTGTTAAGTAGCAGAAAACAGTAAGGCATAAATTAGATAAGAAAAATGTATTATCCTTCCCCATCTATGTTTATTACTCTACATTTTTCTCTGGATTTAATACTTTTCTTAATGTGCTATATTCACCACTACTAGACCCAAACTGTAAAGAAACTGCAGAATTGGAGAGTGTTCCATATCACACTCACCATATGATGAGTGAAAGGAGGCAGTGGGGTGTTAATACGCATTTGACGGGCGACAGGAGTTTGACTCTGGCTCTGCTTCTAAGTTATGTGACTTTGAGCATATTACAACCTTTTTGAGCCTCAGTTTCCTGAGAATGGATATGAAGGAGTGGATGCTGGGAGACTCCTAGATTACCTCTATGGTCTCTTTAGCACACAAAAAAATTGACTTTATAATAAATAGGCACAGGAGAATCATTGGGAAGGTAAGACCAGTGGTAATGATCAGGATTTCAAATTACAATCATCACGCTCCCACGCAGCTTCTCAAAATATTTTCGTATTTAAAAATCTTACTTCTAAGCTAGCTTTCACTTTACACTTCATTTGTTCTAAAATATATATGTGTTCTAGTAACATGATTTCAAATTAACATCATAGAGAAGAATTCCCAAAACTTGCAGATAATTTCCTTGTATTTCTTAATTGAACCTGGCATAGATAACATCAATCAAATTGTTTTATTATAGAAAACAAGTATTTTTGCCCTAACTAGCTTGTCCATAAATGAAAGAACTTTTTAAAATGGACGTTAGGAAGTATAAAAACAAAAAGTTATTAAAGGATAAAGCGTGAATATTGCTGGCATATATTTATAACAGTTGTATATCTGAAAACTATTTTACATTATTAAATGCAATAATGCAAATGAATATTAAAAAATCTCTTAGAAAATGTGACTATGGTTTATGACTGACTCACTCCATTTTAACTATATCTTGCACAGGAAATCTGTTCTAAGACACCAAATGCAAAATTGAACTAAATGAAATGTTTCTTCTTGGGGGCCAAATTATACCACTTAAAAGAATGGAACACAAATATTAGAAGGTCATGAAACATTAGTGGGTATGTTATGTACAAAATATATATGAACACACATAGAGATATATGAAATCCTCTAAGTTGAAAGTTTTTCAAAACCAAGTTTTCAAGTGTAATATAAGATTTCTAACAAATCTGAGGGAGAATTTATTATGTCTTTTACAGTTTTTGCTGTAATTTGGTATTATTTGGGGGTTTTTTGTGCTATAACTAAAAGCATGCTAGATTTAGATGCCAATAAATGCACAACTTGCTAAATTAAAAACAACCCTTCAGACTCTTAAATCAACCAGGCAGTTTTACCATAAAGTGACTGATCTCCAGCCAAGATCTCACCTCCTGTTAAGTATAATGCTCTTTTCTTTTCATACCCAAAACTTTGCTTTCCTTATTATGTTACATATCTTTACACCTCATTTATTTGGCTGCTTTTAATTTACTTATCTGACATCCCTTAGTTAAATTAAAAGAAAAGATATCTAAAATATGTCTTTGTGATATATACATATACACACCATATATACACACACACATACACACACATATATATACACAAATCAATAAATCTCTATCAACTTTTAGCTTTTCTTCAGACTTTGGCAATGTTATAGGTAATAGTTCAGGTTCTAGTTTTCCATTTTCATATGAGCTGAAAAATATTACACACCACCAAATTCAAACAAGCATCTCACTGTTTTCATAAAGATTCTAACAGAAAGTACCTTACAAAACCCCCCCAAAATAAAAACCTCTTACAATAAAAAGGAAGGGGCTGGATTTTAAGGTATGAAAAAATGAGAAGCATTTTTCTGGTTATTTTATCAAAACCTATTGGAATTTTAATCAGTAGAGGTAATATTTCAAACTTTGTTAATGAGGAGAATACTTGCTTTCTGTAAATTCAGTATATTTTTCTTTTATAATAATAAAATAAGAATGTCTAAATGTACAAAGCATCATCGCTCTGAATATTGTGTGGAAGAATGTATAGCAGTTCAAGTTACAATACACTGATTTTCAAACACCAATATATTTTCTTCTATTTCAGTCAAGCATTAGAGCCTGGGACTCAGATGAGTTCATAATGAAATCTTATCCAACCAAATCAGAACTAAAAAAAAAAAAATTTCTAAAAAACCAATAATGCATTTTCGTAGCCTCTTAGCACAGTTACCAAATGCTACTTACATACATTCAACATCCAGCTTACTGGCATGATTTCAAAGATTTATAAAAATGAGAACTTTTGCAGATATATGATTAGAAGGTACACAAATTGCATTACATTAAACACAAAGGCAGTGTGGTCCTTGTAGGAGAAATCAAGTCAGTACCCCCTGGTAGAAATGCTCTATAAAAATGTGTCACATTGAAGCGTCAGTGTTTTCAGCCAATTAATTATCTGTCCCTGATGTATTTCCTTGGAGTATATGACCTATCAGGACTTCAGGTTTCTTAATCCAAAATATCTGACTGAATTTAGGTACATCTAGAAAGCAGCTGAAAGGGTTTCTCCAATAGTCTGACATCATAGAAAGTGGGTTGAGAAATCCCTCTCTTTACCTGAAGACGTACTTGTTCTACTTCAGTCATCATCAGCTCACAAAAAAAAAAGGAAAAAAAAAAAAAAATCAAAACTTCCCCTCACACAAACAATCCCACACAAGCTAAACAGAAACTGGCCCCTCCCCCCATAAAACCCCAGCACCGAAGTGTCAATCATTCCTGGGAAATAGAACAAGCCCCTTGGATTCTCTGATTTATTAGCTGTTCAAACTCAAAGGACAGAAATGACCTTATGTCCCTGTGGGGAGGAGGGAAGACATGTTAATAATGACTACAGAGCCATTGAGAAAGTGCATTATCTATTACACAATCAACTTAGAGCCCTGTCCTCCAACAGAGGTGGCCACAACTTGATTCAAATGCCTCAGTAATTGAACATTGTATCCTCGAGATAAAGGAGATGGGGGGAAAAAGAGCCACCCTCATTTTAATGAAAAAGTGCAGCAGTCTACCACCTTTCCCCATGCTTCTCAAGAAAATGATTGCACAGACTCAGAGAAGTCCAAAGTCATAGCAGAATCTCTGAGGCACTCCTGGTTAAGAGAGAAAAAATATGATCCAGTTATCTTCATAGTTCTACAGATTATGAGAACAAACCCGTTTTTTTTTTTTTTTAAAAACAAAAGCCAAAGTATCATTCATAGGGATCATATACACCATTTCCTCTAACATAACCTCAGTCTCACAGTGTTGAAATGGGACCGATCAGCCTACGATAGATTGCACATCACCCAAGGAGAAACGAAGGTGTGGAAAACGCAAACGTTTTCTACTGCTTCACAAACACGCTTACAAGGAACAGGTGAAGAGAAGATAGAGGAAAGAGAGAAAAGAAAACCTTATTGCTGTTTCCATACAAAATACAGTATGAAGATACCTAAACTAAATCAGATCTGTTTATGATGACCAATGTTTTCACAATGTGGGATGAAGTGTCTTCTTGCACAATGAAATGTTCAGTCTAGAAGATAAGCAGAAAGATGAGAGAGGATATCAAGACTACACCTGGGATATTAGCTGCATATTGAAACTTGGGGATCGAGACTGCTTGGTTAAGGGAGCTCCTGGGCTGAGGAGCTCTTTACCTTCTCCAGCTTGACCTAGCCGGTCTTCCTGCAGACTGATAGTTGAATATCGATTAGCATTGTTAGCTGCTAAATTAGTAATACCCTCAGTGCCAACCCCAATGCTGGTACTTGCTTGACTGCCATTTACATAGTCAAATGATTTACTTGAGGAAGCACTGGCTGTCCGGATTAGATTAATGCTATTAGTTTTTGGCACCACCTGGCCAGCAGGCAGGCTCAGGTGTTTCTTCATCGGTGTCAGCTCAATTGAATCTACACTAAGATCAGTTGGTTGTTGTACATACTGCCTGCGAACTACTGAATCTCGAGGGCTCTCATTGGATTTGATGGCAGAAGTTGTTTCTTTTCCTTGGCTGAACGCCCAGTTGCTACTTTCCTTAAGCTTCCCCTCTGAGAAGAGGAGGATGGTTTGGTCCCAATTGGCTGGCTGCTGAGGGAAGCCCCTGATGAAAATCCTTCATCTGCATCATTCAGGTTTACCGACTCCTCTCCTCCATTTATACCCTCAGCACCTAAAAAACAAATCAGACAGACTCAGCAATAGCTAAATTAAATAAAAAGCAGCCATGAATAACAACTCAACTGACCTTTTCTCCTAGGTAATGTTTGCTATAGGTCAGCAATGACCCTTGCTAAAAACACTTTCCCTAAATAATTTAGGGGAAGGAGCCTCAATCTATACAGAATTCTAATGTTATTTATTCTGTTCATTTAGCTTTAACTGGGCTAGCTTATGTAAAACTATTCACAAACAAGTCTAGCATACTATTAATATCAATATTTAGACACACAACTGTAGGTAAAATACATAGGGATCATAAATCTTTATGATACACCTTGTCAATTTGAGGTGAGCATATCTAAAAAAAACAAAAATTTTCCTATCTTCCTTAACCTATCATAAAATAGACCCTTCTAATTTCAGTCACCCCGAATAATGTCAGAAACTCATCCCCAAACCCTTTTTAACTATTACAAAATTTTATATTTAAAAGCTAATTGCTTCTAAATGGCCTTAAAATCTTTAACATGGAACTAGTACATTTTCCAACTCTAAACTAAAAACTCTACATTGCTTCTAGTAACTTCAGTCATATTTGCCTTATGAACATGCCTACTCACTGGTTTCCATATTTTCTTGATCAATTAATGTGAAAATATTTGATTATCAGAGAACAAAGGTAAGAACCAACAAGGATACTGACGAAGAATTTTTTACTATTTTATAATATAATAAAAGTATATAATATTTTAGATTTTAAATATTGAGATATATTATTTTGGGATCACAAAATACTTATAGTATTCCATTAAGTTTCATGCAGAAACTGTAGTTAACAAAAGAATTCTTATCTTGGGATTTTGTAAAAAAGCAGCATGTATTCAGTTTGGGTTTCCAGAAAGCCCAATTCCTTTACTGAAAGTATGACCAACACTCTCTTAGAAAATAGAACATTTGCTTCTTTCGAAAACTGACAGAAGTTTGTTACCTTTAAAATATGTTTACCAGATTGTAAGAAAGTTCAGTCTAAATCTACATTCAGACATCAATATTTTAGCTAAGGTAAACTGTTAGGACAGAAATCCAAAGAAAATATCACTTTGAGATACAAGTTACCTAAGTAAAATATACACAAAATACTTAAACACAATCTTTATTTAACATAGTACTTGGAAAAATATAAATATTTTCTCATCTGGATTAGTTATTTCTTTCCTTCAAAAGAAGAATGAAATAGGCTATCCTTAAAGCAAAAGGCATCTTGTTATATCCAGCAGTTTAGTAATCTTTATTCATCATGCAAAGCCATATGAAAATGCAGCTGACACCACTTCTCTCAACCCCTTCCTTAAGAACAGTATATAGTGTACATCAAAATAAAAACTTTAAATTATATTTATATGACATCTAAGCAATTTATTTATAATTACTATGAAGAACTCCACAATGCCCAGGAAAAGATAGTTACTGGTTCAGAATTAATATCAGTAATATAAAACTAGAAGTGAACAGAAATATGTCATTGGCTATACATATGGTTAGGAAAAGAGACTGAGAGACTTAGTGCTAGCTTCTGAATTTTGCCACATGCAGATCTGATGCCCAAGCACTATGGCCATAAAAGAGATATGACAATGTAGAAACCACCATGCAAGAGAACCTACTGATATTTTATATACTAAAAAATGCTATTTCAGTATAGTGGAACACTGAATATACTTTAATCACAAGCATGGTCCTCAGTTTAGTAATAATTTTAAATACAGCTTTAAAAGTCATAAATGTTACTTAACAATAAGGATAAAGGTAGGTGATGAATTCTCCCTTCAATTCCAACACGTAATAAATACAACTTTAACTGTAAAACTATTTAAAACCGTTAGAAAACTGTTTTCTTTTTTCTTTTGGTTGCACATGACTTATGGGATTTTAGTTTTCTGACAAAGGATTGAACCTGGGTCCTCAGCAGTTGAGAGAGCAGAGTCCTAACCACTGCAGTGCCAGGTGAAATTCCTTTCGTTTTCTTTTAGAAGGTCAATTATTGATGCTAAACCAAAAGCTCCAGCAGACTTCAGAATTACCAAAACTTTTCATTAAGTTTTAATAATTTCCATATTTATGTCTAAAAAACCTCAAAGAATAAAAAGGCTATTATGTCTAATAACACTTTCCTTTCTAATTTTCTCCTTGGGTGGTAATACTATTCATGATCCAAAGATGAGACAACCAAAAGGATTTTTAATGAACTTTCCTATTTATGTTGCTTTTCCTTAAAAATTAGCTTTTACTAATACTGATTTAAAGCTACAATTGAACTAGATTAAAAGGAAAAATAACTTGAGAAATTTCAAACACATCAATGGGACTCATTCCTTTCCTAAATGGCTATATCCCACCTTCACAACCTGAAATTTTATCAGTAATAGGAGATATTAAAACAGGATGTTTTAACATTTAATAGGACATTTTAAAGGAATTACTATTTTTTTCCTTTTTAAAGTGTATGACTTATGATTAATAGGAAGAAATGATTCTACCCAATCCCATACTTAAATTCCATCAATGTTAGTGAATACTATACTACATTTAGCATGGATACTCCAATATTCTAACAATGGCAGTAGATCCACTTCAAGTGGCTCATTTAGTCATCAAGAAAGTGGAGAAACAGATGTTGATCAATTTAGGCCAACTCTGAATTTGACATCTATTCATATACTCATTTTTACGCCTTATACAAGATACAACTGACTCCCAGGGATAACATAAAGAGATACAGAAAAAACGAAAAGGAAAGGCTGTGTCTTCCACATGGCTCTCTTCATAGGACCAACTTCTTTGGGTCCCTAGATCATGCACATGCAACACTGTTAATGAAGTCAGGTCACTCTGGGCAAATGGGCAAGGGAAAGAAGGTAGATTTAGATTCTTACTGAGCATGCTCAAATTTTTAACGCACCAAAGAGCAAGAGATTTTCCTAAGGTGGAATAAATAAAAATATGTAACCTATTTTAAAACTACTTGCTATATTTCATAAATTAGTGTACAAGTTCCACAGCAGCAATACATTAAATAATGAAAAAACTGTTAGGCCACAGTATCCTCTTTTATAAAACCAATTTCTAAGGTATCACATGTTAAACAGCAAATAAATACTTTCTTATCAGAGAGAAGTGTTCTTTTATAGATAACAGTTGTGGCTGTGGTGGTGGTGGAGGGGTAAAAAATAATTCTCATTTGAGATACCCATACTGTATAAACAAGGATCTACTAGGGTTTATGACTTCTAAATAATACACTTCACTTCTGTTTGGGAGCTATATGAGATAAGCATTATCTACAATAAATGATAAAAATGTAGTGTGCACCAGGAGAGTACATTTATAGAGGAAAGATGTCAGTAGTTCAGACCCAGGTAACTTGATTTGAAGATTATAAGAAGCCAATCAACACTGGCTTATTCTGTCAAAGAGATAAGAAGTTTTTGTTAATTGGCCACCCTGGGACTAAAGACAAATCAGCCAGCTCCATTTCAGTCCCATTTCTCAAAGATTATGTATTAAAGCTTTAAAACTCTCCTCACCTATTTTCCAAATAATACATTATCAACTAAATGAAATTGATACACATTGAATAAGGCGGCTCAGGTCTATTGGGTGCATTTTTCCTTTCCTAATGTTAGAATAAACATGCTCAGTAATGAAGAAATCCCAAGCATTTGCAGACCTTTTGGAGACAGGCCTCTCCTTTGTTAGTAGCCATGCCAAGCTGCTCTTTAATACACAGGGATGCAGACTCCAGGCCAGCACAAATGGTAACTAAAGATTGTACCTGACCTGGTGCTAGCATATGGGGGGGGGTGCGCTTTGCAAGGAGAGTCTAATACACCCTGGGGTAGTGGAAACACACACTAGAATGGAAAGATGTTCTGTTGGGGACAGAGAGCCAGGATCCTTCTCCAGCAACTGCCTCACTGACTTCTGCCTCCTCATCTCTGTCCTACCCTCTGTTGTGGCTGCTGCTGAGTTGGGCTCCGGTGAGCCGTGCTCAGGAGTCCTGTGCACCAGCACCTCCCCCTCTTGCACACGTTTGATCCCTAGGTCAGTGGAGCCGTGTTGGATCGGGGAGCCAGGAATACTCGAGTCAGCCTCGTTTGAGAAGTCAAAGCCATCTGGGATTCAACATATAAAATTTTAGTGCTTTTTTGCTGCTCTATTCTTTTCTTAGCATTTTGACCCAGGCAGATAAGAGAATGTATATATGGATATGACATAAACACAAACATTATTTATATAGTTACATGTGTGTGCACAGCATGCACACACATAAGGCAGCAGATGAACAATGTGAGGTTTGCAAATGAATAGGAGAAAAAAATAGAGATCATTAAAATGGCAATTAATCTCTCTTAGGCAAGACAGCTTGACTATTCAAGTAGCATATGCCTATGAAATACTGCTGGACTCAGCACTTACAAAACAAGGAAAAGAAAGATAAAAATCAGTTATTTTATGTATAGCTTGTATTATACCATTAGTTTGGCCAGTTATATAATTTTCTCCCACACTGCTCATACAGGTACCTTTTTTCAGAAACAGGCTTAAAGAAATTTTTTTTCTATTCTTATTACTGGTTAAAAAAATTAACTTGATCTTATTTTCTGTTTTAACATTCAGAGAGCAGTTTAAATAACATCTTTCTACTTTATAAAATATATGTACATATTTATATTAAAATGAATTCAGGTATACAAACCACATTTCTAGTGCTTTTTTTAACAACTAAACAATTTTAACTACATAAAGTACTATAATATCATGTGTAAATATAGTCTGTAAAAACAGTGATAAATTTACTTTAACCCATGAGTGGGCTATAGGGATTTTATATTCACCTTCTCTCCTCCACCTATGGCGACGGATTGAAGCTGTTGTAATTGCAGTCCGAGAAATCTCGGCACTGTTGGAGTGACTTCGACTTTAAGTACTTTCTGGCCTTCTTGTGAAGAATCAGGAGCATCAAATGGTAATGAGTTTTTCATGGCATTGGCAACCTAAAATTATAAGTCTGTATGTATTTACATCCAATATACAATTTATGCTTACTGTACATTTCATGTTTACATACTTTCTTGAGTATGTATTTAAAAGTTGCTCTACAAAATAGAAAAGTATAATGTGTCAGAAATCTTTATATTTCCTCTGGTCTGTATTCTTTTAGGTAGGCTTCTAAGATGAGAATTCATTTAAAAATGAGTCACACACCCTCATGGACTCTGAAGTTGCTGGCTGTCAAGGAGAATATACATTCCAAAGAGTTTTAAACATTTGAACCCTGATACAAGAAAATTTGGAGTAAGTTTCTTTCTGATTCTTCAAATGATAAATAATATGCAAAATTTAATTTATAATTAAAAAAATTAGCTTTGTTTTCATGAGGAGACATCTTCTCTAAACACATCTGGCACTTTGTTCCACCAAGTTCTGCCCTCTGTGGAGGAGAGTGAGGTATCTGGCTGGAAAGTAATAGCCATTGGCTGCTCCATGTTTTCCGATTGAGTAGTCCAGTACTCTTGCCTGGGGAATCCCAGGGATAGGGGAACCTGGTGGGCTGCCGTCTGTGGGGTCGCACAGAGTCGGACACAACTGAAGCAACTTAGCAGCAGCAGTGCTGACCTAGCAAAGATCTTGAGCTAGAGGACCATCTTTCTCCCTCACTCTCCACTTGGACAGGACAAGTGAAATCCAACAAGCTGGATACCCCTGCCTGCTCTGCCAACTCAAATCTTCTCTCCAGTGGGCTGTTTCAACATCTTGACTAAAGGGTAGGGAGTGAAGTGTTTCAATCTAACCTTAATCAGCAATAAAGATGGTACTTGTTTTTCTATCTACCAACTATTTTATCTATTTATCATCTGGCTCTATTTTTGAATAGAGAAAAGGAATGTCATTTACTGGGTCCCCTGGAGACCCATACAATAAAAGATTATTCTAGAACTATAGATTACGAATCTCTTTACCTAAATTGCCTTGGAAATGCCACTTCTACTTAATTTATAAGACTTACAGGGATAAAATTATAAATTTAAAGAGTCTTGTAAATGCAAGGTGTTATTATCAAGATGTAATTTTTTATCTTCTTTTCCACTTGTTTTTTGTTTTTGGTCACACTGCAGCTTGTGGGATCCTGGTTCCCCAAGCAGGGATGGAACGCCTGCCCTTGGCAGGGAGAGAACAGAGCCCTAACTAATACTGTCAGGGAATTCCCTATGCAATCTTTTTTTTTTTAACAGTAAACTTTAGGGTAAAATTAGGGATGCTGACATGAGGAAAAAAGGAAATTCAAATATGAAAGAATTCATATAAATGTCACTTCAATAAATTTATATTTAGCTTAAACTATAAAAAAGACATGAAAAAAATGACTCAAAAATTATACTCTTAAATTGTTGCAAGTAAAAATACATAATTTAAAACATACAACTCTAAAAATACTAGAAAAAGTTTAGAAAATACAGAAATTGCAAATAAATAAAAACTATCCACAGCTGAATCACCTAGACAACTATTAACATGTTATGTTTCCTTTGTCCTGTCCAGATTAAAAAAAAAAATAGCTATATACTACTTTACCATTAACACAACTAGCATGTTTCCTTAATATTAATTTTCATATAAATAACTTCATCAAGTAAATAACTTAATGATTCTCTGTTGTAAAATAATGTTTAGAGTTCAGATTCCTCTGCATTTAAAACAAACCTTGATCTAATGTTCACAATACATTAAAAAAAATTTTTAAGTAGTTTCTTGGGAAATGTTGGTAAAGATGGGATAGTAGCTCAAAGGAAACAAATATACATTACCAAAAGGATGTGCAGAGTTATGTCATACTGTTACTGGTAACATAGAAAATGGCTTCCTTACCCTATTACTGGACGTTCAAATTTAGTTTTTGATTGATCATCTACCTTTTGGAGATACAGTTATTTTGTGGAGAGTATGAAATTTTTATGTAAAACTAAATATTAACTTGCTTTTTTTGCCACGCCTGTTGATAACTAGTTCATATTAATTTTGGTTTTAAAAAACTGATGGTTTATAGACTTCCCTATAGGTCCAGTGGTTAAGATTTTGTGCTTCCACAGCACAGGGTACAGCATTTGATATCTGGTCAAGGAAATAAGATCCCACATGCCATACTGCATGGCCAAAAAATAAAACAATGTCCCCTCCCTCACTCCAAAACAAAACAAAAAACTGATGGTTTAGAATTTAGATGTTTATGTAGTTAAAAAAAAAAAAATCCTTTTTTGGTGATGTGTTCAGTCACTTAAATATAGATTTAAGTGACCTTCTCCAGAAATTTGAGCAATTATTTATAGCCTTTCTTCCTTTTTTTCTTAAAGGTTTTCAAGACACTTAATTCTTTAATTTATTTGAACTTTATTTTGCTATGTTGTAAAATAAGAGGATCTAAAACAATTTTGTTTCCTTCCCAACTGTTGGTATGGAATAAACCTGTTTTCCCCCTCAATGATTAGTACTGCCTCATACATTACATACTGAATTTTATACCAGCAGTACCCTTTTACAGAAAAGGCAATGGCACCCCACTCCAGTACTCTTGCCTGGGAAATCCATGGACGGAGGAGTCTGGTGCGCTGCAGTCCATGGGGTCGCTAAGAGTTGGACACGATTCAGAGACTTCACTTTCACTTTTCACTTTCACGTATTGGAGAAGGAAATGGAAACCCACTCCAGTGTTCTTGCCTGGAGAATCCCAGGGACGGAGGAGCCTGGTGGGCTGCCTTCTATGGGGGTCCCACAGAGACGGAGGAGCCTGGTGGGCTGCCTTCTGTGGGGGTCCCACAGAGTCGGACACAACTGAAGTAACTTAGCAGCAGCAGCAGCAGTATCCTTTTTAGGCACAGGAAAGTTTAACAAAAAGTAAATATAATAACTTACCAACAGTGGTTGAGAAAAGAGTTCTAGTTGAGCTCTATAGATGATATCATCAGGACTTCCTGGCCAAGGTCCCATTGTCCATTATACCTATGGAGAACCAGATTACAGTCTCTAGCAAATATCTCTCATTTTCAATACCAATCTTTTTTATTGCTCCAAGTCCTATTATTCTGGTTCTATAACAAGATTTTCACATTAATATTTGCATCATGCATTTCTAAACTATCCCAATTTTGGCTACAAGAACAAAAAGAAAAAATTTAATATTAACATTTAAAATATTTCACAGATACCTCTTCAAAATAATTGGATTTTATCATGTGTTGATATTTTGGGTTATCTATTTGAATTCATAAAAATCTGGGTTATGAACTATGTGACAGTATTGAGACTTCATTGAAAGAGCTGTGAATAACTATATGTCAACAAACTGGACAATCCAGAAAATGGATGAATTCCTATAAACATACAATCTACCAAGACTGAATCATGAAGAAATAAAAATCTGAACACACCCATCACTGTACCCACAGGAGATTGAATCAGTAATCAAAAACCTCCCAATAAGCAAAAGATGGTCCCAATAAGGACCAGAAGGCTTCATGAGTGAATTCTACCAAACATTTAAAGAAATAATATCGATCCTTAAATTCTTCCAAGAGTGAACACTTCCAAGTCATATCACGAGGCCAGCATCCCCCTTATACAAAAACCAAACAAGGACACTGTAAGAAAAGAAAATTACAAGCCAATATACCTCTGAGAAATATAGCATAAATGCAAAAATCCACAGCAAAATATTAGCAAACTATATTCAACAACTGATCACACACCATGATCAAGTGGGATTTATCTTGGGATGCAAGGATATTTCAACATCTACAATTTAATCAACTGTGATACACCATATTAACAAAATGAAGGATAAATCCTTCATCATAATAGCAGATGTAGAAGCACTTGACAAAATTAAAACCCCATTCATGATTAAAAAAAAAAAAAAACCTCTCAAAAAAGTGTGTACAGAGTAGATGTACTACAGTGTAAGAAAGACTGCATATGACAAGCTCATAGCAACAACTACTCAACAGTGACAAATGATCAAGAACAAGATCTCTCTAATATCAAGGATAAGATAAGGATGCCCACTGTTGCCACTTTTATCCAACACAGCACTGAAGTTCAAGCAAATAAAAAATAAAAGAAGTAAAATTGCCTGTGTTTGCAGAAGACAGAATATATAGACAGTTTACCTGTGAACAACACGGATTTGAACTGCATGAGATCACTTATATGTGAATTCTTTTCAATAAGAACCAACTATTGTAATTCACAATCTGTGGTTGATTGAAGCCATGGATATGGAGGGCTGTCTATAAAGTCATACTCAGATTTTCAACTCTGCAACTGGCACCCAAACCCACTCATTGTTCAAGAGTCAACCATAGAACAGATTCAAATGTATTCTTTTTAATAGCTGAGCCAATTATACAGAGTGAAGTAAGCCAGAAAGAAAAACAACAATACAGTATACTTACACGTATATATTGAATTTAGAATGATGGTAATGATAAACCTGTATGCAAGATAGCAAAAGAGACACAGATGTATAGAACGGCCTTTTGGACTCTGTAGGAGAGGGAGAGGGTGGGATGGGTTGGCAGAGTGGCAGTGTGACATGTGTGATATCAGTGAAACGAATCGCCAGTCCAGGTTTGATGCAGGTTGCAGGATCCTTGGGACTGATGCACGGGGATAATCCAGAGAGAGGGTGTGGGGCAGGAGGGGGGAGGTGGGGGTCGGGATTGAGAGTTCATGTACACTAGTGGCTGATTCATGTCGATGTGTAGCAAAACGAATACAGTATTGTAAAGCAAAACAAACTAAAAAATAAAAATTAATAAAAAAAAGAGTCAACCATAGAAAACTCTAAAGAATACACCAAAAAAAACTGTTAGAATAAACAAATTTAGTAAAGTTGTAGGTATAAAAACAATATATAATAATCTACCACATTTCTATGCACTAACAAAAAACCATCAGAAAGGGAAATTAAGAAAACCATCCCACTAAGTAAAAGTCAAGTCGCTCAGTTGATTTGACTCTTTGCAACCCCATGGACTATACAGTCCGTGGAATTCTCCAGGCCAGAATACTGGAGTGGGTAGCCTATCCCTTCTCCAGCAGATCTTCCCAACCCAGGAACTGAACCAGAGTCACCTGCATTACAAGTGGATTCTTTACCAATTGATTCTTTACCAACCATCAGGGAAGCTACTAGTAACAAACTATCAGAAAGAGAAATTAAGAAAACCATCCCATTAACAATTGCATAAAGAATACCTGGGAATAAATTTAACTAAGGAGGTGAAAGACCTGAACACAGTACACTTATGGTTTTCATATAAGACTTCAATGAAAGAAACTGAAGAACACACAAATAAACAGAAGGATATTCCATGCTCAAGGACTGAAAGAATTAAAATTGTTAAAATGTCCACACTACCCAAAGAAATCTATAAATTCAATATAATGCCTATCAAAGTTCAGTGACATTCTTCATAGAAACAGAACAATTTATATAGAATTTAGAATTTATATGGAACCAAGAAGGACAATGAATAGCCAAAGCAATCTTGAGAAAGAACAACAAACCTGGAGACATGATACTTACTAACTGCAAACTGTATCAAAATGCTTTAGTAGTCAAAACAGTATGGTACTGGCATAAAAACACATATAGATCAAAGGAACAGAATGGAGAGCTGAGAAACAAACATAAATGTATATGATCAATTTAAATATGAGAACATAAAAAAGGTAAAAGGATAGTGTTTTCAATAAATGGTGCTGGGATAACTAGACAGCCACATGCAAAAAGAGGGAAACTGGACAACTCTCTTATCACACATCAACTAAAAATGAATTAAAGACTTCAATGTAAGATCTGAAAACACAAAACTCCTAAAAGAAAACAAAAGCAATAAGCGCCTTATTGCTTGTAAGATGAATGCTGGACATTGGTCCCATCAATTATTTTTTGGATTTGACATCAAAAGCAGAGGCAACAAAGGCAAAAATAAACAAGTGGGACCACACTAAACTAAAAGCTTCTGCAAGCAAGGAAAACCATCAACAAAATGAACAGGCACTTCTGGAACGGGAGAAAATATCTGCAAATCATATATATGACAGGAGTTAATATAAAAAAATATAAACAACTCATACAGGTCAATACAAAAAACCAAGTAATCCAATTAAAAATAGGCAGATAACTGAACAGACTTTTTCCCAAAGAAGACAACAAACGGCCAACAGGTACATAAAAAAGGGCTCTACGTCACTAATCACTAGGGAAATGCAAATTAGTATCATCTCACATCTGTGAGAATGGTTAGTATCAAAAAGACAAGAAATAACACATGTTGACAAGGATGTGCAGAAAAGGGAACCCTGTACATTACTGATAGAAATGTAAACTGGTGGAACAACTATGGAAAACAATATTGAGATTCCTAAAAAAATTAAAAATAGAACTACCGCATGATCCAGCAATTCCACTTCTATTATGCACTGGAAGGAAACTTAATCACTATGTCAAAAAGATATCCTGTATCCCCATGTTCACTGAAGCATTATGTACAACAGCCAAGACATGGAAACAATCTAATTGTACATTAACAGATAAAAGGATAAAAAAAATGGCATATATGTATATGTAAGGATGTATAAGGATTGCCAGAAGAAATATCAACAACCTCAGATATGCAGATGATACCACTTTAATGGCAGAAAGTGACGAGGAACTAAGTGCCTTTTGATGAAGGTGAGAGAAGAGAGTGAAAAGGCTGGCTTATAATTCAACATTCAAAAAATGAAGATCACGGTATCTAGTCCTTTCACTTCATGGCAAATAGATAGGGACAATGTGGAAACAATGTCAGATTTCATTTTCTTGGGCTCCAAAATCACTGTGGATGGTAACTCCAGCCACAAAGACGCTTTGCTCCTTGGAAGAATAGCTATGACAAATCTCGACAGTGTATTAAAAAGCAGAGACATCACTTTGCTAACAAAGGTCTGTATAGTCAAAGCTATGGTTTTTCCAACAGTCATGTATGGGTGTGAGAGTTGGACCATAAGAAAACTGAACACTGAAGAACTGACACTTTCGAACTGTGGTGCCAGAGACAACTCTTCAGAGTCCCTTGGACAGCAAGAAGATAGAACCAGTCAATCCTAAAGGAAATCAACCCTGAATATTTATTGGAAGGACTGATTATGAAGCTGAAGCTCCAATACTCTGGTCACCTGATGCGAAGAGCTGACTCACTGGCAAAGACCCTGATGCTGGGAAAAATTGAGGGCAAGAGTAGAAGGGGGTGACAGAGGATGAGATGGTTGGATGGCATTACTGACTCAATGAACATGAGTTTGAGCAAACTCAGGGAGATAGCTATCAACAGAGAAGCCTGACATGCTGCAGTTCATGGAGTTGCAAAGAGTCAGACACAACTGAGCAACTGAACAACAAGTATGTGTTAGACAAACACACAGATAAGGTGTGTGTGTACATATAAGTGTATACATACTTACTACACACATACATATTATATATACAATTACATACACACAATAGAATATTATTCACTTAAAAGAAGGAAGAAATCCTAGGACTTAAGACTCCACACTTTCAATGCAGGGGGCATGGATTTGATCCCTGGTTGGGGAACTCCTGCATGCCACATGATCAAAAAAAAAAAAAAGGAAATCCTGCCATTTGTGACAACATGGATGGATCTTGAGGGCATCATGCTAAGTGAAATAAGTCAGACAGAGACAAATGCTGTATAATCTCATGTACATGTGGAATCTAAAACAAAACAAAACAAAAAAAAAGAGTAACTAAACTCATAGATACAGAAAGATTGGTGGTTGCCAGAGGCAGGCAAAAAGGGTACAAAAGGGCTGGTTCAAAAGGTACAAATTTCTAGTTATAAGATAAAATCCTGGGTATATGATGTACACCATGCTAACTATAGTTAACAATACAGCACTGAATATTAGAAAGTTGTTCAAAAAGTCTACAAGCAATAAATGCTGGAGAGGGTGTGGAGAAAAGGGAACCCTCTTACACTGTTGGTGGGAATGCAAACTAGTATGCCACTATGGAGAACAGTGTGGAGATTCCTTTAAAAACTGGAAATAGAACTGCCATATGACCCAGCAATCCCACTGCGGGGCATACACACCGAGGAAACCAGAACTGAAAGAGACACCTGTACCCTAATGTTCATGGCAGCACTGTTTATAATAGCCAGGACATGGAAGCAACCTAGATGGCCATCAGCAGATGAATGGATAAAAAAGCTGTGGTACATATACACAATGGAGTATTACTCAGTTATTAAAAAGAATACATTTGAATCAGTTTTAATGAGGTGGATTAAACTGGAGCCTATTATACAGAGTGAAGTAAGCCAGAAAGAAAAACACCAATACAGTATACTAACGCATATACATGGAATTTAGAAAGATGGTAACAATAACCCTGTGAGACAGCAAAAGACACACAGATGTACAGAACAGTCTTTTGGACTCTGTGGGAGAGGAGAGGGTGGGATGATTTGGGAGAGTGGCATTGAAACATGTATAATATCATATAAGAAACAATCGCCAGCCCGGGTTTGATGCAGGATACAGGATGCTTGGGGCTGGTGCACTGGGATGACCCAGAAGGATGGTTACAGGGAGGGAAGTGGGAGGGAGGTTCAGGATTGAGAACACATGTACACTCGTGGTGGATTCATGTTGATGTATGGCAAAACCAATACAATATCGTAAAGTAATTAGCCTCCAATTAAAATAAATAAATTTAAATTTAAAAAAAAGAAAGTTGTTGAGAGAGCAGATATAAAAAGTATAATTCATTTAAAACTACTAAAAGAAATTCATACTAGAAAAATAAGATAATGGGTCCATCATGGAACAAAATATTCAATGTTGTGAAACTAATAAGGAAAAAGGGAAATATTAAGTTTGCAAAGACTAGGAAGAATCCACACGATTTCACAGTACACCTACTTACATGGCATAATAAACTCCTGTGAGAAGCTGCACCATAAATTCGGGATCCAACACTATTCGACCACAGAGTTCTTTCCACTGTTTTTCGTGTTGCCGTGAAACCCACTCACACAAACCCTAGGAAAATACATTACTTAAGTGTGACTTGTTGATTCATTAAATAAAATATTTTTGTGTTTATAAGTTCACATATTCAACACTTACTTAAATATTTTTTAAGTATTTGTTATGTGTCAGTCACTATCGTGGGCCTATGCATACAGTACAGGTAAAAAGATTTAAACACACATTCTAGTGGACTATAGCAATAAAAGCAATGAAAAAGTGAAAGCTGCTCAGTCGTGTCCAACTCTTTGTGACCCCACAGACTATAGCCCACCAGGCTCCTCTGTTCATGGAATTCTCCAGGTAAGAATACTTGAGTGGGTAGCCATTCTCTTCACCAGGGGATCTTCCCAACCCAGGGATCAAACCTGGGTCTCCTGAATTATAGGCAGATTCTTTACTATCTGAGCCATGAGGCAAGCCCTCAAAGTAACAACTTTTCTCAAATACTTATCTCTCTCATAATCCTCCTTCTCCCTCTTCACAAAAGAAATGCATAATTTTCACACGTCCCAAATTTTATCAGGATGGATTAGTGGATGATACAGAACTCTCAAAACAAATTTAAAGTGTCATAAACTATCCTCTATTTTCCATCTCATTAAAATATGCTTCCAGAAAAGTTATATTTAATAATTAGCAGAGATGTTACATACCTCTAT
The DNA here is from genome assembly GCA_006408695.1 of Aepyceros melampus. NCBI lineage: Eukaryota > Metazoa > Chordata > Mammalia > Artiodactyla > Bovidae > Aepyceros > Aepyceros melampus. Next base: position 179,745 of record SJXQ01010853.1, on the reverse strand, counting down.
TATTTTAATAAATTATTAGAATAACTGCAATGGTGAGTTCAGAAGAAATTTTTTAGTGTTTAGTGCATTTTGGTCTCTGGAAATATTTTTATATTTTTAATTTATATATATTTTTTGTGGCAGAGGTTTATATTTAGTTGATCAATAAAAGACCTTTAAGTATAACAGCACTATATTAGGATAAAATTTATGTGGATAAAGTGCAATACATATTCAATTTTAAGGAGAAAGACTATTAAGGAAAGATTATTTTCCATTTATTCCATATATGGATGATGGTATCAATTAGATCACTGTGTATTTACATTATATACATTTAAAATAGCAATTAACAATTATTTGTTTTATTATGTAATATTTACATGCTGGAAATCATATAATTTACAACTATTTAAAAAAGAATTAAAAATTTAAATGTTAACTTAAAGATGTATAAAGGCTATAAAGTTTTTCAAAATTCATTAAGGGATATGTGAGTAAAAGTTTGAGGACTACTAAACACTATCATCATTTGTTATTAAGGAACTTTGTAAGATGCCATACTAAATGTTACCAATTAGAGATATAGCGAATTTGTTTAACTGAGCCAAAAATAGTCATCTATAAATAAATTTATCTGTAGATATGCAGTAAGTGCTTAAACAAATATACTCTCTTGATAAGAACATTTAGGTTAGAATAGATACATGTATATGTATGGCTGAGTTCCTTCGTTGTTCACCGAAACTATCACATTGTTTGTTAATCAGCTATCCCCCAATACAAAATTAAAAGTTTAAGAAAAACCAACAACATGTAGATTAGAGACAAGAATTTTGTTAGTCATTAATCGTGTTATTATACATGAGTGGAAATAATACACTTTAAAATAATCTACAAATCTATAAATCAAATTAACAGCTAATTTAGACTGGCCTACCTCCAATTAGCAAAAGTGAGTTTTGTTATAAATAGGACCACAGTTTCTTCTCAGTAATACACCAGTATGAACCTGGGCAAAGCATTTGTAGTAGTGGTTGGGGGTGGGGCATGTGGGGCTGATCCTCAGGATACCTTCCTGGTATTCACACCCTTGTGTCATCCTCTCCTCCTGAGCATGGGTGGAACCTGTGATTTGCTTGTAACATGGCAAAGGTGATATGATTTTCATGCATACATGTACATGATTATGTGATTATATTACCTAAGACTGTAGTGTATCATCTCTTATTCCTCTGCTTTGAAGAAGTGAGCTGCCATGCTGTAGGCTGCCTAAGTTGGAAGGCTCACATGGCAAGAAACTGATCTGGCCTTCAGCAGACAGTCTGTATGAAATTCAAGCCCTTAGTTCTATAACTATAGGAGCTGAATTCTGCCAAGATAAGTGTATAATTCTCAAATGAATCTCAGGTAAGATGGCAACTCCAGCAGACATCTTAACTGCAGTTTGTAATACCCTAAGCAGAAGGCCCAGCTAAGTGACACTTAGATTTCTGACCCACAGAAAACTGAAATAATAAATGTATGCTATTTTAAGCAACTAAATTCATGGCAATTTCTTATGAGGCAATAGAAAAACTAAAATAGCATTTAACTTTCAGGGGGTAGGGAAGGCTCACCCTTTTTATTTGCGCTTCCTCAAGTAAAAATCAACTGGGCAGGATAAATTGAGTGTTCCTTCTGTAATTAAAATTCCCCTCCTCTGTCTCCAAACTAATTTATATTGATTTATTTCAATAGCGGAAATAAAAATTTTAGCTCAGGTCTGTTCAAATTATGACCCAGCCAATCCCACTGCTGGGCATACACACCAAGGAAACCAGAATTGAAAGAGACATGTGTACCCCAATGTTCATTGCAGCACTGTTTATAATAGCCAGGACATGGAAACAACCTAGATGTCCATCAGCAGATGAATGGATAAGAAAGCTGTGGTACATATACACAATGGAGTATTACTCAGCCATTAAAAAGAATAAATGTGAATCAGTTCTAATGAGATGGATGAAACTGGAGCCGATTATACAGAGTGAAGTAAGCCAGAAAGAAAAACACCAATACAGTATACTAACACATATATATGGAATTTAGAAACATGGTAATGATAACCCTTTATGTGAGACAGCAAAAGAGACACAGATGTATAGAACGGACTTCTGGACTCTGAGGGAGAGGGAGAGGGAGAGGGTGGGATGATTTGGGAGAATGGCACTGAAACATGTATACTATCATGTAAGAAACAAATCGCCAGTCTATGTTCGATACAGAATACAGGATGCTTGGGACTGGTGCATGGGGATGGTCCAGAGAGTTGATATGGGGTGGGAGGTTAAAGGGGGGGTGGTTTCAGGATTGGGAACTCATGCACACCTGAGATGAATTCATGTCAATGTATGGCAAAACCAATACAGTAATGTAAGTAAAATAAAGTAAAAATTAAAATTAAAAAAAGGACTTTCAAAGACTTAAAGAAACTTAATACTCTACCATGTTATGGGATCCTTAATACAGAACAATGTTTAGGAAATTATCCTCTGTAGTCAAACCTTACAGCATGGGGATGATCCAGAGAGTTGATATGGGGTGGGAGGTTGGAGGGGGAGGGGAGTTCAGGATTGGGAACTCATGTACACCTGAGATGGATTCATGTCAATGTATGGCAAAACCAATACAGTAATGTACAGTAAAATAAAGTAAAAATAAAAATTAAAAAAAAATTAATTAAAAAAAAAACCTTGTTCTGTACTCATGAAGGCAATGGAAAAAATGCTAATAATGCAGTTGAACTTTAAAAGTGTGTTGTGACTTTGGCTGTTATATTGTGAATAATACAAAAGAATAAAAATTTATTATTTTATTTTTGAAAAAAAAATATTATGACTATATTAAAAAAAAAGAAATTCTGGTTTGGTAAAGATTAGAATATACAAATATAAATGAGACACACACATAATTGATGCTATTGCTAATCTTATCCAAAGAGATAGTTATTTGTGAGATACAGAAAGGAAAAAGTTCATATCTCTTTACTTTCTCTATATAGAAGACTATTTATTCAAAACACTCGAAGTGATTTATAAAAACTGGCATTCAGGCAGTGATCAAGTATACCAATAAACCACCCTGAACCTAAATCATCTTGGCTTAGCTTGATGTTGAGCTAAAAAATACTTCTTTAATACTGAAATACTTTCAAGAAATCATGATGTATGAGGAATGATAGAAAATTCCTATAAGAATATAAGTTTCCTGACTTTTGTTTACTGCTGTATCACCAGGGATTAGAACAGTGCCTACCAGTGAGAAGGTGCTCAATAAAAATGTATGAAATAATGATAAGTATTCTGCTTACCTGGAGCCCATTCGGCAAAGAGACTGGTAAGATGAAGCAGGCATATACACGATAGCAGAATTATAACATAACATGAGAAAACTCAGGACTTCAAACCTAGAAAAAACAAAAACAAGGAGAAAAAGATCACAAATAATTATTTCTACTTACAGATTGTAGTAAATTATTTCTTTGTTGGATGGTTATAACAACAATGCCTTAAAACTGATTTTCATTATTTCTCAATCAGATCACTGTAATATCCTCCTCAATAATTTCCCTATTTCCATTTGCCTTTTAAAGGTCATAGCACTTGCTGCCATCTATATTTTCTTCCTCAAAAATCCCCCATCATGCTTGACTAGATGCATTAATCTACTGTTACTATTGACTGCATCGTAAAGACCAAAGTCATCAAGGCATACAAGGTCCTTTAAAAATCCACCCTCAACCTACCTCTCCAACCTTATTTCCCTCCACTGTCTACCACATACACCATATGATAACAGTTTTCTTATATCATTCCATGAATAATGTCATAATCTTTCATAATACCTTGCCTTTTTTTTTATGTTACCCTTTCTTACTACAACACTTTCACTTGGAAAACTCCTACTAAGGTTTCAAATCCTGGCTCAAATTTTAATTCCAGACATAAAGACATTCTTAATTCTCCCAACTGAAACAAACAAAAATTGTTCATCTGTATAGCTCTAATACAGTATTTATCCCACTAAATCAGTTCTCTGTCTCTACCTCTGTTTTATCCATTCAGTAATAAGCAACTTTAGGACAGAGACCCTAATTTACTCATCTCTAACTCTAGTGTCAGACACGGTGTTTAATACATTATTATTGCTTAATTAATTTTTATTGAATGAATAAATAAATGCTTTCTTAATCTGTACAATCACTAAGAAAGTAGCTCCTAAACCTGAATGCACATTATAGTTATTTAAGGACATTTTGGAATAATATATTCCCATGTCTCAACACAGACTGACCCAATTAGAATCTCTGAGGGCAGGACCCAGGAACACAGTACTTCTAAAAAGCTTGCCATAGGTGGTGAAGAGTATATTGAAAGTCTTTGTGCTACTTCTGAAATATTTTTTTAAAGTCAGAAATTATTTCAAAATGAAAAGTTAAAAATTGAGTTCAAAGTATGACACAGAAGCAGTTCACATCTTCAGATCCTTTCTCCTTCTCTATGCTGCGAGGTTCATTGAAGATTTATTTTCTGAAATTGAAGACTTATTTTCTGTAAGGATAAAAGATAAATTTCTACCAGGGAACCACCAAGCACAAGTGTGGTTTGGTTGGAGTGAGGAGGATGGGAAGATACTGAAAATAGAAAACTTAAGTAAAATAGGTCTTACTGAATACTGACACCTCAAGTTTTCCTTTCCCCACTTGGCCATCAGAATGCTAGCAGCCCTCTGATTAAGAAACTAGAAGAGTTTTCTTTAGAGAATTTGGCGACCCTAAGAGTAAAGACTTAAAGATATAGACTTGGGAAGTTCCCCAAATGAATGGCCCAGTGAGAAGTTGTGAAGTTCATACTCAGTCAGCCCCTACCAACATGGTCATAGCTTCTCATTTTTAAAAATTCCCTGCTCTTAAACATAAATAGGGAAAAATGGATTATCAGACATCTGATGAACTTCATTAATAGGAAAATGAGGTCAAAATAAAGAAATGGGGGTGGAGGAACACAATTTGGAGGACACAATAAACATAAAAGAGAAAAAAAACTTTAAATAAAGCAAATTATAAAAAAAAACAGCAAAAATCCAAATAGGAACTATTTTAAAAGACCATTCAGAATATACAAAATACGATGTATTTTGTCCATATCTTCAAGTCTTTCCTCTTAGGGTGGTCAAATTCTCTTCCAGATATACAAAATATGATGACAGAAATTAAAAACTCAGGAACAGAACTGGTGGATGAAGTTGAGGAAATATCATAGAAAGTGAAGCCAAAGGAAAAAGATATGGCAAATGGAAGAGGAAAAGTGCCACAACAGGAGCTCCAAATAGTAAAAGCTCCACAAGAAAGATAATAAAAGACCAAATAAATAAAGGACAAATAATAAAAGACTAGATAAGATGGAGAGGCTAAACTAATAAAAAAAAAATAATTAAGCAAAGTTCCCAGTCTGAAGGACATGAGTTTCCAAATCAAAAAGGCCCATGTACTGCTCAGTACAAACAGGAAATAAACCCACACCAAGAAATATCACATGGAATTTCAGAATACTAGGAACAAAGATCTAGGGTGCAAGAAACAGTGGATCCATCCACACAGGAAAAAGACAAAGGGAATTCCCAGGGTAATATGAGGGGAAATACCAAGATAACAAGTATACACCAGGCAAAGAGGGAAATACAGTCCAGATTTCGGTAATTCAAAAAAGGCTCTGGGAGCTCCTTTTTCAGGAAGATAAAATTGAGAAAATAACTGGTATAAACCAAGTTTTAGAAGACTACATAGAAAACTGATATAAAATTTACAGGGCTAAATTACAAGGCACTTAGTAAACAAAGAAAACAAAAGGTCAAAGATGAACTTCAAGGAAAACAAAAAGATTTGCAGGAGAGGAAAAGTAACCAGTCACAAAGCTCAGCTCTGAATAGTTCTGATGAGCAATGTTCATTCAAGGAGTTTCCCTGGTGGTCCCGTGGTTAAAGACTCCACAGTCCCAATGCAGGGGGCATGGGTTCAGTTCCTGGTTGGGGAACTAAGATTCTGCATGCTGTATAGCATGGCAAGAAAAAAAAATCATTCATAATAATGAGATATTTAAATAATGAATTCTCCAGAATTACAAGATAATTATACTGAGAAAAAAGGACAGAGCTAACAACTTAAGTTTTTATCTTTCAGAGAGATAAGTTATTAGATAATGCCCCAAAGTGAAAAATTTTAAAGCAGCAAATTACTATGAAGATTGTAAATGTTAACAGCAAGATTTTTCAACCTCAGCACCATCGACATTTTGGCCTAGATAAGTGATTGTTGTAGGGGGCCAGTCTAGGCGTGGTAGGATGCTGAACAGCATCCCTGACTTCTACACTTGAGATGCTTGTAGCAGTCTTCCCTCCCACTTAGTGTGACAATCAAACAAGTCTCCAGATGCTGACAAATGTTCACTGAAGGGGCAGAAGTGCCCTGATTGAGAGCCACTGGTTAAAAGTTGTTACATCTAGGGAAGGAGAAGTGGAAGGGATGGAGAGCCAGAGACTGCAGTTTTTCATAATAAACTCTAGAACTAACGCAAGTTTAACTTGGAAAAAAAAATGTGTATTTCTGACATAGCTGACTGTACAAAAAAGTAAAACATATAGCAAAAACAACAGCCAATGAGATACCATTTTCCATACCCACTAAGATAGATATAATCAAAAAGATGGAAAAAAAAGAGTAGGTAAAGATGCTGAGAAACTGGAACTATCATACATTGCCAGTGGGACACAATTCTGGAAAACAATATGTCTCTTCTCATACCAAATGTGAACCAAAGTAATTATAGCGAACTATTAAGTGTAAATTAACAATTTTAACATCTATAGTTTTGATTATTACCGGTTTTGTGCAGTGAATGTTTCCCTCTGAGGATGAAGATCACTGTAAACAACCCTGATGAGATCATGCTGACATAGTGCCCCTTCTGTCAAGGCCATGGATCCAATCGTGGAGGGCTATAAAAACAAGGTAAAGTATGAGATTGTGTTTTTAAAATAAAATAAAAATCTGTAACATGAGAACATTTAATTCTGCTTCAACAAAAGGCAATTTCAGACCATTTCTTCTTCTCTTTCAAAATCTCAATTTTCCAATTATATATGTTCTATAGCTCCTTTTAAAACATATGTACAATATAGAAAACTAAAAATAGACTGCTTTGGTTTTTGAAATATTATGGAATGAATCTATATTTAGGACACGGAATAAGAAAAGTTGCTTAAAAGAATAAAGACTACAAATGTAACAACTTCAATTTGTTTGTTTCCAGAACTCAGAGCACTCTTGGGGACTATACATTCAAATCTGCAGGTTTGTCTAACTTCACGGAGGCTGGTACTCTCATTAATCTTACATTAAGAAAGCAAGGTGTAGGGAGTTATAATTGCATAATACAAACAAGAATAAATACTATAATCAAAAGTCTCTTTAATAGTGATATAATTGATTTCATGTTTCTAAAGTTAGAACCATCAATTTGTAAATGTCTCACTAGCCTCCATTTTATAACTTGATACACAGAACAGTTAAAATCTAATATTTAGAAATGTTCTATGCTAAAATCAGCCTTGGTTAAGTAAGAGGCATTCTACTTCCAACAAAAAACAAAGTCCCAGGGGAATTAATTAAAAAATAAAAGCTGCATTGAGCTATGAAGCAATTGGATACTGCTTGCTGTTAAGAAAATTGAATCTAATTTTTAGACTACTAGTGAATTAGTTAATTTAAATGCTTTCCTCACAACTTTATGCACTCAAGGCCTAACAGACAAGAAGCTTGATTCATAACATATATCCTTAAAGAGAGCAGGCAGGAGTTCAGGTCAATAGGAGCCATCTACCTACATAATTATCAGTGTTCTCATAATCTTCAACCAAATAAATACTGGAAAAATCAGAAGTGTAAGGTTAATGAATATCTAGAATGCATCAATCAGAGTACTTGAAATGTACTGTGTTAATATTCTTACTGTGTTAATATTCTTCTAAGTAGTTATTTTCCTAAAAAATAATAAAAAATAAATCTAACTAACATAGATCATTTCTAATTAATATGGATGACTTAAAAAATTTAAAGAAATATTTCTAAAAATTCATATACTAAAAAGGACCAGCGATGATATTGGTAGAAGAATGAAAAAGAAATAAACCAGAACCAGAGGGAAATTTTCCAATCCCTATCTCTCTTGACAACAGCTCAGCTTTATACCACCAATAACATCTACATTTAAAGAAACAAATCTGTAAAGATGTGTTAGGAATAATTTAGTAAGAAATTGACTTTTGCTTAATATATTGACAATTTTTAAAGATTTTACCTCTCCAATCTTACTTACCTCATGGTATATTGACGGCTTGGATAAGGAAGGGATGGTAAAAGACAGAACTTTATTGTTTCCATCTTTATCAGCAATTTCCTATGGAAAAAAAAAATTTAGAGATAATGAAATAGTCACACAACTCTATTAAAAGAAATAATAATTGCTTTCTTAATTTAACAAACATATAATTGGCAATTGAGGAAGACTTTTAGAAATGGTAATAAAAATATTATCACCCTTGTGTATCTTTAACCAATTAGCAAATTTGTATACTTTGGTAGTTGACGTCCTTTGGGAGACATTGAGAGATATAATAACAAAATTAATCAAAAATACCATACAACAAAGACATGAAATAGGCACATATATAAATCCTCATGATAAATTTGCAGGACAGCCAGGGAGATTACAAGTTATCATATCCTTTAGTAGAAAATAGCTGAGTTTAAAAGATTAATGGAAAGATAACAGAGACAATTAGCATAGCCCTAACTAGGATGACATGCAAATTTGTTAAGTGTTCCACATTTTTAGATTAGGAGAAAATATTTGCAAATGTTACAGATAAAATATACAAAAGCTCATACAACTCAAGAAAAAAAAACAAACAACCCAATCGAAAAAAGGGAAGACCTTAATAGACATGTCTCCAGTGAAGACAGACAGATGGCCAGTAGGCACATGAAAAGATGCTGAAAGTACAAGTCACTTAGTCGTATCTGACTCTTTGCAACTCCATGGACTATACAGTCCATGGAATTCTTCAGGCCAGAATACTGGAGTGGGTAGCCTTTCCCTTCTTCAGGAGATCTTCCCAACCCAGGGATTAAACCCAGGTCTCTTGCATTGCAGGTAGATTCTTTACCAGCTGAGCCACAAGGGAAGCTGAAGAATACTGAAGTGGGTAGCCTATTCCTTCTCCAGCAGATCTTCACAACCCAGGAATCAAACCAGGGTCTCCTGCATTGCAGGTGGATTCTTTACCAACTGAGCTATCAGGGAAGCCTCAACATCATTAATTTTAGAGAAATGCAAATCAAAATTATAATGAGGTACTACCTCACACCAGTCAGAATGGCATCATTAAAAAGTATACAAATAACAAATGCTGGAGAGGGTATGGAGAGAATGGAATCCTCCTACACTGTTGGTAGGAATGTAAGTTAGTAAAGCCTCTATGGAAAATAGTATAGAGGTTCCTCAGAAAACTAAAAATAGAATTCCCATATAAAAGATTAAAATTAAAGGTCTTAGCCAAGAGATCTACACTTATTAAAAGAAAACCTTACAATTAAATTATTCAGTAATAAATTAATGACCTGAAATAAGCTACACATTAACATAATTATATGGTACTGCTGTGCTGCTGTACTAATCCAAGAGATTAATTGTAAGTTCATACTTAATAGTTTTTACTGAACAACAGAAACATCCCTGTGATTTTTAAAAAGCATTTTATCTTTCACTGAAAAAGTCATGGCATTCATTTCTACAGTCTCTGGCACCTCCAGTCTTCTACAAGTATCAGTAAAAACCTGCCAACAGACACCAGCAATTAGAGGGGTGAAATGCCCCTCCTGCACCAATCCTTTTGTCTATTGTCTTATTTTAACCTGTTTCTTTTAAAACCATATTAGTATACATGACTGGCATAAAACCCAGAGACTACCCTTAGTAGACCTAGAAGGAAGGTGGTCAGAGAGATGAGTGGTTGTACAGCATAAAACGAAGAAACAACAATAAAAAACAACTATCAAAACACAAACCCTAAAGAACTTTCCTTGAGAACCAGTTTCTGAGTTTAACATGTCACAGGAGAGTATCAGTTGCATGTGAACAATTGCCATACCTCTAATTTTGGCAGGAAAGTGGTTTAAAAATCCTTACAGAAATCATTTACCCACTCTGTAGTCAAACTAGTTACCACATCTGAGCCATTGTGTCTCAGAGAAAGTCTATGCTAAGATGAATGGGCCTGATTTAAGTTAGGGGATAAAATTTTAATTTTTATCCCTAAATTTCAAATTAAGTCAAATACTTTTGATTTTTATCCATGTATATCTGTGGAGAAGGTGTTAGGCTACTGAAGCAAGGGAGAAGTGCTGGGGTGAGAAAAGAAGGAAAAAGAGAAATGAATAAAGAAAAGAAATCCAGGGTGGTAAGAAAAATTGAAAACCACAGTGATGAGAGAACAAAGATATTAAGGGATTTAAAAGAAGACAGAAACCCGAGGTTAAATTTATGATACATAATTGAGTGTTTTTAAAACAGTACACTATTTTTAAGATACCATAAGATAATTAAACCATAGCACCAACACGTACTGTCAAGAACTTGTCAGGCATCCCCAAATTTTTTGCTTTATTTGTTCCACCACTGAAGTTATTATACCAAACAGTACAAACGATAACTAACATCAATAAACATTTACTAAGCGCCTGTGCTAAGCACTAGAGACATGATGATAGATGAAACAAAATTTCCTGTTTTCAAAGAAAAAAATCAGGTAAGGTAGCAAAGTAATTTTATACCTACACCAGCTTTTCATTAAAACAACTCACCTTTAATTATGATACCACTTCTATTACTACTAGTACTTATAATAATAGTGGTAAACATTCAATAAACACCTCAGGCAACACACTGGGTACTTGTGATCGCTTTTAATACTACGATCAACATTTTATTTCTGTTTTACAGATGAGGCAACTGAAATCAAGGTATTAAGTAACTTGTTTAAATTTAAAACAGCCAGTAAGTGGCAGGGCCTATTTTTAAACAAAATACAAATGACTTCAAAGGCCAGGCTTCTTCCTTCACATTTCAGTGATAGAAATGTTCTTTAATGATTTTTAAAGAGATAATGCTTAAGAGAAATGGGCACTGGTGCAGAATATTTTTTGTAGACTCAAATGTTTTGTGAGGTACTTTAGTTGAGGTACCTCTCATCTACAAATATAGTCTTATTATGCAGAGTGTTTGTTTACAGGAAATACACAGAATACAAGAATTCAAAGGGCTGGAATTTCAACACCAATGTTCTAAATAGGACACCAAGAGAAAAAAAACAATCCAGAATGTTTAAGGTACTTAAGAATTCCTTAAAAGAAAACAATCTCATGAACAATACAGTATCAGATATATAATGTTTTATCAAATGATTATTAAAAATAAATTTAAAATTTTAATGCAAGGCATTACAAATATTAGTCAATTTAAAAATCAGAAAAATAAGCCATAAATTAATAATTTCATCAATTATAATAGTTTCACCTACTTTATAAAACACATTACTGGCAATACACTGAACACCTATGTACTCAATTTAATTAATTCAAATAAGTTATTCAATAGACATTTAAATTTCTTTTCCTCTAACTATTCTGTAAGTATTAATTCAGAGGGTTAAAAAAAAATATTTGACATTTTCCAACTATTATTTTCCACTTACCAAATTGTAAATTCCTATTTTCCACTTACCAAATTGTAAATTCCTAACAGAAGTGCTTCAATGCAACCATTACTCTGTCTGTCTCGGCTAACTGTAAGCCGTAAATAAACCCACATCAATTCTGGCAAGAACTGCAGTGTGAACCTCTTAAGTCGAACTTCAGAGCTACGATAGAGCTCAAACAGCTGGTGGCAGACAGGCTCCAGGAGCTAAAAAGAAAATAAAGTGCATTAGCTATTTCCATTCTTTTGGCTGTATTTTTTAAGGCACATATACTTGTATTTTAAAAATAAATTCTCAACATTAATTTTTGCTTATTCAAAATCAGTGCAACCAAAACCTCAATCTCTATTTATACAGAGACTACACATTGAACTGACCAATTCTGTAACTATAAGAAGTCCTTCATGCCCATATAATATCAACATCTCTTTCAACACACTGTACTTAACTTCTTAGATAATCAGTCCTTTAACTAATATACTAGTTTACAGTTAGTTTCTTTTTCCGTTCTTACCAACCCTTACAATCTTCCATTTTTAAAAGTTTCTATTGGAAGAAAAGAATGTCAAATGATATTGTTGGAAATAAACTTTAAATTTCAACTTTCAGTTCAGTTCACTTGCTCAGTCATGTCCAACTCTGCGACCCCATGGACTGCAGCATACCAGGCTTCCCTGTCCATCATCAACTCCCAGAGCTTGCTCAAATTCATGTCCATCAAGTTGGTGATGCCATCCAACCATCTCATCCTCTGTCATCCCCTTCTCCTCCTGCCTTCAGTCTTTCCCAGCATCAGGGTCTTTTCAAATGAATCAGTTCTTCACATCAGGTGGCCAAAGTACTGGAACTTCAGCTTCAGCCATCAGACCTTCCAAAGAATATTCAGGACTGATTCCTTTTAGGATTTACTGGTTTGATCTCCTTGCTGTCCAAAGGATTCTCAAGAGTCTTTTTCAACATCATAGCTCAAAAGAATCAATTCTTCAGCGCTCAGCTTTCTTTATGGTCCAACTCTCACACACATACATGACTATGGGAAAAACTACCTTTGACTAGATGGACCTTTGTTGGCAAAGTAATGTCTCTGTTTTTTAATATGTTATATAGGTTGGTCATAGCTTTTCTTCCAAGGAGCAAGAATCTTTTAATTTCATGGCAGATTCCTTTTAGGATTTACTGGTTTGATCTCCTTGCTGTCCAAAGGATTCTCAAGAGTCTTTTTCAACATCATAGCTCAAAAGAATCAATTCTTCAGCGCTCAGCTTTCTTTATGGTCCAACTCTCACACACATACATGACTATGGGAAAAACTACCTTTGACTAGATGGACCTTTGTTGGCAAAGTAATGTCTCTGTTTTTTAATATGTTATATAGGTTGGTCATAGCTTTTCTTCCAAGGAGCAAGAATCTTTTAATTTCATGGCTGCAGTCACCATCTGCATTGATTTTGGAGCCCAAGAAAATAAAGTCTGTCATTGTTTCCACTGTTTCCCCATCTATTTGCCATGAAGTGATGTGACCGGATGCCATGATCTTAGTTTCTGAATGATGAATTTTAAACCAGCTTTTTCACTGTCCTGTTTCACTTTCATCAAGAGGCTCTTTAGTTCTACTTTGCTTTCTGCCATAAGGGTGGTGTCATCTGCACATCTGAGGTTATTGATATTTCTCCCTGAAATATTGAATCTCAACTTTAGATTATGATTTAAACAAATTATATACCACTTAGTAGATAAAGGCACTTTGCAATACATAATATTTGGACATCTAAAATGCTAGTGAATATTTTAAATCAGCTCAGTTCAGTCGCTCAGCCATGTCCCACTCTCTGTGACCCCATGATCTGCAGCACGCCAGGCCTCCCTGTCCAACACCAACTCCCAAAGCCTACTCAAACTCATGTCCATTGAGTCAGTGATGCCATCCAACCATCTCATCTTCTGTCATCCCCTTCTCCTCCCGCCCTCAATCTTTCCCAGCATCAGGGTCTTTTCAAATGAGTCAGCTCTTCACATCAGGTGGCCAAAGTATTGGAGTTTCAGCTTCAACATCAGTCCTTCCAATGAACACCCAGGACTGATCTCCTTTAGTATGGACTGGTTGGATCTCCTTACAGTCCAGGGGACTCTCAAGAGTCTTCTCCAACACCACAGTTCAAAAGCATCAATTCTTCAGTGCTCAGCTTTCTTTATAGTCCAACTCTCACATCCATACATGACTACTGGAAAAACCATAGCCTTGACTAGACGGATCTTTGTTGGCAAAGTAATGTCTCTGCTTTTTAATATGCCATCTAGGTTGGCCATAAATTTCCTTCTAAGAAGTAAGCATCTTTTAATTTCATAGCTGCAGTCACTATCTGCAGTGATTTTGGAGCCCCCCAAAATAAAGTCTGACACTGTTTCTACTGTTTCCCCATCTATTTCCCATGAAGTGATGGGACCAGATGCCATGATCTTACTTTTCTAAATGTTGAGCTTTAAGCCAACTTTTTCACTCTCCTCTTTCACTTTCATCAAGAGGCTCTTTAGTTCTTCTTCACTTTCTGCCATAAGGGTGGTATCATCTGCAAATCTGAGGTTATTGATATTTCTCCTGGCAATCTTGATTCCAGCTTGTGCTTCTTCCACCGCAGCATTTCTCATGATGTACTCTGCATAGAAGTTAAATTAGCAGGGTGACAGTATACAGCCTTGATGTACTCCTTTTCCTATTTGGAAACAGTCTGTTGTTCCATGTCCAGTTCTAACTGTTGCTTCCTGACCTGCATACAGATTTCTCAAGAGGCAGGTCAAGTGGTCTGATATTCCCATCTCTTGAAGAATTTTCCACAGTTTATTGTGAGCCACACAGTCAAAGGCTTTGGCATAGGCAATAAAACAGAAACAGATGTTTTTTCTGGAACTCTCTTGCTTTTTCCATGATCCAGCGGGTGTTGGCAATTTGATCTCTTGTTCCTCTGCCTTTTCTAAAACCAGCTTGAACAACTGGAAGTTCATGGTTCATGTATTATTGAAGCCTGGCTTGGAGAATTTTGAGCATTACTTTTCTAGCATATGAGATGAGTATAATTGTGCAGTAGTTTGAACATTCTTTGGCATTGCCTTTCTTTGGGATTGGAATGAAAACTGACCTTTTCATTTAAAGACATATAAGTAAAATAGATTACTTTTATATTTTAAGACTGATTTAAGTCTTCCTAACTGTATTTATTGGAAAGACTTTGAAAAGCAGGAAGTATACAGAAATAGCCTTTCCAATGTTTAACTTGATAATTTTTCATATAATATCACAAAATATGACATAAGGAACTTTATAATCTTAAGAAGAAAATGAGCAGTTTATATAAACCTCCTTTCCTCCTAAACTTGTACTGTTAATGTAGAATGGTGTTGCTAGAATAACTTTACAAAACTGCTAGACTATACAAAACTCCCTATGATCTTCAAATGCAGAAAAAACACTGAGAGGAAACTATAAAATAATGCTTAAATTAAAATTTAACACCAGCTTTTTGTTTTTTTTTTAAAATTTTTATTGGAGTATAGCTGATTTACAAGGTTGTGTTAGTTTCAGGTATATAGCACAGTGAATCAGTTACACATATACATACACTCTTTTTATTGTGCTGAATCCTTCTCTTGTATTTATTAGCCATCTAAAATTTAGAGAGGGCCTACATCATTCAAACTGTAAGATTCAGGAAGTAGCTCCGTGGTTTAAGAAAGATGCTCTTGGCCCTTGGTAGTGCTCACAGAATTGTATTTATTCATTTATTTATTTATTTTGAGGTGCTAAACACTCTTGATTTGATGCTATACATAAACCACACTAAAATGCCTTTCATTAAGTAAAAGGATAAATTTTAGATAGAGAATTTTAATTAAATTGGCATAGTTTATAAAACCAAACAGATAAAGTGGACTTTGTCAGTGTATTTTCAATCCTTGCCTTAACAGGCTAATGAACACAACCTGAAACACATGTGAATCCTCCTCTGTTCTATGAGACAGTGAAGGGACCTTTTCAGTATTTAAATATATTAATATAACCAGTTATAGAAATCTAAATATAAAACCAATCTCTTGTAGGTTTTGAGAATGCACCATCTCCCTAAAAAGTTTAATATTCCTTATTCAAGTTCAATCATCTCTTTAGAATGGGAAAAGTGATAGTATTTGTTGAACCAGAATTACTATCAAAATTAAAAAAGCTGACCATATTCGTTTAGCCACAAACCAATCTTATTTAAATCAGGACTGTCCAATAGAATTATTCCACCAGCCGTTCATGATCTGAATTCTAGTGTATGAGATCAATTTAAATATGGTACACATAAAAAGTCATGAGACACTTCTGTTTCATAATAAATAAGGCAGTGGCCAACTATTACTCATTGGTAGCTTTTTTGAGATAAGCTATCAAGTCCTCCCTCTCTCCCTTCTTCTTAATGCCAGCAAAGATCATCTTGGTTCCAGGGATGTACTTCTTGGGATTCTCCAAGTACTCCATCAGCGTCTCCTCTCCCCAGGTGATACCTTTGTTTTTGTTGGCATCTGTGTAAGAGAATCCAGCAGCCTGACCTGTCTTTCATCCAAACAGACCATGGAGGTTTGACCCAGTCTTGTGCTTCCCTCCCTTCTCCACAGTATGGCACTGGGCACACTTCTGAACAAAAATCTTCTTGCCCTTCTCAACATCACCCATTTTTAAATCGTTCTTTCTCTGTGCGCGACCGAGAAGTTCCCACTCACAAGCTGAACGTCCCGCTTTCTAAGCCCAAGGACACGCCGGTACGTGCCTAAGTACCGGTGTTGGTGCAACCCACAGAATTGTATTTAAATAAATTTGTTTAAGTTTGACAGACCTAAAGGATGAGCTTTGGCTTCCTTGGTGGCTCAGAAGATAAAAAATCTGCCTACAGTGTGGGAGACCCAATCCCTGGGTTGGGAAGATCCCCTGGAGAAGAGAGTGGCTACCCACTCAGTATTCTGGAGTTTCGTTAAGACAGAGGAGCCAGGTGGGCTATAGTCCATGGAGTCACAAAGAGTCAGACATGACTGACACAACTGAGTGACTGACTAAAGGATGAGCTTAGGTGTAATAGAGGAAAAAAATTACTGGACTAGGTCAAAGGTATCATTTAACATAACTAAAGGAGGAGTATTCACTGTTAATGGTTGTCATGAGAGACATTCTTCAAATTAGACATTTTAACAAAATATCCACTCTTTTTCAGATTCTTTTCTCATATTGGTCATTACAGAATTATTGAGTAAGGTTCCTTGTGTTATACAGTAAGTCCATATTAGTTATCTATTTTACATATAATAATGTAACAAGTTGCTTTAAAAAAAGGAATAATTCAATAATTTATACACTTCTATTCTAAATGATAATACATATACACCCTTGTAACTGCTTGAATGTAGATATATATGTTTCTAATAATCTAACATTTCAGAATAAAGTCATTACTTTCACAATAGTAAATTCAAGTCAACAAATCCTATATTGATTGTACAGTTAATATTATTTAGATGACTTAAGCTTAACTCTTAAGAACTCTAAAGCCATTACAATATTGTAAAGCAAAACAAACTAAAAAACTAAAATTATTAAAAAAAAAAAGAGAGAACTGAAAAAAAAAGAACTCTAAAGCCAGAAAAAATTTACATACTTTCTAGTCTACTAACCACCAAATGCTTTATATGAAATCACTATCATAGGATTTAAAATCTTAAAAAACATGCCAACTCTCCCCTTACACTGAAGTCTAGACCAGTCAGACAATTTGTCCAAGGTCACAGAAATTAGTGGTGGAGAAAGACACCAGAACTCAGATATTTTGACACAGATGATGTTTTCACTATACAACTCTTCTTATACCAGAAAGGAGGTAGAAGAAGAGGTGAGGATTGTTTAATTTCAAGCAGTATAGTCTATGTAGTACCAATAATGAAGTAATGAACTTTTGAAAATGGCCAACTGCTGGTAACTTTTTTTTTTTTTTCTGGTAACTTTTTAAAGTACTGACAACATTCAGCTCTTTAGGGGAATTAAACATTGTTGTCTTCATAAATTTATGTATTAAAAATATATGTCCATGTTTTAAATCTACTTTCCTCTTTAGTAAGACTCTAAAATTGCCTTCTCTAAATTTCATTGGCTGTGGTACTATTATCATTTGTCTATGTTATAAAGACCTTATTTCCTGTCCTCAGTAGCAGGTACATTAGCATGTAGAGACTGTATTTTAATAAGCACTGCAAAGAAATATAGATTAACCAAAATTAGTACTTTTGTTGTTTAAAAGGAGGGCGGGGAAGTGACTGGCAATCCAGTAAATTTTCATCAGATACCAATGCAAAATAAGACTATTAAAAATTTGCCAATGTACTGTTAAAATCTTTAATTCCAAGCATATGTATCATGCCATTATGTTCTCAGTTTCTTAGTATCAGAAATGACCTCCCCACAGAGTTTGAAAAAGGGAAAGGTGCTTCCCTGGCAGTCCCCGTGGTTAGGACTCTGTGCTTTCACTGTCAAGGGCTTGGGTTTAATCCGTGGTTGGGGAACTAAGATCCCACATGCCATGTGGCACAGTATATAAATTAAGTAAATAAATAGAAATATAGGTAGATGGGGCTTCCCTGGTGGCTCAGATGGTAAAGAATCCTCTTGGCAATATAGGAGATGCAGGTTCAATCCATGGGTTAGGAAGATCCCCTGGCGAAGGGGATGACAACCCACTCCAGTATTCTTTCCTGGAGAATTCCATGGATAGAGGAGCCTGGTGGGCTATAGTCCATGGGGCTGAAAAGAGTCAGACACTACTGAACAACTAATACTTATACTTAAATGGTGCTATCATCTACAGCAAAAGATGTTAAGAATAACTTACACTTCCCTCAAACTTAGTGAACAGTTTTGACATGATAATTACTAACAGGCATGCCATATGATGAATGCATTGAGAGCAGTTTGGGTGGAATAAGGGAGATTGAATCCAAATATGAGTGGGTAATAAAAAATATGAGGAGAGGAAATGAGCACAAGTAGGCAGAGGCTGAATAGGAATACTATAAAGTTCACTGCGAAGGAGGACAGAAAAATGGTGTAGGTAATAAAACAGCAGGCAAATCAAGGTTTTTAAAAAATAGAATATTGTTGTTTATCATATTCCTTTCATCAGGAAAGGAAAAAAAAATCAACAACAGAAGAAAAAGAGCAGACAACTGCAGGAGAAATCTTTGAGGTGGTTAAAGAAGATGAGTTCCAGGGCTAAGTGGAAGAGATAGCTTTTGATACAATCTGAGACACTTCATCCACTGAACAGCAGAAATAGCAGGAGAGTTTGACTAGAGATGCTGGCGAAGCGGCAGATTTGAGTAGGAAAATAGTTTCCAACTATTTCCTTCTTTTATAACGACACAGAAAGCAAACTGAAAATGAGGAAGGATGGTAAGTGTGAGGAAAAAGAAGGAATAAAATGAACAGTGGGAAAGTGTAAAATGAAGTATTGTATGCTCATTTTTAATTTTCAGTCCTGCATTTAAGTGGAGAAAGTCAACAAAAACTGTTTTCCCCAGGTACGTTGAGTTGCTCGGGTACAGGCATGAAGTAGATGGATGGGTGGATTTTATCCAGTGTTGAGATTTTGCCCAAAGAATATGAATTAAGGGAATGAGAGGCAAAGGAGCTGAGAATGTGTACAAGGGAATGACTGTAATGATGGACCACGAAAATGTAGCTAAGAAAAGAGGGACGTGAGACATTTGCAGGGAGGCAGAAGAATAATTAAATCATAAAGAAGCAGTAGGGTCAATGGTTTTCTGGAAGTGGAAGAAGCAGAACTGCTGCAGTGAGTAAGGGATCTGGAAGGAGGGAAAGCAGAAAAAGTAACATGTTGGTCTAGGGATTAAACAAGTTATAGTACAGGTTGGCCATGATATGGAATATTAAACTTCTACAGGAATTTCCTGGCAGTCCAGCGGTTAGAACTCGGCCAAGGAATTCCCTCCATGTATTTCACTATTCTTCTCATCAGATTTACTAGTGATAAAATAACACACATACATATATATATATATATAAACAGATACAAAAATATATAACCCCTGCCCATGAAGAACTTACAATTTAAAAAGAAAGCATAAAACAAATATATTTTAATAAGCAAAGCTTAATGTTAAGACAAAACAAGGGAATCATACATTCAATATTCACACAGAATTCTGAAAACTCCTGAACAAGAAAGATATGCATATGTGTCCATTACCATCCCTAAAGTTACAAAACATTCAAAAATACACAGCAAGAGAAAAAGAAGCAAATGAGTCCTGCGGTTGCTGCTACAAATAGCAACAGATGCAAGCCCAACTGAGAGCCAATCCAAGTTTAGGAGATAGGAAAGAAAGAGGTCAATAAGCAAGCTTTTAGTGATAGGACAAAAATGAAGATGCACTTTAAGTTAAGCTGCTGGTTAGGAGATGATTACCTGAACTTCTTCAAACTCACTCCAGTACACAGCAGAGGCACTCTTGGAGGCTGTATCTGGGAAGATAAGAAGCTACTTTCCTGTGTGTTCCTTTCATTTCATTTTAAAGCATACATGAATCCAGTGGTGATAAAACTGTATGTCATACTATTATGTTAATGGAAAGATAATGTGTGTATTTTGCATAAGTTAACATATAGAGTCAATAGCTGCACTTTTTTTCCCCTTCTAGCACAAGGCTAAACAAAAGCAAACTCAGATACTCTTAAGTTTATTTAGGCTTTCTCTGGTCATTTTCAAGCTAAATTTACTAGCAGCATCATTTCACATTACCAGTTTGACTGAATTCTCTGATTAGAGTGACTACACAGAGTTCTATACTGTCAATAGAAGGACTGCAAACAATACTTAAATAAATCTCAAACTGTGTATGGCTAAAATTTAGATTCCAGGAAAGGAAACATTCCAAAACAGGAAACAGAGTAAAGTTTCAAATTAAATAAATACTCTCCTAAGATGGTGGTCACTCAAACCAAGAATCAAAATGTATTGTCCTCAACCATAACAAATTTATCAAAACATTAAAAAATATGGAGAGGGAGGTCATGGGGAAAGCCAAAGCAACTATCAGAATGAAAAAAGGCAGAAAGAAAGTTTTCCACTCCCATTGGAAGGATTAAACAAAAAAAAGGAAAACTATAAAACTTACATATATGTGTTTTAGTACACATATTTCTTATGTAGTACAATAAAATCATTTTTCTTATAAACTGTCCTACCTCATTATTTGAGTCTTGAATAACTTTATAGAGGGCTGGTACCAGTGTTTTTTTCCGGTGTAAAGTTGCCGCATAATTGGTGATCTGAGTGTCAGGTAATGCCTAAAAGAAACATCAAAGGAAACTTAAAGTGAACTTAATATTTGAGAAGTCAAAAACTTAAATTTATATGAATCCTTCTCAAAAAGATTTATAACAGTCAACTAAGAAAAGTAAAAAATAATTAATACATGAAATAACCATGAGCTAATAAAACAAATAAATTAGGATGTTATATAATTCTTCTAACTAGTCAACCAGGAGAAACGATTACAAATCAAGTATTACACAAGCTTTGCTGAAATGAGTCACTTTAGTCTAAAAAAAACCAGCATGGGATATATTTCAATTCCTATATTTTATTTTCACAAAACACATATCTATAGTGTTAATAAATTATACAGTTTTTAGTAAAATTAATGAGTGATTTTTAATCACAGGAAATAAAAACATAAGGCACAAATTTGATTTCCATGCCTTATTAAAGTTTGGAGGCTTCCCTTCTTTTATTGAATATATCACCTTATCAATCCTAACAACTAGATTCATTTTTACATAGTATCTTCTGGCCATAATTCACATTTGTTGTTGTTGTTGAGTGTCTGACTCTTTGTGACCCCATGTACTGCAGCACAACAGGCTTTCCTATCCTTCACTATCTCCCAGATTTGTTCAAACTCATGTCTACTGAGTCGGTAAAGTCATCCATCCATCTCTGTTGCTCCCTTCTCCTCTTGCCCTCAATCTTTCCCAGCATCAGGGTCTTCTGCAACTTTCACATTAGTGTCTTTTTAAAGAGGTGCAATTACAGCAACAAGTTATTTCATATTTTGCCATTCCCACTTTATAACTTTTGTTTCAGTTTCTCCATGAACATATACATGAAGATATACACTGAATTACAACATACAGAATTACATGACACATTCTCATCCTCAATGCAACTTACCTTGAATTCTGATAACCATTCTTCCACAACACCACGTTCAGATCCCAGCATCTTCTTCTACCTTCTATTCCTCTTTTCTGGAAGAAAAAAAAGAAAAAAAGCACTGAATTTGAGGACAGTGTTACTTACAGAAACTATCAAAGTAAATGATGTGTGCCTTTCATTTAAGGAGAAACTCATCTAGTGCATATTTTAGATAAGGAGGTTTACTTTTAGACTGCCTTCCTGGAAGTAGCTTCAGTCATGTCTGACTCTTTGTGACCCATGGACTGAAGCCTGCTCGACTCCTCTGTCCATGGAATTCTCCAGGCAAGAATACTAGAGTGGGTTGCCATGCCCTGCTCGCTTCAGGGGACCCACCTGACCCAGGGATCGAACCTGTGTCTCCTCCAGCTCCTGCATCGCAGGCAGATTCTTTACTGCTGAGCCACTGGGCAAGCCCCAGTTTCAGACTAGTGTTCAATTAAAACAAAACTGTTTCTAAAGAAGTTCTATCTCTAATGATATGTTTGAAACCTAATTTCCTAATGCTTTTATATTTTCCCCAATAACTATATTCCAAAGTAAAAAGTAACAAAAGCTAGTTTACTAAGTAAAATCAAACTGCACATTACCCAAGACAAAGGTACAGTCCATGCCTAGTGTGTGTGCTTAGTCGCTCAGTTGTGTCCGACTCTTGTGACCCCAAAGACTGTAACCTGCCAGGCTCCTATGTCCATGGGATTTTCCAGGCAAGAATACTGGAGTGGGTTGCCATTTCCTTCTCCAGGGGATCTTCCCAACCCAGGAATCGAACCCAGGTCTCCTGCATTACAGGCAGATTCTTTACCGACTGAGCTACAAGGGAAGTCTGCTTTTACCAAATATACAACTGAAATAAGTTATACATAATAGAATACACAATGGGACAGATTTTTACAAAGGTAAAAAAAGTTAGAAATCAA
The DNA here is from genome assembly GCA_006408695.1 of Aepyceros melampus. Taxonomy (NCBI): domain Eukaryota; kingdom Metazoa; phylum Chordata; class Mammalia; order Artiodactyla; family Bovidae; genus Aepyceros; species Aepyceros melampus. The sequence continues at coordinate 156,701 of SJXQ01010853.1, read as the reverse complement.
GGGTCATATATGTACAGCAAAATGATGATAAACATATACATATATACATACTATACAAAATAAGGCCATTGAAGAAGGTAGATTTATATTTTCTAAAATGGAAAAATGTCCAGGTAGAAAAAGCAAGTTGTATAATAGTATATAAGTTATAATTCCATCAAAAATTATATAAATGTGAAAAGCTGGGAGGAAAAATATATAAATTATTTAGTGTTTACCTCTGAGGGAAGGATTAACTGAGGATATTCTAATTGTGTAACTCCGAATTACAAAAAAGTAAAAATACATATGTATTATTTTTTAAGTGAGGCAGACAACAAAAGGTTTTTGGTTTTTAATTTATGACTCAAAAGGGTAACCAAAAGAAAAAAGAAATTTCTTGAGCAGGGAGGGAAATGTCTCCAAAGCAACTGAAATGAAAAAGATAATATTTCTTAATGTGTCACATTTCTTAATAAATTTCTATCTAAAAAAAAGAAACTGGATTTTTGAATACCCCCAACATTCCCTAAATATCCATATATAATGCACTATAACAAGGAGTACAAAAAGGAGTTAAGAAATGCTCCTTATTTTCAAGTGGCAAATGCTTTTAAGATAGGCTGACAGATTTATTCAAATAAACTGCAAAAGGAAAATGAGTGGATTAAAAGGGATGTTAAAAACAGTCAATAACCAAAATATAAATCTTATTTGGATTCTGATTCAAACATTAAAAAAGAGCTTAACATAATTGGAAAAGGTTAAACATGACTGATTACTTAATACTGGATGATATTAAATCAAGGAATGATCAATTATTTTATATTTAATAATGGTATCTTAGGAAATTTCCCACACCCTTATGGCATCACCAAGTTAATGGACATGAGTTTGAGCAGACAACGGGAGATAGTGAAGGACAAGGAAGCCTGGTGTGCTACAGTCCTGGGGTCACAAAGAGTCGAACATGACTCAGAGACTGAACAACAACAGAAAGTCCCACGTATATTTGGAACTATTTATGAGCTATTATTCCCAATTTTGTACCAGAACTATATTTTAATTACTGTGGCTTTATAATGCACTTTATACAGTCTATGGGGTCACAAAGAGTTGGACACGACTGAATGACTAACACTTTATAATAGTACAGGTCCCATATAAATTTTTTCCTAAAAATGTATTTCATTATTATTGTCTGCTTTATTCTTCCAGTTAAATATTAGACTTCTACTGATAAGTTTCTTTTCTATACTCCATGCTCATAGGAATTAAATTTACAATTAATTTGAAATGACATCTTCACATCACTGAGTCATCCAATACAGAAGCATAGCATTGCTCTTTATTAAAAATCTTCTTTTTCATGCCTGTATAAATTCTGTGTTTTCTTCATACAGATCAACACATTCAAATTAAGTTGATTCCTAAGTAAAATCTTCTCTGTTGGTTGGTTCCAGATCCACTGTGGATACCAAAATCCAAGGACACTCAATTCCCACAGCTGGCCCTCCCTATCAGCAGATTCAACCAACCATGTACCGTGTAGCACTCCGTCTATTTACTGAAAAAATCCGAGTATAAGTGGATTTGCTGAGTTCAAACCAGTGCTGTTCAAGGCTCAACAGTTCATAGTTTCTTGCTGCAACTGTGATTCTTTCTCATCATTTCAAACTAGCTATTGTTACACACACACAAATACTTAAAATGAACAAGTTTCTAGATAAATATTTAAAATACTGAACATGACAATTATGATTTATTTCTATGTTTTAGGAAATATCTATACTTTGACTACAATGACTTCTTTATAGAAAAGGACAACAAAAAGCAACCACGATTAATGAAAAAATTTTCAAATTCTTTACAAAAAACATCAACAGCTTTTAATATTAAAAAGAAAGTCAAACCTTATTTTTTGAAAGAAACACAAAACTTTAATCTGGTATATACTGCACTGGAATCCTACTGATACAGGGCCCGGAATACACAGTTTGAAAAAGTTCCCCAAGTAATCCTAACGACCACCTTGAGTTTTAAAAAAACGTATTACATCCAAGTTAAATTTCTACATGATATCTCCCATAAAAACAAATTCGCCTCGTCAAATCACTTTGGTTTCTATCAATAGTTTGTTTTTTTTATGTGACTGCAAGTTAATTAACTTCAGACAGAAGAATACAGTGGTGTTAATAATAATTATAACCAAAACACCATACTTCCCTGATTTTATGATGCTAATTTTAAGACAGTAGTTTATTAACAAATTTAAGTAGAAAATAAGAAATAACCCTTTATTAAAATGAAACAAAAGGCTTAACTAAAGGATAAGAGCACAAGCTCATCCACATAATCCTATAAGACTTGTAAAAATTATCCCTTACATTTCTGGCCACCTTTAGTCTCTTTACACTTGCCACACTCTCCTAGTTCTTTGTATACAGCTGTTCAATGTTAACCTCTTCATAGAAGTCCCTGTGTCTACTCTATTTATATTGCCTGCCTCAACATGTTCTTCCCTCCAACCCTTATCACTCTGTCCTTTCCTTCATATCATTTTAGCAAAATCTGTAAATAATCTTTTTTTTTTTAATGAGGCATAGCTGATATACAATGTTCCAATTATTTACTTATTATTGGCTTTCCCACTAGAATGTGTACTTCACAAGGACAGGCACTGTGCACAGAGCAGGCACTCAAACATCTGATTTAATTATCTGAGCTCAAGAACTCAATTTATTTAGCAGCTTTGCAATGACACTTATTTTTGGTCATAACAAATCCTGGAATATCTTCTGCATTTTCTGTTTAAGCTTAATAATTTCATTTTTTTCCAAATTAAATACAGATGGAAGCTAAGAGCCTCTTTCAAAATCATCCAGAAACTTCTGACAGCCAGATTTTCTCCCAGATGTATGAGTCATTCATACTAACCTTGCTCAGGTGTGAAATTAGAGACAGAGATCTGGCAATTTTGCCATTTTTGAATAACTGCCATGTGTCAAGCAATCTTCTGCTGAGAAAATTATTACTACAAAACTGTATTATACTGTGATATTTTGTAGACATTTTAAGTAACAATTAGGGGCAAAAATTCAGTGAACAATTCAACCCTATGTGGTTTTACTTAAATCAACTGAAATAACTGAATAAATGAATACACAAAGCTAAATTCCCAAAACACCAAATATGAATGATTACTGCTATTTCAAAATTTACTTGCCTGGCTGCTGCAATGCATATTTGGACAATACACATCTTGATTTCAAAAATGTGAAAAAATGTGTCTTGAAAGTGAGAAAAAAGAAAGTTATCAGCGAGCTTTTTAAGTATAAACACTGTATCAGCTACTTTTTGAACTTTACCTGATTTAATGACAGGAAATAGAATGTAGTGGTTTAGACTCAATTTTTTGTCTAGTTGATACTGTTTCACCCCTACATTTTACAAGTTTATTAATTCATTAAATTCAAGTTTATTATATAAACCCATTAAATTCAAGTTTATTATATAAGCCCATTATATGTTAACAAATAACATTTTTAAAAGAAACTTTATTTTTCGAAAACAAAATCTATAGTGACAAGAATAGTGCTGTTTTACAATTTCTGCATATCTTATACTTGCCTCTGCACCCAATCTGTTGCTGGAAATCTTCAAGATATATTCACCAGAGAATGACAGTGAACAAGAAGTCAAATATTACCTTATATGAAAAATAGTTTTAACTCCACAGATCCACTTAAAGGATTCCCAGGACACATACTGAGCACAGATTCTGGAGCCAGATTAAGCTTTAGGTCACTAACTCTAGCTATGTTTATTTTTTTTAATTGAGTTATATTTAACATACAAGATTATACTAGTTTCCGGTTTATGTCAGTAATTTGATATTTTTATACATTATGAAAAGATCACTGCAATAAGACCAGTTACCAACCCTCACCACAGAAATTTGTTACGATATTATTGACTATGTTCCCTATGTGTCCATTACATACCTATGACCTATTATCTTTGAACTGGAAGTCTGGACATCATTCTATGTTTAAATCATCATACCCCCTTACCAGGTATACTTAAACCTGTGTTTCATTTCTTTCATTTCAAAAAGACAGGTAATAAGGTCCAAAAGTAAGCACTGTATAAGTATCTACAATGAGCAGTACATGATCTCTGAACAGAATGATCTCTGTTCGTTTCCAAGGCAAGCCATTCAATATCACAGGAATCCAAGTCTATGCCCCAACCAGTAACACTGAAGAAGCTGAACTTGAACGGTTCTATGAAGACCTACAAGACCTTCCAGAACTAACACCCCAAAAAGATGTTCTTTTCATTACAGGGGACTGGAATGCAAAAATAAAAAGTCAAGAAACACCTGGAGTAACAGGCAAATTTGGCCTTGGAATACGGAATGAAGCAGGGCAAAGGCTAACAGCGTTTTGCCAAGAGAATGCACTGGTCATAGCAAACACCCTCTTCCAACAACACAAGAGAAAACCCTACACATGGACATCACCAGATGGTCAACATCAAAATCAGATTGATTATATTCTTTGCAGCCAAAAATGGAGAAGCTCTATACAGTTAGCAAAAACAAGACTGGGAGCTGACTGTGGCTCAGATCATGAACTCCTGATTGCCAAATTCAGACTTAAATTGAAGAAAGTAGGGAAAACCAGTAGACCATTCAGGTATGACCTAAATCAAATTCCTTATGATTATACAGTGGAAGTGAAAAATAGATTTAAGGGACTCTATCTCATAGAGTGCCTGATGAACTATGGATGGAGGTTCGTGACACTGTACAGGAGACAGGGATCAAGACCATCCCCATGGAAAAGAAATGCAAAAAAGCAAAATTGCTGTCCAGGGAGGCTTTACAAATAGCTGTGAAAAGAGAAGTAAAAAGCAAAGGAGAAAAGGAAAGATATAAGCATCTGAATGCAGAGTTCCAAAGAATAGGGAGTAATAAGAAAGCCTTCCTCACCAATCAATGCAAAGAAATAGAGGAAAACAACAGAATGGGAAAGACTAGAGATCTCTTCAAGAAAATTAGAAACCAAGGGAATAAATATTTCATGCAAAGATGTGCTCAATAAAGGACAGAAAGTGTATGGACCTAACAGAAGCAGAAGATATTAAGAAGAGGTTCCAAGAATACACAGAAGAACTCTACAAAAAAGATCTTCGTGACCAAGATAATCACGATGGTGTGATCACTCACCTAGAGCCAGACATCCTGGAATGTGAAGTCAAGTGGGCCTTAGAAAGCATCACTACGCGAACAAAGCTAGTAGAGGTGATGGAATTCCAGTTGAGCTATTTCAAATCCTGAAAGATGATGTTGTGAAAGTGCTGCACTCAATATGCCAGCAAATCTGGAAAACTCAGCAGCGGCCTCAGGACTGGAAAAGGTCAGTTTTCATTCCAATCCCAAAGAAAGGCAATGCCAAAGAATGCTCAAACTACCGCACAATTGCACTCATCTCACATGCTAGGAAAGTAACGCTCAAAATTCTCCAAGCCAGGCTTCAGCAATATGTGAACCGTGAACTCCCTGATGTTCAAGCTGGTTTTAGAAAAAGCAGAGGAACCAGAGATCAAATTGCCAACATCCGCTGGATCATGGAAAAAGCAAGAGAGTTCCAGAAAGACATCTATTTCTGCTTTATTGACTATGCCAAAGCCTTTGACTGTGTGGATCACAATAAACTGTGGAAAATTCTGAGAGAGATAGGAATACCAGACCACCTGACCTGCCTCTTGAGAAACTGATATGCAGGTCAGGAAGCAACAGTTAGAACTGGACATGGAACAACAGACTGGTTCCAAATAGGAAAAGGAAAAGGAAAAGGAAAAGGAGTATGTCAAGGCTGTATATTGTCACCCTGCTTATTTAACTTCTATGCAGAGTACATCATGAGAAACACTGGGCTGGAAGAAGCACAAGCTGGAATCAAGATTGCCAGGAGAAACAGCAATAACCTCAGACATGCAGATGACACCACCTTTATGGCAGATAGTGAAGAGGAACTAAGAAGCCTCTTGATTAAAGTGAAAGAGGAGAGTGTAAAAGTTGGCTTAAAGCTCAACATTCAGAAAACGAAGATCATGGCATCCAGTCCTATCACTTCATGGCAAACAGATGGGGAAACAGTGTCAGACTTTATTTTGTTGGGCTCCAAAATCACTGCAGATGGTGATTGCAGCCATGAAATTAAAAGACGCTTACTCCTTGGAAGGAAAGTTATGACCAACCTAGACAGCATATTGAAAAGCAGAGACATTACTTTGCCAACAAAGGTCCATCTCATCAAGGCTATAGTTTTTCCAGTGGTCATGCATGGATGTGAGAGTTGGACTGTGAAGAAAGCTGAGTGCCAAAGAATTGAAGCTTTTGCACTGTGTTGTTGGAGAAGACTCTTGAGAGTCCCTTGGACTGCAAGGAGATCCAACCAGTCCACTCTAAAGGAGATCAGTCCTGGGTGTTCTTTGGAAGGAATGATGCTAAAGCTGAAACTCCAGTACTTTGGCCACCTCATGCAAAGAGTTGACTCACTGGAAAAGACTCTGATGCTGGGAGGGATTGGGGGCGGGAGGAAAAGGGGATGATAGAGGATGAGATGGCTGGAGGTATCACCAACTCAAAGGACATGAGTTTGAGTGAACTCCAGGAGTTGGTGATGGACAGAGAGGCCTGGCGTGCTGCAACTCATGGCGTCACAAAGAGTCGGACGTGACTGAACTGAACTGAAGGTAAACACTGTGTAAGTATCTACTATAAGCAGTACATAATTAATCTTCAGGATACTATGTACTATAAAATAGCTGTTATCCCCATCTAACAGAGAAGAAAATTAAAGTGTAAAGTTTGAGTGATACACACATGGCAACACAAATTAAGTGGCAGAGCTGGAATTGGAATTTAATACCTACTAAAATGTATGGTTGAAAAATGTAATTATCCCTTTCTTACGGATCATACTTCTCCCCCCAGAGCTTTCTATGTTCTGACCATATTCACTTCTCAGCGTCTCTATCGCTTCACACATACCTTCACATCAGGTATTCTGTTCCAGCCTGTAGTGCTTTCCTACAATAACTATTCCTTCACTTTTACTTTTCACTTTCATGCATTGGAGAAGAAAATGGCAACCCACTCCAGTGTTCTTGCCTGGAGAATCCCAGGGAAGGGGAGCCTGGTGGGCTGCCGTCTATGACGTCGCACACAGTCGGACATGACTGAAGTGACTTAGCAACAGCAGTAGCAACAGACATATAACAGGTACTTAATGTCTATTTGCTGAATCAATGAACCACAAAGCTTATACGATCTTGGACAAATAACTTAAACCCTTTGGGCTTCAGGTCGCTACAATGATAAGTTACTTTCTAAATCTAAAATCTTATAAATATATTTTAGTACCTTCTTTAGTAACCAGTAGGTTACAAAGAAAAAATTTAAATATATGTCTTCTAACTCCAACAAGCATCTTTTAGCATTTAGAGGTGGCTATGAACATAGTTATTAACATACTGCAAGTCTTCTTTTTATTTAAACAGACAATACAGAATTCTGAAAATCATTTCGTCTGCTGCATATTACACTCATCCCATCACCTGGTATATAAAAGCTATATATTTAAAAGCAAAAATCAAGCTGATATTCTAGCAGGCAGATCAATTCAGGCTCATACTGCCTCACTTCCAGAGTATGAAACAAATGAAAAAGTGTATCACAGAAAATGATTATCTTTTTGGTGACCATAGCAATGGCAACCTTTATTAGCAAGATCTGAATAAAACAAAATAAAAAAAAATAAAGTGCTGAAATATGATCTTAAAGAGATCTACTTGTCAGAAAGCAAACTCACAATACTTGTACAAGTACAGTAAGTTCTTCACTACCTACACAGATATATATTGTGTCTTAGCTGATCATCAGTATATGTATTCTTCTTTAGAAACTGACAATTTAGAGAGAACTAGGCTTCCCTGGTAGCTCAGATGATAGAAGAATCCACCTGCAATGCAAGAGAACCGGGTTCATACCCCTGGGTCAGGAAGATCGGGAGAAGGGAATGACTACCCACTTCAGTATTCTTGCCCGGAGAATTCCATGGACAGAGCCCCCTGGTGGACTACAGTCCACAGGGTCACAAAGAGTTGGCCACAACTGAGCGACCAACAGGATATAACAGGCAGGATGGCCAATAGTTTTATAAAGAGTACAGCCTTTTGCTCTAGACTGCCTGAGTTTGAATTCCAGCTCCATGATCTACAAGTTATATTAACTTGAGAAAGTTTACTTAACTAATCTGTGGTCTCAAATCCCTCATTTATAAAATGGAGATTACCTATGTCAAAGAATTTTTTTTAAAGATTAAATAAGTTAACAGAAAGTAGTGAGTTAAACAATGATAACTGCTCTCAAGGATTTCTAAAGGCTCTCAAGGATTTCTAATGGACCAAAATCATTGGATAAGCAAAGCTATACAATTATCAGGGTGACATATGACAGTAAACAATGGTTTTGTTATTGCAAATTTTCAAACAAGGTCAACAACTATCTACATATTTCAAGGTATAAGTATGAAACAAAGCACTTAACACATGCTATTATTGTAAATACCAAACTCTAAGTAAAACATTAGAGCTGCACTGTCCAGTTTTAATTAATTAAAATAAAACTTAAAAATCAATTCCTGGGAATTTCCTGGCTGTCCAGTGGTTAGGACTCAGAGCTTTCACAGAAGAGGGTCTCAGTTTGATCCCTGGTCACAGAACTAAGATCCTACAAGCCACATGGCATGGCCAAAAGAATTAGAGAAAAAAAAATGTACTATTAAAAAAAACCCCACCAATTCCTTACTTGCACTAGCCACATTTCAAGTACTTAGTAGCAGCATGTAGCTAGTGTCTCCCATATTAGAACCACAGATGTAGAGCACAGACATTATTAAAGAAATTTCATAAACAGCATGGATCTAGATGTAGTTAGACAATACAATTATGCTGAGTAAATTCAATAATGTAAGAGCTGCGAAGTTTAGGAAACAAAAAATTTTAAAGACAACAATTAAAAAGGAAACACTTTCAAAAGTAAACTTGAAAGGCAATAATTAAGATGTGATTATTTCAAGTCTTCTAGGTAAAAACTCCTTACAAATAGCTGTGAAAAGAAGGGAAGGGAAAAGCAAAAGAGAAAAGGAAAGATATACCCATTTGAATGCAGGTTCCAAAGAATGGCAAGGAGAGATAAGAAAGCCTTCCTCAGTGGTCAATGCCAAGAAATAGAGGAAAACAATAGAATGGGAAAGACTGGAGATCTCTTCAAGATAACTGGAGATACCAAGGGGACATTTTGTAAACAGAAGCTACCCATCAAAAATTACCAAAAATTCCAACATGTCTAACTATGGGAACTTCATTCTTCAACCTTTAAAAAGTTAAATTCTATGATTTTACCTCTGTTGTAAGATCAGTGTTCTAATGGAGGAGGTGGCACAGGAATGCAGCAGAGTTCAAGTGTGGAATTCATTTGTTGAGACTTAAATATTTTCCAACTCTACAAAAAAAGAAAATGTACAGAGAGAAAGAATATTATCAAGAATGTAAAATAAAGGAGAAAGAATAATTTTGAAAATACATTTATAATACAGTATACCTAATTTAAAAAATAATTAGGATTATTTTTAAGTTTTCTATAATAACCAGGAGATACTCAAATACCATTATCAAACTTATTTTAAAAACATCAGATTTGGAGAAAAGTCTGAGTTTTAGTTTCAAATTTACCATTAAATATATGTAAAGACTTAGAGTAAGCTATTTAAAATTTCTGGAGCTTAACCTGAATAATTTACAAAAATAAGTTACTTCCTAGTCAAAAAGCCTATAAGTCCAATTTTTGAAACATTACAGTCATCTTACACACACATGTATCAATAAAAATTTAATGTGCAGCATAAAATAGAGCTTAAATAATAAATATAAATAGCTACATTACAATTTTGCATGAATTTCACAGACTGAAAAGTTTATCATTTTGAGAAAGAATACAGAAAATGCTATTACTTGAAGTTCTGGCACAAAAACACTAAAAATTATTTTCAAATTGCTTAAAGTATATTTTTCTCATAAAGTCATAACTACTATCATGCAGTTGCTAACTACATTATACTCTACTTCTTTGATTCAAAATTCATCACAACTTCAGAATCTAAAACATCTAAAAATTAACATTTTTAAATAGTTATCACAAATTACTTTTTTAATACAAGGAATACAGCAATGAAATTCTCTTGGAGTTAAATGACATTACCACTTTAAAGTCTCTGAAGTTTTTCAAACTGAAGATACATTGGGAAACCTCCTACTCCAAGAATGGAAGCTGACTTTTCATCTCTTACACACTGGGCTATCGCATGAAATTTTTTATTTCATAAGTTTTGCCATGGGGAAAAAACTTGAAAAGGACTAACAGAATGTCTCTGGAAAGATATACAAGAAATTGGTAACACTTTGGGAAGAGACATTTGATGTCAAGGAGACTTTGGCTTTTTGAACTTTGGGAATTTGGAACCATTGAGACATTTGCCTGATTTTGAAGCAGTGCAGGCAGGCAGACTTGAGAGCTATGCTGGGAAGCTCTGTAGTTGATCTGACAGACTTTCAAGGTTAAGGATACAGATACTAGGCTCTCTATTGAGGAAAACAAAACCAAACAAGAAAACACAACAGGGCAAACGACAGGAAAACTGAGTAATTCAGAGTATGTTCTTTAACTACAATAATTAATAAATAACAATAATCGCTCAGTCATGTCTGACTCTTTGTCATTCCACAGACTGTAGGCTGCCAGGCTCCTCTGTCCCAGAATTCTTTAGGCTAGAATACTGGAGTGGGTAGCCATTTCCCTCTCCAAGGGATCTTCCCAACCCAGGGACTGAACCCAGGTCTCCCTCATTGCAGGCAAATTCTTTTATCCACTGAGCCACCAGGGAAGCACATAATTAACAATTACTAACAATAATTAAATGGCAACCCACTCCAGTATTCTTGCCTGGACGGAGGAGCCTGGTGGGCTACAGTCCACAGCGTCACAAAGAGTCGGACACAACTGAGAGACTTAACTTTCAACTTTCAATAATAATTAAAATAACAATCATAAATAAGAGGGCTTCCCTCGTGGCTCAGCTGGTAAAGAATCTGCCTGCAATGTGGGAGACCTGGGTTTGATCCCTGGGTTGGGAAGATCCGCTGGAGATACCAAGGGACATTTCATGCAAAGATGGGCTCAATAAAGGACAGAAATGGTATGGACCTAACAGAAGCAGAAGATATTAAGAAGAGGTGGCAAGGATACACAGAACTATACAAAAAAGATCTTCATGACCCAGTTAACCATGAGGGTGTGATCACTCACCTAGAGCCAGACATCCTGGAATATGAAATCAAGTGGGCCTTAGGAAGCATCACTACGAACAAAGCTAGGAGGTGATGGAATTTCAGTCGAGCCATTTCAAATCCTAAAAGATGATGCTCTGAAAGTGCTGCACTCCATATGCCAGCAAATCTGGAAAACTCAGCAGTGGCCACAGGACTGGAAAAGGTCATTTTTCATTCCAATCCCAAAGAAAGGCAATGCCAAAGAATGCTCAAACTACCACACAATTGCACTCATCTCACACACTAGCAAAGTAATGCTCAAAATTCTCCAAAGCAGGCTTCAACAGTTTGTAAACCGTGAACTTCCAGATATTCAAGCTGGATTTAGAAAAGGCAGAGGAACTAGAGATCAAATTGCCAACATCCTTTGGGTCATAGAAAAAGCAAGAGAGTTCCAGAAAGACATCTATTTCTGCTTTATTGACTATGCCAAAGCCTTTGACTGTGTGGACCACAATAAACTGGAAAATTCTGAAAGAGATGGGAATACCAGACCACCTCACCTGCCTCTTGAGAAACCTGTATGCAGATCAGGAAGCAACAGTTAGAACCGGACATGGAACAACAGACTGGTTCCAAATTGGGAAAGGAGTACGTCAAGGCTATATATTGTCACCTCCTTATTTAATTTATATGCAGAGTACATCATGCGAAAAGCCAGGCTGGATGAAGCACAAGCTAGAATCAAGACTGCTGCAAGAAATACGTAGCTCAGTTGGTAAAGAATCTGCCTGCAATGCAGGAGACCCGGGGTTCAATTCCTGGGTCAGAAAGATCCCCTGGAGAAGGAAATGGCAACCCACTCCAATATTCTTGCCTGGAGAATTCCATGGACAGAGGATCCTGGCAGCCACAGTCCATGAGGTCACAAGAGTTGGGCACGACTTTGCAACTAAATGATGCAGATGACACCACCTTATGGCAGAAATCAAAGAACAACTAAAGGGCCTCTTGATGAAAGCCAAAGAGGAGAGCAAAAAAGTTGGTTTAAAACTCAACATTCAGAAAACAAAGATCATGGCATCCAGTCCCATTACTTCATAGAAAATAGATGGGGAAACAATGGAAATAGTGAGAGACTTTATTTTGGGCGGCTCCAAAATCACTGCAGAGAGTGACTGCAGCCACAAAATTAAAAGATACTTGCTCCTTGGAAGAGAAGCTATGACCAACCTAGACAGCATATTAAAAAGGAGAGATATTACTCTGCAAACAAAGGTCCGTCTAGTCGAAGCTATGGTTTTTCCAGTAGTCATGTATGGATGTGAGAGTTGGACCATAAGAAAGCTGAGCACCGAAGAACAGATGCTTTTGAACTGTGGGGTTGGAGAAGATTCTTGAGAGTCCCCTGGACTGCAAGGAGATCCAACCAGTCCATCCTAAAGGAATCAGTCCTAAATATTCATTGGAAGGACTGATGCTAACATTGAAACTCCAATACTTTGGCCACCTGATGTACCTCATTTGAAAAGATCCTGATGCTGGGGAAGATTGAAGGTGGGAGGAAAAGGGGACAACAGAGGATGAGATGGTTGGATGGCATCACCAGCTCAATGGACTTGAGTTTTGAGTAAGCTCTGGGAGTTGGCGATGGATAGGGAAGCCTGGTGTGCTGCAGTCCATGGGGTTGCAAAGAGTCAGACACGACTGAGCGACTGACCTGAACTGAATAAATAAAAACCTAAAGAAACTTCAGCTACTTGGAAATTTTAAATTATACTTCTAAACATCTATGGGTCAAAGAAGATATTAAAGCCAAAATCAGGGACTTCTCTGTCAGTCCAGTGGTTAAGACTCCATGCTCTAAATGCAGGGGACATGGGTTTGATCCGTGGTTGGGAAACTAAGATCCCATACACCATACAGCATGGCAAAAAACTTTAAAAAAAAAAAAAGAAACTAAACAAATAAATAAAAATGCAACTTCCAATAGCATTAAAAAAAGAGAGAGAAAAAAGTCTAACAGAAGATATGCAAGACCAGTATACTGAAAACAAGAAGACATTTCTGAGAGATAAACTGAAGGCCGTATCATGTTCACAGTTTGGCAGCTCACAGTAAAAACGTCAGTTCTCCCCTAACTGATTTCTAGTTTCAAAGTAATCTTAATCAAAATCCCACTGCTCTCCTTTAAAAGACAGACCGACAAGCTGATTCTGAAATCCCTATGGAGATACAAGGAGCCAAGAATAACCAAGGCAACCTTTAAAAACCAAAATTGGAGGACTCTACTCCAAAATATTAAAACCTATTATAAAACCACAGTAATTAACTGTACAAGTATAGTAACTAAAACTTATCAATGAAAAAGTAAAGCCTAGAAGGTCACATACAAGTAGGATTGTCTGATTTATGACAAAGGCAAATTGCAGTGCATTTGGGAAAAGAGTCTTTTAAATAAAAGATGCAGGGTCAACTGGATATCCCTATAGAAAATATTGTATCATGATTTCTAACCTTACACAATGCACAAAAATAAATTCCAAATAGAATGTAGATCTAAAAACGAAAGTAAACAAACCAAAAAAACCCACAACAAAATATCTTTGTGTCTTTGAAGCAGGCAATTTTTTTTTAAACAAAGTTGTGATAGTTGAAGGTGAACAGCAAAGGGATCCAACTATACATATACATGTATCCATTCTCCCCCAAATTTCAATTCCATCCACACAGCAGACAAATATTTTTTAAGCCAACAAAAAAGCACTAACCATCACCACAGCAACAATAAATTGGACTGCATCACACCTGTCATTAAAAGACAAGACTAAGAGAGTGAAACAGCAAGACAAAGATTAGAACAGGGTATCAGTAACACCCTAAGGAGAGATCTGTGATTGCTTGGGGTTGGGGTCGGAGCAGGAAAACTAGATTTGTAACTTCTCCAGACTGGGGTATGTCTTGGATATATCTGTATTTCCAGTTCCCGACAGGGCTTAGCACATAGTCAGCACTTAGTTCATGACTACTGAATGAAGTGCTTAACAGCAACAAGTGGTCAGTCAGCAGCAGACTCAGGAGAATGAAAGTGAAAAGTGAAAGTGTTAAGTTGCTCAGTCATGTCCACCTCTTTGTGATCCCATGGACTGTAACCCACCAGGCTTCTTTGTCCATGGGATTCTCCAGTAAGAAAACTGGAATGGGCTGCCATTCCCTTCTCCAGGGGATCTTCCCGACTCAGGGTTCGAACCCAGGTCTCCTGCATTGCAAACAGATACTTTACCATCAGAGCCACCTGGGAAGCCCTTCAAGAGAGGAGACAGGGAGGCAAGTATGGCAAAGATTCCTAGCTCCCATCTGCTATAGATCCACACTCCATCCGCAATGATCTAGTCTATACTGCCAGCCAAAGCCATTTCTGATTCTTATTTACAGCTAAGTATGGCCAAATGACTAAGTTTTGGTCATCAAGATCAGAGTTATAGAAAGGTTTCTCTCTTTCCTTTTTTCCCCTCTTGTCCAGGCCACATGATTTGCAGGATCTTAGTTCTCCAATCAGGGATTTAACCCGGGTCCATGGCAGTGAAAGCACTGAGTCCTAACTACTGGCCTACCAGGGAAATCCCTAGAAAGATTTCTTAAAAGATGAAAGGTATGCCCCTTTTATCTTCTGCTTTTTTTCCTCCTTTCTTCTGCCTAGATCATGGATATGACAGCTGGATATACAGCAACCATTCTGTGATCTTGAAAATAGAAGGCACATGCTAAGGATGGCAAAGGAAAAAGAGAATGAGACTGGTCCTTGACAAGCCTATGGTGCTGCTCTATCAGTCTTAAGATTGTTATTTTTGAATTTGTTTTCACAGGACAAAGAAATTAACTACTATCTTATTTAAGCAATGGTTATTTCTTACCTCTCTTTCCAGCAGCCTGTACAATTCCTACCTGGTAAGGTAAGAAAGAGATTCCAGCAACAATCTATGGTCTAAGATACCAATAAGCCAACTCAGTTATGCTTCAAAGCTAATAAAGTGTTCATCTCCACTGAAATGGGCGGGTGAGGAGTTGTGGGGGGGAGTATAGGAAGCAAGACTGACTAAAGAATCTACTCCGTGAAAGTACACCACCATTATAGCTCAGATGGAGGGGTGTTTATAATAGTTTGATACACTGAAAGATTGCATAAAACAGTACTATAATTTCTTGCCAACATTTAGGAGTTATGTTCTAGAAAAGTAATGTGACTTATTGTGACCAGCCCAAACTAAATTATATGAAAATAGGTTATGAAAAATAAACATTTTAATGGAAAATGTTAAATCAGCTATTTAAAACTTGTTCAAATAAAAACCAGTGAATTTTCTACATATTAACCTCTTCAAATTTCCAAAAAATACTACTGCAGCACAAGTTTGATAAGGCTGATTCTCTCATATTATGATCAATATTCTACTTCATAAAGATTTTGAACCTGTTCTTCTTGGCTTGCCATTTTATGTCTTTGGTAATTATGTTTTTATTTTTGTTAAATCTGCAAAATTTTTCATATTTTTATAGTGACTGTATAATTTTGGGAGTTGTTTTTCATCCATACATTAAGAAAATAGAAAATAATCTAATTTTTCTGTGGACTATTATAGACTGAATTTTTGTGTCACAAACCACTTCAGTATTCTTGCCTTGAGAACCCCATGAACAGTATAAAAAGGCAAAATGATAGGAAACTGAAAGAGGAATTCTTCAGGTTGGCAGGTGCCCAATATGCTACTGGAGATCAGTGGAGAAACAACTTCAGAAAGAATGAAGGGATGGAGCCAAAGCAAAAACAACACCCAGTTGTGGATGTGTCTGGTGATAGAAGCAAGGTCCGATGCTATAAAGAGCAATATTGCATAGGAACCTGGAATGTTTGAATCAAGGCAAATTGGAAGTGGTCAAACAGGAGATGGCAAGAGTGAACGTTGACATTCTAGGAATCAGCAAACTAAAATGGCCTGGACGGGTGAATTTAACTCAGATGACCATTATATCTATCACTGCGGGCAGGAATCCCTTATAAGAAATGGAGTAGCCATCATGATCAACAAAAGAGTCTGAAATGCAGTACTTGGATGCAATCTCAAAAATGACACAATGATCTCTGTTCGTTTCCAAGGCAAACCATTCAATATCACAGGAATCCAAGTCTATGCCCCAACCAGTAATGCTGAAGAAGCTGAAGTTGAACGGTTTTATGAAGACCTACAAGACCTTCTAGAATTAACACCCCCAAAAGATGTCCTTTTCATTATAGGGGACTGGAATGCAAAAGTAAAAAGTCAAGAAACACCTGGAGTAACAGGTAAATTTGGCCTTGGAATACGGAATGAAGCAGGGCAAAGGCTAATAGCGTTTTGCCAAGAGAATGTACTGGTCATAGCAAACACCCTCTTCCAACAACACACAAGAGAAGACTACACATGGACATCACCATATGGTCAACACTGAAATCAGACTGATTATATTCTTTGCAGCCAAAAATGGAGAAGCTCTATACAATCAGCAAAAACAAGACTGGGAGCTGACTGTGGCTCAGATCATGAACTCCTGATTGCCAAACTGAGACTTAAATTGAAGAAAGTGGAGAAAACCACTAGACCATTCAGGTATGACCTAAATCAAATTCCTTATGATTATACAGTGGAAGTGAGAAATAGATTTAAGAGACTAGATCTGATAGATAGAGTGCCTGATGACCTATGGATGGAGGTTCGTGACACTGTACAGGAGACAAGGATCAAGACCATTCCTATGGAAAAGAAATGTAAAAAAACAAAATGGCTGTCTGGGGTGGCCTTACAAATAGCTGTGAAAAGCAAAAGAGAAAAGGAAAGATATAAGCATCTGTATGCAGAGTTGCAAAAAATAGCAAGAAGACATAAGAAAGCCTTCCTCAGTGGTTAATGCAAAGAAATAGAGGAAAACAATAGAATGGGAAAGACTAGAGATCTCCTCAAGAAAATTAGAGATACCAAGGGAACATTTCATGTAAAGATGGGCTCGATAAAGGACAGAAATGGTCTGGACCCAACAGAAGCACAAGATATTAAGAAGAGGTGGCAAGCATACACAGAAGAACTGTAGAAAAAAGATTTTCATGACCAAGATAATCATGATGGTGTGATCACTCACCTAGAGCCAGACATCCTGGAATGTGAAGTCAAGTGGGCCTCAGAAAGCATCACTACGAACAAAGCTAGTAGAGGTGATGGAATTCCAGTTGAGCTACTTCAAATCCTGAAAGATGATGCTGTGAAAGTGCTGCACTCAATATGCCAGCAAATCTGGAAAACTCAGCAGTGGCCTCAGGACTGGAAAAGGTCAGTTTTCATTCCAATCCCAAAGAAAGGCAATGCCAAAGAATGCTCAAACTACCGCACAATTGCACTCATCTCACACGCTAGTAAAGTAATGCTCAAAATTATCCAAGCCAGGCTTCAGCAATACGTGAACCGTGAACTTCCATGTGTTCAAGCTGGATTTAGAAAAGGCAGAGGAATCAGAGTCAAATTGCCAACATCCGCTGGATCATGGAAAAAGCAAGAGAGTTCTACAAAAACATTTATTTCTGCTTTATTGACTATGCCAAAGCCTTTGACTGTGTGGATCACAATAAACTGTGGGAAATTCTGAGAGAGATGGGAATACCAGACCACCTGACCTGCCTCTTGAGAAACCTGTACGCAGGTCAGGAAGCGACAGTTAGAACTGGACATGGAACAACAGACTGGTTCCAAATAGGAAAAGGAGTACATCAAGGCTGTATATTGTCACCCTGCTTATTTAACTTCTATGCAGAGTACATCATGAGAAACACTGGGCTGGAAGAAGCACAAGCTGGAATCAAGATTGCCAGGAGAAACAGCAATAACCTCAGACATGCAGATGACACCACCTTTATGGCAGATAGTGAAGAGGAACTAAGAAGCCTCTTGATTAAAGTGAAAGAGGAGAGTGTAAAAGTTGGCTTAAAGCTCAACATTCAGAAAACGAAGATCATGGCATCCAGTCCTATCACTTCATGGCAAATAGATGGGGAAACAGTGGAAAACCACCCTTATGGCAGAAAGTGAAGAGGAACTAAAAAGCCTCTTGATGAAAGGGAAAGAGGAGAGTGAAAAAGTTGGCTTAAAGCTCAACATTCAGAAAATGAAGATCATGGTATCTGGTCCCATCACTTCATGGCAAATAGATGGGGAAACAGTGTCAGACTTTATTTTGGGGGGCTCCAAAATCACTGCAGATGGTGATTGCAGCCATGAAATTAAAAGACGCTTACTCCTTGGAAGGAAAGTTATGACCAACCTAGATAGCATATTGAAAAGCAGAGGCATTTCTTTGCCAACAAAGTCCGTCTAGTCAAGGCTATGGTTTTTCCAGTGGTCATGTATGGATGTGAGAGTTGGACTGTGAAGAAAGCTGAGCACCGAAGAATTGATGCTTTTGAACTGTGGTGTTGGAGAAGACTCTTGAGAGTCCCTTGGACTGCAAGGAGATCCAACCAGTCCATTCTGAAGATCAGCCTTGGGTGTTCTTTGGAAGGAATGATGCTAAAGCTGAAGCTCCAGTACTTTGGCCACCTCATGCGAAGAGTTGATTCATTGGAAAAGACTCTGATGCTGGGAGGGATTGGGGGCAGGAAGAGAAGGGACGACAGAGGATGAGATGGCTGGATGGCATCACCGATTCGATGGACGTGAGTTTGAGTGAACTCCGGGAGTTGGTGATGGACAGGGAAGCCTGTCATGCTGCTATTCATGGGGTCGCAAAGGGTCGGACATGACTGAGCGACTGCACTGAACTGAACTGAACTCTGCACGTAAGTTAAATAAGCACAATGACAATATACAGCCTTGACATACTCCTTTCCCAATTTGGAACCAGTCTGTTGTTTCATGTCTGGTTCCAACTGTTGCTTCTTGACCTGCATACAGATTTCTCAGGAGGCAGGTCAGGTGGTCTGGTATTCCCATCTCTTGAAGAATTTTCCATAGTTTGTTGTGATGCACATAGTCAAAGGCTTTGGCATAGTCAATAAAGCAGAAGTAAGTGTTTTTCTGGAACTCTATTGTTTTTTTCTATGATCCAACAGATGTTGACTGATCTCTGGTTTCTCTGCCTTTTCTAAATCCAGCTTGAACATCTGGAATTTCTCAGTTCATGTACTGTTGGAGCCTGGCTTGAAGAATTTTGAGCATTACTTTACTAGTGTGTGAAATGAGTGCAATTATACTGTAGTGGAACAAAGCTGACATTTTCCAGTCCTGTGGCCACTGCTGAGTTTTCCAAATTTGCTGGCATATTGAATGCAGCACTTTCACAGCATCATCCTTTAGGATTTGAAATAGCTCAGCTGGAATTCCATCACTTCCACTAGCTTTGTTCATAGTGATGCTTCCTAAGGTTCACTAGACTTCACATTCCAGGATGTCTGGCTCTAGGTGAGGGATCACACCATCATGGTTACCTAGGTCATTAAGATCCATTTTTTTAATTATTTGTATAGTTCTTCTTTATATTCTTGCTGCCTCTTCTTAATAGCTTCTTCTTCTATTATGTCCATATCATTTCTGTCCTTTATTGTGGCCATCTTTACCTGAAATGTTCCCTTGGTGTCTCTAATTTTCTTGAAGAGATCTCCAGTCCTTCCCATTCTATTGTTTTCTTCTATTCTTCACGTTGATCACTGAGGAAGGCTTTCTTATCTCTCCTTGCTGTTCTTTGGAACTCTGTATTCAGATGGGTATATCTTTCCATTTCTTCTTTGCCTTTCACTTCTCTTCTTTTTTCAGCTATTTGTAGGCCTCCTCACTTTGCCTTTTAGCATTTCTTTTTCTTGGGGATTGTCTTGCAAGGGCCTCTGACAAATCACTCTGTATGCTGAAATGCAAAATCACTAGAATATTTATCATATCAAGATGAAATGAGAAGCATAACTTGCTATGAAGAATCCCAATAAACTTCATTCTTCTCTCAAAGCTAAACAAATATGGTTTATGGGTAGTTTGGGTTAGCTAAACTGGCAATCTTCTCTAATGTGTTTGATACTCAAGTTAGAGACTTCCCTTGTGGTCCAGTGGTTAAGACTTTGCCTTCCAATGCAGGGGGTGCAGGGTCAGTCTCTGGTGGGGGAGCTAAAAATCCCACGTGCCTCGGGGTCAAAAGACCAAAACACAAAAGCAAAATTGTAACGGATTCATAAAGACTTTTAAAATGGTCCACATCCAGGAAAAAAAAAAAAAAAAAGATAAAGGTGTCATGGCTTCCTTTTTCCTCTTAATTCTTATGATTTACTCAGTGGTTTCAAGTTTCCCGGCCAACAGGTGTAGTAAGAAAGTATTCCCATCTTTGCTTCTGCATCTTCCTTGTGGAACAGCTTCCCTTGAGGCTATATCACTACATTAGTGTTACTAGGAAGATTAAGTATGGAGAAAACTATTTTTCATAATATTTTATTTATTTTTAAAATTTTATTGAAATATAGCTGATTTACAAGTTGTGTTAGCTTTAGGTGTACAGCAAAGTAATTGAGTTATACATACAGCTACATATTTATTGCTTTTTAGATTTTTTTCTATTATAGGTTATTATAAGATGCTAATACGGTTCCCTGTACTAGATAGTAGGTCCTTGCCGATTATTAATTTTATATATAGTACTGTGTATATTTTAATCTCAAATTCCTAATTTATCTGCCGGACTTTTCCCTTTTGGTCACCATAAGCGCCTGTTCTTTGTCTCTGAGGCTACTGAAACTGGTAGATTTTGGGACATAAGTATCTATTTTGGGATCTGTATCGCCCCCTAATGGTTTCCATGTTTATCCATTTAGACAGTTTACTTTTTCTCTTTAAACACATTATTTGTCAGACACTACAAGAACATTCGTTTCAGGACAATTTTCAAAGAATGCAAATGATGTCATGGCCTTCTAATCTTTTAGCTAGAGCTTGCTTTCAATAAGCATTTGATGCCTTGTAAGCATATTTTTTTTTGTCTCCTATTTACTGCTCTTCCATGCTTCCTGTTTTCTTTCTTTTCTGGAATAAATTACTTAGTTACACAAGAACAACTTTATGTTATTCCCAGTCAACACCAGGCTAGAAATACATAGAAAATTTTTTCATCTATAAGGACAAACTCAAAGCATTTGATGGAGAAGGAAACGGCAACCCACTCCAGTACTCCTGCCTGGAAAACCCCATGGATGGAGGAGCCTGGTAGGCTGCAGTCCATGGGGTCGCCAAGAGTCAGACACGACTGAGCGACTTCACTTTTACTTTTTTCTTTCATGCACTGGAGAAGGAAATGGCAACCCACTCCAGTGTTCTTGCCTGGAAAATCCCAGGGACAGGGGAGCCTGGTGGGCTGCCGTCTATGGGGCTACACAGAGTCTGACACGACTGAAGCGACTTAGCAGCAGCAGCAGCAGCAAAGCATTTGAAAAATGAAAAGTGTTCTTGTAGCCATATGAAAAGATTTGAAACATTCTTTCAACTTTAGTGCAACCATTCTCCTGCTTTGCAAAGAACATGCTTCCTGTTAACTGGAAGGAAAAGAAATTTCCCTGACGTTTTTCCCCACTCAGCCCTCTTCAAGATAATTCCTTTCATTGCTTTGGGAAGTCAATCACACTAACAGGTACCAGCAATTCTATGCCTGCCTTGGGCTAAATAGAGCAGGTGACAAAAACCCTTTCAGGTTGTCAGGTATTATGTAAAATACCCCTAGACCTCACTGCTTATTCATCTTCATCTAGTTGACTAATGCTTTTCCCATGTTCTTACATGTTGGTAAATTAAAGAAACCTTCCAGACAGTTCTGTCAACAGTTTACTGAAAGTTACCTCATTAGTGAAGTTGAGCTGTCGCACGAGTGTAATTTAATTCCATTGAATTATCACTCAAAAATGCCGAGATGCTTGGTTTGTATATACCCGATAGAACATAAGGTGCTAACATTGTCATGTTTCCAGTTGATGAGAGAGGAAACAAGCAAAAAATATGCAGGGCCCCTGTCTCCACCTGCCCCCCTTCCCCAATATAATGATGCTAATGTCAACTCCTGAGCGGAATATTATGTTTCACTGTAGATCAAAAACATCCCCAAGGATCATTTTCTTTTCAAATCTACAAAGGAAAGCATGAATGCTGACTGCTATCTTTATTTCCTTGTCCACCAACAGAACTCACTGATACACAGACCAATCTGAAGGAGGAAGTTGGTTTGCAGAGTCTAGGTAGCATTAATTACATGTTAGTGAAATTTTTATTGTAAAATATTATTTCTGACCTGCTATAAGTAATATCATGTTTCATCAATAGCAAAACAGTACATGACATTAATTATTTTGCTTTAGTTCTACATTTATTGTGATTTTTACATTATTCTGAGGTGAGCTGTGTCAAGAGAAGGACAAGAACTGATTATAAGGAAACCACGCATGCTTCACATTTTGTTAAGTTTTCCTTTGTAGAACATGTTTATAATTGTTTCCCTGGTTATTCCAGTAATCGTCATGATAAGATCAAGGTGTGAATTTTTTCATTGTTGTGATCTGCCAAGTTAATCAGCCTAACCTATAGAAATTGAGGATAGTCTTTTTAATAGGTAAAGTATATATTGTGTTAGTCGCTCAATTGCATCCAACTCTTTGTGACCCCGTGGACTGCAGTCCACCAGGCTCCTCTGTCCAGGGAATTCTCCAGGCAACAATACTGGAGCAGGTCGCCATTTCTTCTCCAGGGGATCTTTCTAACCCAGAGATTGAACCCAGATCTGCATTGCTTCAGATTCTTTACCACCTGAGGCACCAGGGAAGCCCACAACAGGGAAAGACAAAGCCAAATAACTATATGTGCTGCTGTGCTTAGTCACTCATTCATGTCTGTCTGACTGTTTGCGACCCCATGGACTGTAACCCGTCAAGCTCCTCTCTCCATGGGATTCTCCAAGCAAGAACACTGGAGTGGGTTGCCAGGCCCTCCTCCAGGGGATCTTTCCAACCCAGGGATTGAACCCAGGTCTCCCACATTGCAGGCAGATTCTTTACTGCCTGAGTCACCAGGAAAGCCCATCATAGGTAAAGACAACCAAAAAACTATATAAGCAGGTCTAAGTAGATCAGCCAAAAAACCAAAAAACTATATAAGCAGGTCTAAGTAGATCAGCCTGACATATCACAGACTGGTGAGCTACCTGTCATAATCATAAAAGCTTCTTATGGGACGTATTCTCTATTGTACATGGATTAGTGTTTTCTTTTAACAGCTCTAAGTGCTTGTCTTTATTCTAGCCACCATCCTGTAGATAAGGAAGATGCAACTTATTGAAGCAGAAGTCAAAGTTATCCAGCTCACAAATGGGAGAATCAACATGTGAACCCCAAACCCATGCCCTGAACAGCTAGGCAGGACTAGGGTGACAATTACGCAGTCACAGAGTCAGAGCCCAGTTGTAAGTTCTGGATGCCCTCACTGGTCACCAAAGTTCTCCAAAGCAATGTGGTTCAGTCGCTTGCATTTGGCCTCCTGGCTGTCGGGCAGGGAAGTGGCAGAGTTCTGCAGCTGTTGTCCTGTTCTATCAGAGTAGATTAGCTCTGGCCCTGGAGCGGGCCTTTTGTGCGCTGCGATGCAGGTCAGGTCACAGGATAATGAATAAAATCCTGCAGTTTGTGGAGGCCTGGCTAGCCCCCGTGACAGCACACTCGACCTTACCTGCTTGCTGTGCTCTTATGGTCCTGAAGACTGTAAATTAGATGCTGCTTTCTTAGCCCTCTTACCTTCCTCCAACCTCTCTCCGCCGACCCTCCGTGTACCTGTCAGGCTTCACCAAAGATGCACTAAATCCTAACTGGTGGAAAACTGACTCTGCATAACGGTGGGTGAAAAAGGCCAGGGGACCTTATATTCCTATTCAGATGGCAGCCCACTTTACCTGAGAAATAAAGAGGGAGACAATAAAATAAAGACACCTGCCAGAAAAATCTCAGAAAGAACACATTTTCATACTCATGTTTTTTTTCTTCTAAAAGTAGAGTGAAGAGGCCAAAATCAAACTGATGCATGTGTATTTTTTTCTGTAATTTCTACTGATGGAATAAAATCCATAAGCAACCTCTGAGATTGCTATAGACACAAAACTTAATGATTTCCACTACTCCTTAATTATTTCCACTGTAGCTATTTTACATGGGAGACACAAAGGCAGCGTGTCAGTGAGGAATTGTATCAGATATGGGAAACCTCAGCTGAGAAGCAGAGAAGATGGTGGAGAGAAGTTGGTTCTGGCGAATGAAGCTCAAGTTCTACCACTACTGACTTGTGTTACATAATATTTGGGAGATTAAATAAGAAGATCTCAGAATTCCCTTTCAATTCTAAAATTTTGAGTCAGCCCCACCATCATATGATTCTTTAGGAGTGAATATAAGCTCACCTGCCACCACTGACACCGTATTTTAATCTTCTCAAAGTGTGGTTCCCAGACCGGCAGAATCAGCATCACTCGTTAAAAATGCAAAGGCTTAGCATCACCCTGTTACCAAGTCCAAACATGATATGACAGGTTAGTAAATTGAGAGAAGAGTTATTGGGGCAACGCACAGTGACTTTATTTGGAAAGGCAGCAGATTGAGAAGGTGGTGAACCACTGTCCTGAAGGATCATCTTCCCCTTGCTGGAATTTAGGCTTCTTTTATACTAAAAGAGAAGGCGAGTGAAGTCCTGGTTCTAGCCACACTCTTTAGAGGATGTGTTAATTTATTTCTTCCTGTAGCCATTACATGTCAGGATGTTTCCTATGAGCTATACAAGGTATTTTTCCTTAACCCTCATTACTTAGGAGGCAGGGTTTCTGGAGGTAGACCATTATGTAGAATTTAAGCTTCTAGGAAGTGATTGACTTGTAACAGAATACAGAAGTTTTTCCTTATTACAACCTAACATCTACTGTATTAGTGATTCTGGTGGTGGGGCCCCAGTAATATGTGAATTAACACAGCTTCCAGGTGATTCTCATGCATGGCCAAGTTTGAGACCCACTGACCTAATACTTGCATGATGGTCTGTTTACACATACGTTTCTCCATGTATTCTATGATACACTTCTTGGAGTGGAAACTGCATTGGCTTTGCTCTGACTTTAGCTCATAGATTATGAGTGAGGCATGGCCTTTGCTTTCCCAGAGATTATGATCAAGTAAGGAACATAAAACTAGCAATTCTCAATGTATGAAAGAGACAGGCTCCTCTTATCATTCTGAGAATTACAAGTGTGGGAGTAACATTTGAAATCATATGTGGTAATTTTTGATAACAATGTATAAAATGCAACTTAAAATTCATATCTACTGATAAACTGGCAGAGAAACATATTTGATTCTCTAGAAAATGATTAGCATGCCGATATCACTTTCTTGGACATGTCAGCAATTGTTTTGATACAAGGAAAAAGAACTGAGTACGATACGCCAAGCCTTTTGAAAAAGTCATCACAAAACGTCCCAAGTGAGGACGAAGTTCCTAACCTTCCTCAGAAAGAAGAGTCCCCAGTAAATGAAAGGACTTTTCATCGTCATTCCTTGCTTCAAACCACATTCAGCCAAGCCACGATTAGTTTGAAAATGGTTGCAATTTTCAGATTTTACCTTCTCCTCACCATGGAAAATCCCATGGACGGAGGAGCCTCGTAGGTTACAGTCCATGGGGTTGCGAAGAGTCGGGCACAACTGAGCGACTTCACTTTCACTTTTCAATTTCATGCATTGGAGAAGGAAATGACAACCCACTCCAGTGTTCTTGCCGGAGAATCCCAGGGATGGAGGAACCTGGTGGGCTGCCATCTATGGGGTCGCACAGAGTTGGACATGACTGAAGCGACTTAGCACCAGCAGCAGCAGCATCCTTTTAATAAAAGTGAGCTTACCCTTTCTATGAACTTGTTAAAAAAAGAACTAATGACAACTCGTGGTTCAGGTGACTGAAGAGTTAGTGCATCAGTGTGCTTCCCTTCAGCATTTCTTCTTTGTCTTATTTTTCTTAATAAACTACACACGCATGAATTACATGCACACAGCTCTTCATTCGTTCATTCATTTATGAAGTGGTCATGCCTACTTCCCATTCCAAACCTTTTTACCCTATCATGCCTCTTTTACCTGTCAGGATCCTTCACGTTTATTGCACTTGAAGGTGGAGGGTGTAGTAGCCCTATTTACGTGGGTGAGAAATGTTGGGAGAGACGAGAAGGTGGGTAGAAAGGACAGTGTGGACTTGGTGTATCTGAACAAACATGTGGACATTCTTTCCAACATGAGCAGATCCAGGGCTCAGAGGGAAGATGTGTGATGAATTCACGATGCACGGGGCAGTTTCAAGTCCACATATAGATGAGATCATTGTGGAGATTAAGTAAAAGGGAATGAGCTCTGAACTTAGAGTAGCTTCCCAGTAAACGTTTGCTGTCTGTGGCATCTTTACTTGGATATTTACTACCAGTATGCGTGTCACTGGGTCTTCCCCAGTGGCTCAGCAGTAAAGAACCTGCATGCAATGCAGGAACGGAAGTTTGATTCCTGGGTTAAGAAGGTCCCCTGGAAGAGGAAATAGCAACCTATTCCAGTATTCTTGCCTGGAAAATCCCAAAGACAGAGGAGCCTGGTGGGCTACAGTCCATGGGGTCGCAAAGAGTTGGATGCAACTGAGCTCTCACGCATGAGTGATGTGATCCTTTCAGGTGGTCATGACCTGCGTCTTTGCAGTTGTTAAACTTGCTCATCCCCTATGTTCACTATGGATTCTAACTCTCAAAAGTCACTTTAAAGAGGAAATTCCTAGAAAGTTTTGGATAATCAAATGGCAGCTCAGTGGATGGAACACTTCCAAGATAAATACTGAAAACAGGTTTTAACTCTCACCCATTTTGAGGATAAGAAAAGAAGTATTTTGTAGAAGAAAAATCCAACAGAAGCTATAATCAGAGAAGAAATACTGGCAGGGACCTTGGAGACTGAAGCTGAAGCACTTACTTCTTATGAGAGGAAACTGAGGCAAAGAAAAGTTAAGAAGCTAAAGCGAGGGCTCCTGCTTAAAAAACGCAGAAATCTCAAGCCTTGTCAACTGAATAGCACATTTAAAGACAGAATATTTACTATAAGTTCTGATAATGCTGAGAGTGCTCCTGGAACTTCAAGGGTCAGAATAATGGCCTGTTACCTAATTTCAAATTAAAGCTTTAAAATTTCAATTGTATTTTTACTTAATTAAAAAAGGAAGGCAAGTTCTGTTATTAGTGAACTTTTAAAAATGTTTTTTAATATAATAATAAGTATTATAATAAATAATAAATATAACATAATTATTATAATAAACATAATAGTAATTTTTATAATTGTTATTATCCTGGCAGCACTGTGCTGCACGCAGGATCTTAGTTCCCCAACCAGGGATTGAAGGGTGGAGTCTTAACCACAGGACCAATAGGGAAGTCCCTAAGCTGACTTCTTGACTTAAGTTTCATTGGTGTTTTTTTCTTCAAACTTTTTTTTAAGAGGAGAATGTGGATTGGAATAGGTAGTATCAGGTAACTTTTATCTCCAAAGGGGTGTGGCTTGAAACAGATAACATTAGGTCACTTTTAGCTTCAAAAATGTGACATCCTATAATTTTTAAAAATCACAATATACTTGTGTGAGGAAGGATGAGAATGCCAGTAAATCAAGTATTACTATTCATGCTGACATTTTATAATTATAAAAAAGATTCAAAATTCTTGACCAACACAATCAGTTGTAAAGTGAAGATTTTGCTTGCTTTGTTCTATTTTGACAATCTGTATACATAGCTCTTAAAACACTTTTTGAATCATCATAGATATGGATGACTTCTACAGTTCATAGAGCCATACTATAACCTTCAAAGGAGAACTTCAGACTATTTTTATTTTAAAACAAGCAAAAGTAACAGTCCCTTTTTTCTTTATACCCTATGCTTTTTTCCTACAAGGTAATGAATTTTTTAAGTGTGAAAGCCCAAACTTCCCAAGTACCTAATCTTTCTTTAAAAAGAACTGACACTACCTTTTTCTCTGACTTCCCACCACATAATTTGGTAGTGGTGGGGGGATGGGAGGAGTGAGTTTTAGTTATAAAAGAAATGATCTTCTCCAATATTCTCTTCCAGTTCTATAAGTGAGTCACTATAGCTAATATCTATAAAACATCTTTTATGTGCAGCCAGAATTTAAGAACATGCCAATTATTTATTCATCTGATGTTAATTTTTCATTTATTATTCATTGAACAGACATTTTTCAGCCTTGACTTGTGAGGTAGGTGATCAGGTTAAAAAAAAATCTGATGTAACACCTAGCAGTTGTTTTCACTGAACTGTGGGAGGAAACTCTTCTATTAGGCAGAACTTTTCAAAGACAACTTAGAGCATTATATGGAGTAATTATGGAGGTTGATCACTAAAAGAAAAAGAGATAACACAGTTCCTTCATCATTGCCCTTGTCAAATCAACTTGTAAAATCATTGCTAAGTCACTTCAGTCGTGTAAAATCATTAGGAGTCTCTAACTCTTTTGATTTAGGGAAAGACTAGAGATCTCTTCAAGAAAATTAGAGATAACAAGGGAACATTTCATGCAAAGGTGGGCTCGATAAAAAACAGAAATGTTTAGACCTAAGAGAAGCAGAAGATATTAAGAAGAGGTGGCAAGAATACACAGAAGAACTGTACAAAAAAGATCTTCACGACCAAGATAATCACGATGGTGTGATCACTCATCTAGAGCCAGACATCCTGGAATGCAAAGTCAAGTGGGCCTTAAAAAGCATCACTACGAACAAAGCTAGTGGAGGTGATGGAACTCCAGTTGAGCTGTTTCAAATCCTGAAAGATGATGCTGTGGAAGTGCTGCACTCAATATGCCAGCAAATCTGGAAAACTCAGCAGTGGCCACAGGACTGGAAAAGGTCAGTTTTCATTCCAATCCCAAAGAAAGGCAATGCCAAAGAATGCTCAAACTACTGCACAATTGCACTCATCTCACACCCTAGTAAAGTAATGCTCAACATTCTCCAAGACGGGCTTCAGCAATACTTGAACCGTGAATTCCTGATGTTCAAGCTGGTTTTAGAAAAGGCAGAGGAAACAGAGATCAAATTGCCAACATCTGTTGGATCATGGAAAGAGCCAGATATCCTGGAATGTGAAGTCAAGTGGGCCTTAGAAAGCATCAATACAAACAAAGCTAGTGGAGGTGATGGAATTCCAGTTGAGCTATTTTAAATCCTGGAAGGTGATGCTGTGAAAGTGCTGCACTCAATATGCCAGCAAATTTGGAAAACTCAGCAGTGGCCACAGGACTGGAAAAGGTCAGTTTTCATTCCAATTCCAAAGAAAGGCAATACCAAAGAATGCTCAAACTACTGCACAATTGCACTCATCTCACACACTAGTAAAGTACTAACATGTAAAGTAAATTACTGCACAATTGTGCTCATATCATATGCTAGCAAGGGAACACTCCAAATCCTTCAAGTTAGGCTTCAACAGTACCTGAACCAAGAACTTCCAGATGTACAAGTTGGATTCGGAAAAGGCAGAGGAACCAGAGATCAAATTGCCAAAATCTATTGGACCATCAAAAAAGCAAGAGGGTTCCAGAAAAACGTCCATTTCTACTTTATTGACTTTGCCAAAGCCTTTGACTGTGTGGATGACAACAAACTCTGAAAAATTCTGAAAGAGACCATCTTATCTGCCTCCTGAGAAACCTGTATGCAGGTCAGGAAGCAACAGTCAGAACTGGAGATGTAACAACGGACTGGTTCCAAATAGGAAAAGGAGTACGTCAAGGCTGTATATTGTCTCCCTGCTATTTAACTTCTATGCAGAGTACATCATGAGAAACGCTGGACTGGAAGAAGCACAAGCTGGAATCAAGATTGCTGGGAGAAATATCAATCACCTCAGATATGCAGATGACACCACCCTTATGGCAGAAAGTGAAGAGAAACTAAAAAACCTCTTGATGAAAGTGAAAGAGAAGAGTGAAAAAGTTGGCTTAAAGCTCAACATTCAGAAAATGAAGATCATGGCATCTGGTCCCATCACTTCATGGGAAATAGATGGGGAAACAGTGGAAACAGTAGTAGACTTTATCTTTTGGGGCTCCAAAATCACTGCAGATGGTGATTGCAGCCATGAAATTAAAAGATGCTTACTTCTTGGAAGGAAAATTATGATCAACCTAGATGGCATATTCAAAAGCAGAGACATTACTTCGCCAACGAAGGTCCGTCTAGTCAAGGCTATGGTTTTTCCTGTGGTCATGTATGGATGTGAGAGTTGGACTGTGAAGAAAGCTGAGCACCGAAGAATTGATGTTTTTGAACTGTGGTGTTGGAGAAGACTCTTGAGAGTCCCTTGGACTGCAAGGAGATCCAACCAGTCCATTCTAAAGGGTGTTCTTTAGAAGGAATGATGCTAAAGCTGAAGCTCCAGTACTTTGGCCACTTCATGCGAAGAGTTGACTCATTGGAAAAGACCCTGATGCTGGGAGGGATTGAGGGCAGGAGGAAAAGGGGATGACAGAGGATGAGATGGCTGGATGGCATCGCCGACTCAATGGACGTGAGTTTGAGTGAAGTCTGGGAGTTGGTGATGAACAGGGAGTTCTGGCATGCTGCGATTCATGGGGTTGCAAAGAATTGGACATGACTGAGTGACTGAACTGAACTGAAATCTTTTGACAGATTCACAAACTGGCAGACAGAATCACAATGATAAGATGAGAGAAAGCTTTATTGTTCAATATAAACATAAAACAATTGTTTTATGAATTGCAGAGATTTATTTGAGAGTTTCTTCTCTTTCTCCCAAATCTGTGTGCTCAGTCTTCAGTCCTGTCCAACTCTTTATGACCCTACAGACTGTAGCCTGCCAGATTCCACATTCTATGGGATTCTCCAGACTAGAATACTGAAATGGGTTGCCATTTACTATTCCAGGGGATCTTCCTGACCTAGGAATCAAACCTTAAGTCTCCTGCATTGGCAGGCAGATCCTTTACCACTGAGCTACCTGGGAAACCCTTTTCCCCATAAAACACATACAAAATACTTCTGAAAATCAGCAAACAGCCAAAGTCACTCAAAGGTTTTGATTTCTTGGCTAGCCATCCAAAGATGATCAGCAGGTTGTAACAAAATAAAACCATAGAATTAAGGTATATTTTTGGATTTAACATAATCATGAAAAAGTTTCCATCTTCATTTTGTCATGTAATAATTCTGGACATTTTTTTCTTTTTTGACTGTGTTCCCAGCTTGCCTCCACCATCCATGGAACAGTTCATCATTTCTGTCTCACTCCAATCATTGTACTTTGTCCACATTTCTCATTTTGCTCATGTACATTTTTGATTACTCTTTCATAGTCAGGGTTGATTATTTATTTAAACAAGAGTAAGACATTGTTTTATTACTCTTTGCATTTCTACAAAGTGTCTAGTTCAATGCAAACACATCATAAGCCTCCCAATAAATGAGGATTCAATGAATAAAGACTGACTCACATTCAAGCAAATTATGTTATAAGCACTGTTAATTCCCGAAGAGTGATTTGTTTACACATTCATATCAATGCTGCCTTGGTTCTTTCTGTTTAATGTTTAAAACATAATCAACATATCACAACTGAAATTTATCTGCAAATAGTACCAGATATTATAGTAGATCTAAGCTTTATAGCTACAAGAAGGATTCTAAGAAATGTTGTTGAGTTTGTATCTATTTTGAACCCTTAAAGTCTCTGAATAGGATACAACCTTGTATTTTGATAAGCATGAAATGAAATGAAGTTAAGCAAAATCTTAATTATAAATAAAGGAAGCCCCCACATCCATGCAGTTCATTTATTAATAGTTGCCTGTCAAATAGCACTGAACTAAAAATTCCTTGCCAAATATTGAGTTTATAGCATTGTATGAAAATAAGGGATCATGCTATATCAATATGACTTTTAAATAAATGTCATTAATTAAAACTGAGAAAACATTTCAGGCTTGCCTTCAATCCAACAAATGTTTACAGAATACCTAGTAGGTGTTAGATGCTATTCTGGGTATTCAGCACATAGCAGTGACCACACTTTCTGTCCTTAAAACTTACACACAGTCTGTATTCATTTGCAACTGGAGGCATGTGGAGAAGATAGTAGCTTACTTCTTAACAAGTTAATAAATGTGTTGTTTGCATTTTCTGACATTTAATTACTTGATGATTCAGATTTCATATGAAAGAATTAACATAGTAAAGAAAGAAGGCATTAATTCTTTCTGTATCCTTTCCAAACATTTGAGACTATTTAAAAACTGTTACTTAGAATGCTTCAATAATGATTTGGTGGATTCCCAATTAGGATGATTTTCTATTTTACTTTCTAATTTACTGTTTTACTTAATGTGTAATTATTATTCCTTGCCTTGCAGAAATATAGTTACAAGTAGATATCTGGCTACATATTTAGTCAATAAGTTCAAATTTAATGTTTCATTTTAAAAGAAACACAGAATTTGTCTGAGGATAGGGAAAAATAAGCAGAAAAAAATACCCTACCTCTGGTCATTAGTATAAATCCAGTTGCCTGTACTTTATAGGGAATTAGTCACTTTTTAGAAAGAGCTTTTAATTGCTTAATCTAAGTAATGTGGGCAATGGCATACGTGTTTTATTTTAGAGTCTATCTAGCCCACTCAGAAAATGTAATGGACCTAATTTTCATTTAGTATAGGTCTGTGCAGTTCCTAAAACATCCAAATGGCTATTAATTTAATCAGGTAATTTAACTATAGCTCAAGAAAAGGCCACCCGCTAGTTGTCACGCAATGATTACGAGGATGACATTTCTATCCCATGATGCCAGAGGCAGACTTTGATACACATTTTCTTTTTGAAGGTTAAACTCAGATAACCTGCCTTTGGCATTTAATTAGCTACATATTAAACACTCTTTTAATAATAAAATGATTAAAAATTTTATTGCTTCTCAAATGAGGCCCTTTTAGATAGATTTAATGACTTGGTTAGAGCTCTATAGTTTGTGAACCAAACCTTACTTAGGCCAGTATGTAGTAATGATATGCTTTACAGCTTGCAAAATCTGTATTTTATTCAAATGATGGCCATAATCATTTTGGATAAAACTTATAATGCTTTCTTCTGTATTTTTAAGTCTAACTGTTAAATGTCATTGGAAAGGAACCAAAACCCCCTCAATTCAAAATTTCCAGAAATTATCAAATTCAAGATGAATAAAGAGACCATGAAATGTGTGTAATGTACTGAATCTTATATACTAATTGTTTACCCTTTGAAAAATCACTTGTCCCCATTGAATACCTGCCAAAACTTCATAGAATGATTGTAGAAATGACGGAGAAGTGTGAGTGGACTGCAAATCCTCATCTATATTTTCACTTAATACTAGCTGTTCAGTGAAAATGGTCATCAAGAGACTCTTCATTGTACTTCCTGAGCATGAACTGGGAGGGAGGCAAGGAGTTAAAGTACCTGTACCTATAAAATAGGGTGAAGAGACCAGAAGCTATCACACAAGCACATGTAGTAACGGCAGTCTGAATAAAAGTGATCACTGCCCTCTTACTTTCTTAAAATTTTAATTTCACACTTATTTATTATTTATATATGCACACGTTTTAAGTGCTCAGTCCAATGACATTTGATGAAAATTTCCAACCATATAACCACCATCTCAGCTGATCTATGGAACAGTTCAGTTATCACTCACCCTTCCTCATGCCTCCTTCTAGACAGCTGCCCATGGCTATCCAGCTATTTTGAATCCACTCTGTCATTATAACTAGGTATGCTTGTTGTAGAATATTACACAGATGTCATCATGTAAGATGCATGCTTCTTCTGCTCATCACATTATTTTTGAGTATATTTGATTTTGTGCCTATCAGTAACTTGTTCCTTTTTTTAAAAAAAATATTTATTTATTTATTTGGCTGCCTGAGGTCTTACTCGTGGCATGGATTCCTGACATCCATGAATCTATAGAGGGTATTTTTTTCTCCAAACAACTGACTTATTAGTACTTTAGTTATTCCAAATAAAATTTGTGCTAGTTTCCTCCTTGATAAGATGTACGTTTGGGTTCCTTGGGTCAAAGAAAGAACCCAAGTGTACAATCAGTTTTTATGTTAATTCTCTTTCTAAAAAGATAATAGAGAATATATCTATATATATTTTAAAATTATCGATTTTGTTTTATCAAATAACAGATATTGGAGAAACATTTAAATGCAAATATGCAAATAGGAAGAGGAGTACGTCAAGGCTGTATTTGTCATCCTGCTAATTTGACTTATATGCAGAGTACATCATGAGAAACGCTGGACTGAAAGAAACACAAGCTGGAATCAAGATTGCCGGGAGAAATATCAATCACCTCAGATATGCAGATGACACCACCCTTATGGCAGAAAGTGAAGAGGAACTAAAAAGCCTCTTGATGAAAGTGAAAGAGAAGAGTGAAAAAGTTGGCTTAAAGCTCAACATTCAGAAAATGAAGATCATGGCATCTGGTCCCATCACCTCATGGGAAATAGATGGGGAAACAGTGGAAACAGTAGTAGACTTTATCTTTTGGGGCTCCAAAATCACTGCAGATGGTGATTGCAGCCATGAAATTAAAAGATGCTTACTTCTTGGAAGGAAAATTATGACCAACCTAGATGGCATATTCAAAAGCAGAGGCATTACTTTGCCAACAAAGGTCCGTCTAGTCAAGGCTATGGTTTTACCTGTGGTCATGTATAGATGTGAGAGTTGGACTGTGAAGAAAGCTGAGCACTGAAGAACTGATGTTTTTGAACTGTGGTGTTGGAGAAGACTCTTGAGAGTCCCTTGGACTGCAAGGAGATCCAACCAGTCCATTCTAAAGGGTGTTCTTTAGAAGAATGATGCTAAAGCTGAAGCTCCAGTACTTTGGCCACCTCATGCAAAGAGTTGACTCATTGGAAAAACCCTGATGCTGGGAGGGATTGGGGGCAGGAGGAGAAGGAGACGACCAAGGATGAGATGGCTGGATGGCATCACTGACTCGATGGACGTGAGTTTGAGTGAACTCTGGGAGTTGCTGATGGACAGGGAGGTCTGGCGTGCTGCGATTCATGGGGTCGCAGAGTTGGACACGACTGAGCGACTGAACTGAACTGAACTGAACTGAATGCAAAAAGGAAAAACTAGCGGTAATCCTATGACACAGAGTCACTCACATCACAGTACATATTCTGTCAGTTTTTTATGTTTTATATATATATTGTTGTTGTTACTCAGTCACCCAGTTGTGTCCAGCTCTTTGCAACACCATGAACTGCAGCATGCCATCGCCTTCACAGATCACTGCCTTGTCGTGGCGAAGGGGCTTGTGTAACTCAATGAAGCTATGAGCCATGCCGTGTAGGGCCGCCCAAGATGGACAGGTCATAGTGGAGAGTTCTGACAAAACGTGATCCACTGGAGGAGGGAAAGGCAAACCACCCCAATGTGTTTGCCGTGAGAACTTCATAAACGGTATATATGTGTATACTTAAAAAAAAAGTAACCAATTTCACTCATCAAACAAAATACAGAAATACCTTGTCAATACATATTATCTACAAAATAATTTTGAATATTTGAATCATAGTCTATTGTATCACAGTTTATGTAATCATTCTCATATTGTTCAAGATTTATGTTGTCTACAATTTTATTTTCTTATGCAGAATGGTGAAGCAAATATTTTTGTAGACAAAGAATTTAATACATACATTTAAATTTCTTTCCTTAGGATAAACTTCTATAAGTAGAATTGTACTATTACTAGATATCCATAATAAAGATTCTTATTTGGCAAATTATTTTTGCATGAAGACCAATCAAACATAGCTCAGTTCAGTTTAGTCACTCAGTCGTGTCCAACTGTTTGTGACCCCAGAACTGCAGCACGCCAGGCCTCCCTGTCCATGACCAACTCCCAGAGTTCACTCAGACTCACGTCCGTTGAGTCTGTGACGCCATCCAGCCATCTCATCCTTGGTCGTCCCCTTCTCCTCCTGCCCCCAATCCCTCCCAGCATCAGGGTTTTTCCAATGAGTCAACTCTTTGCATGAGGTGGCCAAAGTACTGGAGCTTCAGCTTTAGCATCATTCCTTCTAAAGAACACCCTTTAGAATGGACTGGTTGGATCTCCTTGCAGTCCAAGGGACTCTCAAGAGTCTTCTCCAATACCACAGTTCAAAAACATCAATTCTTCGGTGCTCAGCTTTCTTCACAGTCCAACTCTCACATCCATACATGACCACAGGAAAAACCATAGCCTTGACTAGATGGACCTTTGTTGGCAAAGTAATGTCTCTGCTTTTGAATATGCTGTCTAGGTTGGTCATAACTTTCCTTCCAAGGAGTAAGTGTCATTTAATTTCATGGCTGCAATCACCATCTGCAGTGATTTTGGAGCCTCCCAAAATAAATTCTGCCACTGTTTCCCCATCTATTTCCCATGAAGTGGTGGGACCAGATACCATGATCTTTGTTTTCTGAATGTTGAGCTTTAAGCCAACTTTTTCACTCTCCTCTTTCACTTTCATCAAGAGGCTTTTTAGTTCCTCTTCACTTTCTGGCATAAGGGTGGTGTCATCTGCATATCTGAGGTTATTGATATTTCTTCCGGCAATTTTGATTCCAGCTTGTGCTTCTTCCAGTCCAGTGTTTCTCATTTTATTACTAATCCATGTTACTCACATTTAACTTTTTATGGAACATTTTGTTAACTACAATGCAAAATCTTGAGAACCTTTGTGAACCATGGAAATATCCTTGAACTTTGATCTTACAAAAAGCAATTCGTTATAGCTTGACTTTATCAGCTGAGAATAGATTCCTGTTTACATAGAACCTTAATTTTTAGGGTAATAGTATATACAATTAAGGTAGAAACTAAATAATAATAAGTCAAAAAAACTGGACTATTGGTACTTTATTTTAACTTTACTTAATGATTTTTAGCCTCCTTTTGATGATTGAGAGCAGAGGTCCCTGACCTCAAGGATCTAACGCCTGATGATCTGGGGTGGAGGTGATATAATAATAATAATAGAAATAAAGTGCACAATAAGTGTAATGTGCTTGAATCATCCCTAAATCATCCCTTCTCCACTGGGCCCATGGAAAAATTGTCTTCCATATAACCAGTCCTGGTGCCTAAAATGTTGGGGACTGCCGATCTAAAGCTTCCCTTCCCAGTAAGGTAGCCACTGGCCACATGTGGCTCTTGAGCACTTGAAATACAGCTAGTCAGAATAGAGACTTAGCACCAAAGATATAAAATACCTCATTAATGATTTGTATATTGATCGCATATTGGAATGAGAATACTTGGGATATATGGGTTCAATAAAATATGATATTAAAATGAATTTCACATGTTTCATTTTACTTTTTTCAGATGGCTATTGGAAGACTTTAATTTACACATGTGGCTCCTATTTTATTTCCACTGGGCAGAATTCATCTAGATGTATATTCTACTGCTATAGAATATGTACAAGGATCGCTACATACTAACTATATTTTTTATGCTTATGAACTGAGAGTGGTTTCAATAGTGGTTCCACTAACTGATCCACAAAATTTCCCTAAATTGTACTCTGATGAGTGCGTAAGTGACTGACAAGAGAAACCTTAGTTTGCTCAGAGCACCTAAGCTCTGTAGACGGCAGAAGACGAATTCTCCCTGGCAGCTTAATAGACTTTCTCCCTGCTGAAGTTCCACATTGTTGAAAAGCATTTACGGCAGTTTTCATGAGGATGAATTGAGGGTGAATGGATAAAGTGAATGGCATCCTATTCTAGATGCACTCTTCTCATGTCAGGCTTTTTTAACTATATATAAATATTTTAATCTTTGGCTGTGTTGGGTCTTCATTGTGCACAGGCTTTCTCTAGTTGCAGCAGGTGAGGGCTACTCTCTAGCTGCAGTTGCAGGCTTCTCCTTGCAGTGGCTTCTCTTGCTGTGAGGCACGGGCTCTAGGCTGCTCGGGCTTCAGTAGCTGCGGCACGTGGCCTATGCAGTTGCAGCTCCCAGTGTCTAGAGCACAGGCTCAATAGCTGTGGCACGTGAGCTTAGCTGCTCCATGGCATGTGTGATCTTCCCGAATCAGGGATCAGACCCCGTGTCTCCTGCATTGGCAGACAGATTCTTTACTACTGAGCCACAGGGGAAGCCACTCAAACTTTGTTGATCACCATTCGGCCGATGTAGTGTTTGCATTTATCCTCATGCAGTTTCAACACAGGCAAAAAGGATGAACTCAAGTGAAGAACTAACTTACCTGGAAGAAACTCGAGACTTAAAGTTTGAAAGTAAAACTCCATGTGAATTTTTGTTCATGTCCAGTACGTACATTTAGAATGCAGTAGAGAATTGAAGCATAGATCCTTCCCACAGAAACAATAAACAACAAAAAATTGTAGACAAATGATTTAATGATCCAAACTAGGCATTTGATTTGGGGCGTTTCTAGAACTTCTTCTTGTGTGTGTAGAAGCTGCCGAAAAAACCAGACGATATGGGACAAAGGAAATATGAGTGTTTGGTGAGAAGAGCAAGAAAGGTTCTCTGATTTCTAGGAAATTTCTTATCTGCCTTGGAAGTACTTGGGGCATGCTCTGATAACTTCTAAAAGCGAGCCTATAGCGGGTATAATTGCAAGAGTTATGAAAAAGGAAAGAAAACAATTTCACACTATTGAAAAAAGGACTAGAGCCTTAATTTGCTCACTTGTGTATAGGATGCTGTATAAAAGCTGGAAATTTACCTGCCACCTCTCTCAGTTTATTTAGAGAAATTTCTGCTTGCTTAGACTTTCTTTGGGAAATGTAATACCTGATGAAAAGGTCAAATTGAGGTTTAGACTACCTAGACATATTTCCCCCACCAAACAGAAGTTATCTGTGCCTCTCCAAACAAGCTCTATCAATGCCTTTGAATCATGTTATGGCTCTTATACCAAACGATTCACTGATGTGTGAAAAGACCAGTAAATCAGCAAGTTGCTTGTTCTGTGTAAGCCCAGCTAGCTGATGTGCTTGAGCTATTGGATTGGGCAGTGCAACGGTTTGGCGCCATGAATTTCTAGTCATTGGTGAGACAGGGGTTCAGCAACTGTTATTTCTCACTGAGGAAATGCTCATGAATATGACAACCAAATTTCTAAACAGTGCCATCCAGAACTCAATGAATATCCTCATCAATTATAGTTTATACGAACAGCCATTGAATTGTCAGAGACGTAGGCTGTCTCTTTAATTATAAAAGGGCACTATGGTGTGGCATTTAAGAGCAAAGATGCTGGAGCCAAACTGGGCTCTGCTCCCTGCAAGTTGTGTGACCCTAGACACTCACCATTCTGAAGAAGAGAAAACATCCCTCTCTTTATCATGCAAGGATAGACCAATACGTCTGCAAGCCAAGAAGAAAACACTGACCAAACACTGAACCTGCCTGCACTCTGACCTTGAACTCCCCAGCCTCCAAAACTGTGAGAAATATATGTTGGTTGTTTAAGCCACTGTCTATGGTATTTTGTCATAGCAATTCACAGTAGGTGGCGCTAGTGGTAAAGAATCCGCCTGCCAATGCAGGAGACACAAGAGACGTGGGTTCGATCCCCGGGTCAGGAAGATCTCCTGGAGGAGGAAATGGCAACCCACTCCAGTATCCTTGCCTGGGAAATCCTGTGGACAGAGGAGCCTGGTGGGCTACAGTCCATGGGGTCGCAAAGAGTTGGACACGACTGAGCACAGCACAGCCCTCTGTCTATGGTATTTTGTTATAGCAACCCAAAGAGACAACAGCTAACATTTGTTGAGCATTTATTCTGTGCCAGACACTGTCCTTAACATTCTTATATTAATTAATCTTCATAACTTCATGAAATGTGTATTATTATTATCTCATTACCCTATGTTGAAGATGGATACCAAGGCACAGAGAAGTTATACGCCCAAGATCACCCAGCTAGCAATGATCACACTAATATTAAAACACAAGCAATGTGTTTTGGGTTCCATAAGCATTTTACTAGATTGAGAGAAGTTTTTTTCTCAAAAGATGGTCTCCTGATGAAGACTCAAATTCCTTTCTCCTCTGAATTTCTAAAATGCTACAATTCTTAAGAAGAAAACTAGACATTCAATACTGTGTACAAGCATAAAACTTTGTCACCAGAGGGATGTGGTTTCATATCTTGGTTTATTCGCCTACTAGGTATGTAAATTTGGACAAGATAATGCATTCCTTACAAGTAACTCCCCATAGCATCTCTGTTCTTCATCTGAAAAATAGTGATAAAATACCAGTTCCATAGGGGATTTTATAAAGGATGAAAGGAAATAATTCATATCAATTCCTTAGCATGGACCTTATATATAGTAAGAGCTCAATATATGATAACAAGTATTATTGTTCCTGACAATTTGTCTTTAATGTTCCTGTTGGTGACTATCTGAATGGTTTCAGCTAAGTGTAATACTTCTTGTTCCAATGATTTTGCAGTTTTTGAAACTGATAAGAAAACCATGATGATTTATTATGGATGTAATATAACCTATTCCCTTGTGCTTGAAAACTTCATTAAAGTTGAACTCTGTACACAGTTGCAAGGTATAATAATACACTACAAAATAATTAAATAATAATTAAATTTAATTTTAATTAAATAAATAATTAAAATGATAACTTATTTTTTTTTATTAAGGTCCCATTGTGAACCAAGGACTATTCCAGGTATTTTAGGTACAACACTCCTAGAAATAAAACTACCATATGACCCAGCAATCCCTCTATGGGACATATGCCCAGAAAAAACTATAATTCAAAAAGACACATGTACCCCAGTGTTCATTGCAGCACTATTTAAATATCCGGGACATGGAAGCAACCTAGATGTCCATTGACAGGTGAATGGATAAAGACGTTGTGTTATATATATGCAATGGAATATTATTCAGCCATGTAAAGAAACAAAATTGGGTCATTGGTAGAACATAAGTAGACCTAGAGACTGTCATACAGAGTGAAGTAAGTCAGAAAGAAAAAAATAACACAAATATTGTATAATAACATATGTGGAATCTGAAAATGGTATAGATGATCTTATTTGCCAAACAGAAATAGAGACACAGATGTAGCAAAGAAACGTATGGACACCAAGGGGGGAAGGAGGGGTGGGATGAATTGGGAGATTGGGATTGACATAAATACACTATGGATACTATATGTAAAATAGATAACTTACGAGAACTTACTATATAGTTCAGGGAGCCCTACTCAGTGCTCTCAGTTCAGTTCAGTTCAGTCTCTCAGTCGTGTCTGACTCTTTGTGACCCCATGAACTGCAGCATGCCAGGCTTCCCTGTCCATTAATTGCCAGAGTTTACCCAGACTCGTGTCCATCGAGTCGGTGATGCCATCCAACCATCTCATCCTCTGTCGTCCCCTTCTCCTCCTGCCCTCAATCTTTCCCAGCATCGGGGTCTTTTCAAATGAGTCAGCTCTTCGCATGAGGTGGCCAAAGTATTGGAGTGTCAGCTTCAACATCAGTCCTTCCAATGAACACCCAGGACTGATCTCCTTTAGGATAGACTGGTTGGATCTCCCTGCAGTCCAAGGGACTCTCAAGAGTCTTCTCCAACACCACAGTTCAAAAGCATCAATTCTTCTGCGCTCAGCTTTCTTCACAGTCCAACTCTCACATCCATACATGACTACTGGAAAAACTAAGGCCCTATAGCCTTGACTAGACAGACCTTTGTTGGCAAAGTAATGCCTCTGTTTTTGAATATGCTATCTAGGTTGGTCATAACTTTCCTTCCAAGGAGTGTCTTTTAATTTCATGGCTGCAATTACCATCTGCAGTGATTTTGGAGCCCCCAAAAATAAAGTCTGTCACTGTTTCCATTGTTTCTCCTTCTATTTCCCATGAAGTGATGGGACCAGATGCCATAATCTTTGTTTTTGAATGTTGAGTTTTAAGCCAGCTTTTTCACTCTCCTCTTTCACTTTCACAAGAGGCTTTTTAGTTCCTCTTCGCTTTCTGCCATAAGGGTGGTGTCATCTGCATATCTGAGGTTATTGATATTTCTCCCCGCAATCTTGATTCCAGCTTGTGCTTCATCCAGCCTGGCATTTTTCATGATGTACGCTGCATAGTGTTAAATAAGCAGGGTGACAATATATAGCCTTGACATACTCCTTTCCCAATTTGGAACCAGTCTGTTGTTCCATGTCTGGTTCTAATTGTTGCTTCCTGACCTCCATACAGATTTCTCAGGAGGCGGATAAGGTGGTCTGGTATTCCCATCTCTTTAAGACTTTTCTGCAGTTTGCTGTGATCCACACAAAAGCTTTGGCATAGTCAATGAAGCAGAAGTAGATGCTTTTCTGGAACTCTTGCTTTTTCTATGATCCAATAGATGTTGACAATTTGATCTCTAGTTCCTTTTCCTTTCCTATATCCAGCTTGAACATCTGGAAGTTCACATTTCATGTACTGATGAAGCCTGGCTTGGAGAATTTTGAACACTACTTTGCTAGCAAAGTGAGATGAGTGTAATCATGTGGTAGTTTGAGCATTCTGAGACCTGGGTTTGATTCCTGGGTTGGGAAGATCCCCTGGAAAAGGAAAAGGCTACCCACTCCAATATTCTGGCCTGGAGAATTCCATGGACTGTATAGTCCATGGGGTCACAAAGAGTCAGACAGGACTGAGTGACTTTCACTTTCATTTTGAACATTTTTTGGTATTGCCTAGAGGTTAAAGCGTCTGCCTCTAATGTGGGAGACCTGGGTTCGATCCCTCAGTCGGGAAGATCCCCTGGAGAAGGAAATGGTAACCCACTCCAGTATTCTTGCTTTGAGACTCCCATGGACGGAGGAGCCTGGTGGGCTACAGTCCATGGGGTTGCAAAGAGTCGGACACGACTGAGCGGCTTCACTTTTCACTTTTCTTTAAGAACAGAATGAAAACAGATCTTTTCCAGTCCTGTGGCCACTGCTGAGTTTTCTAAATTTGCTGGCATATTGAGTGAGCACTTTAATAGAATCATCTTTTAGGATTTGAAATAGCTCAACTGGAATTCCACTTAATGCTCTATGGTGGCCTAAATGGGAAGGAAATCCAAAAAA
Organism: Aepyceros melampus; assembly: GCA_006408695.1. Classification (NCBI taxonomy): domain Eukaryota; kingdom Metazoa; phylum Chordata; class Mammalia; order Artiodactyla; family Bovidae; genus Aepyceros; species Aepyceros melampus. The sequence goes on along the minus strand of SJXQ01010853.1, from coordinate 113,016 downwards.
GAGGGGATATATGTATATGTATAGTTGATTCACTTTGCTGTACACTAGAAACTAATACAACATTGTTAAGCAACTACACTCCTATAAAAATTAATGAAAAAACACTATTAGAAATTTGCTCTTATTTTTATTTTAAAGAAACTGAAGCTTGAAGCTTTTATTTTTGAAGAAAGTAAAGCTTGAAGAGTTTGCTTGCCCATAGTTGGCTTATAAGAGAGCTAGTATTCTAACCTTCTGCTATCTGAGTGAGATATAGACTTGATAAATCTAGTAAAGGATAGGGATCCTACATTAGTTATTACTTTTGTCTCCTCAAGTTTCATTGTGAGAATGAAAGAATAAGGGAATGAATGAATGAATAATAACAAAGATAATGGGGTAAAAAATGTTCAGGACATGAGCAAGGAGATTTCTAACCTGTTATTAAATTAAAAACAAAAACACACACAAAAACCTTTCCAAATAAGTTGGTGATCTTCAAAAGGAACAGGAGGGGTCATTTGGCATTGTTCAATTTTGAAACTGACATCACTAAGAGGTTTTCTTTTATCCTTTCTCTCAAATATGCATGCTTTTCTAAGGCCTTGCTTATTCTTGCAGCTAATTAGTCAGCATTATTAATGACTGAGCAACCAATATCCAATCATATCATTAATGTCTTAATGGGGAAGCTTTGGGTATTTAGGAAGGACACGATCTTTATCATGTCATGGTGGTGAGGAGATTGTCACTTCCAGTAATTTTCTACCTGGACTCTTCTCTAGGCTTTTGGGTGAGGCATTATATTTGTCTGAGGAGGCGACTGCTATTTGTAACCCTACTTTGCCAGTGAACTTTATCCTCAGCTTCTTGAATTCAGCTCTAGCATCGTCCCATTTTGCTTGCCTCTGGCTGTTTTATTTACTCTCTCCTCATCTAATAAGATTATTTGGGTTGAATATTCACATTACTGTTGCCTAAACCAACTTTCTTCCCTCCTGTTTTGCTTCTCTGCTGTGGAGGCATTCGATTCATGCCAGTTTTATGACTTGGGAGAGAAGTTTTACTTCTTTTTACTCTCGGTACACTCTGAGAGTCTCTGGAGGGTAGAGCAAAAAACTCGTGAGGCTGGCTGTTTATCTCAGTTGGAGCGAGGAGCCAGGGATGGGGTCAGAGGGGGGATTTTCTACTTGCGTGATTTCACAGGACCCATTTCTGTGTTTTGCAGAATGGGAGGGAAGCCTCTATCAGATTGGACAGATACACATTCTTTTTTTTTTTTTTAAGACCAAAATACTCACTAGAGAGGAGTGAACTGCTAACAAAAGACATCCCCAAACATGAAGCTGTCGTGCTGGCATCGTCCTGCCAGTGGTTGCTTTCCTTCCCGCCGTCTCCCAGTACCCCCAGCCCTGAAGCAAAGGGCCCCTCTGCACAAGGGTGGAGATTGCTTCCCGGCTGTAACAGGGGCATCTATCCTCATCTGTTCCCCATCGCTGAATTCTCCATTGCGCTTTAGAAACAAGCAGTGCAACCTCCGCCACCAGCGACACCGGCGGGATCTGGCTTTTAGAAGTAAGATTGAACGGCTATTAGCAGGGGTGAAGGCTATAACCTAACACTGTACGGAGAGACTGCAGTAATGAAGCGACACAGGGTTGTGGAATGGCGAGACCTGGAAGGCTCTTTAAACATCTCACTGGCCAGCTTCTTCCCTCTACAGGTGAAGAAACCCAGGTCCAAAGAGGTTAATTGACTTACCCAAGGTCATATTGTGAATTGTTGGCCTTTGGTTGTTCAGGTCTCCCTTAAACAACAACAAAAAAATTTTTCCCCCGAGACCTCTAAGAATTCTGAATTTATAGCCCATTGGCTTCAGTAGTTTAAGTGCTTCTTTTTAGAACTTGTTCATTGGTGGTGTATCACGGGAACCTGTCACGAGCATACCCCATATGTTGTAAGTGATTAAAATGGGGAAAGAGATTTCTGAACCTAATATCTTAACAGTTTAATTGAAGACTTCAGAAATAGAAATAGCAAGAGGAAAAATGAAATGCGTGATGGATGAATGCATACAAATGCTGTATATAAAGAGTTCTGTGGAGCAGGTGTCATGCTTTATCTTAAAGAAACTGAAGAACATATATTTGTGTTAACATACAAAGGGCAATTAAATTATTATTGGGACTATCAAACAAAAATGATAAATAACAGTTTACACTTTGCATTCTATAGTATGAACTCTCCATGTATGGAGTTTCCTGGGTATTTCAGCAGTCGCCCACATCACTGAAAATATGCCTTCAGCCCACAAAAAAATTCCATCTAAATCCTGGCTCCTTTTTTAAAAAATATTATTATTATTCCCATTTCACAAACATGGAAGCTGACCACTATGTAATGAATGCTAAGTGCTAGGTCATTTTTATTTATTTATTTGGCCATGCCACAGGGCTAGTGGGAACTTAATCCCTGACCAGTGATCGAACCGGTGCCCCCTCTGGTGATGTCATGGAGCTCTACCCGCTGAACCACCAAGGAGCTCCCCATAGCTTCCTCTCTTGACTCTTATGTCCTCATTTTTTTTTAAACTCAAAGTGGTCACAATAGATGATCTTTAAGGTTCTTGCAAATTTCCACTTTCCCTTGATTAGTGAGTGGCCAAAAACAAAAAGCAAATTCCTCCAGATCTTCTAGTAGGTTTACATTGGCTCTGAGAAAAAAAAGTCCTAAAGCACCTCAGTACTTTTAAATTATATTTTGAGCGGTGAAATACTCCTGAGGATTTTCTGTGACGTTCTCCAAGTAGCAGAGCTAGTTTTAGAGTTGTACCCTGTCGATGGTGCAGTCCCTGGGCAGATTTCGGATAATTGTCACGATTTCCATGGGGTAGAACAATATTTTAGGATCGTAATAATGAAACTCAAATTGTACAGGCATGACAGTTTAACAAATGTGACACATCTTGGACAATTCTTATTGAATTGATAGTCCCTTCTGTCTATCCATCAAAATAATTGTGAGAGGTAAATAAGCATTCATTTCCATGTGAACATTTCTGTATTGCTCTTGGAAAAGTGTTTCTAAGGGTACAGTAGCAATAGATGCCACTGAAAGGCTCAAGTCCAGAATGATCATTTGAATAGTTCTTATGAATGTCACAGCTCATATTTATAGGTTCCAGGTACCAATGTCTCAGATACATGGAAACAACTTTGCCAGTGCAGCATTAGCCAGTAAGAATAGTCAATACTTACTGAGTACTGTCCAACTCTTTGCAACCCCAGTGGACTGCTGCACATTAGGCTCCTCTGTCCATGGATTTTCCAGGCAAGAATACTGGAGTGGGTTGCCAAGCCCTTCTCCAGGAGATCTTCCCAACCCAGGGGTCAAACCCCCATCTCTTATATCTTCTGCATTGGCAGGCTGGTTCTTTAACACTAGCGCCATCTGGGAAGGCCAACTATAACCAGGGTATCTGCAGTATCATTGGGTACCAGGCTTGGCAGGCTTCCTTTCTACTAAGAACCTTCACCTGTAGACACAAGCGTGCATCATCCAGCCCGGGTCAGAACAGCGGGGTCAGAAGCCGTTTCATTATTTAAATTTCTCATCTGCAGTGTTATATGAAATACTGTTAAGAACCCCATGCTTTAGGATCTGTGGAATATCAACATATTTTGCAGCCTAAATCTAAAGCAATGGTGCTTAAGAATTTATATGACTGCATCTCCCCCTTCTGCATGTGGTTAAAAATAATGAAAGAGAGAACTGTGCTCTCTGAGAATGTTACAGGCCAATTTATGATTCTAATTCTCTGTTTGGTCATCTGAAATATACAATTTTAGCAGCTTTCTCGCTTTAACAGGTATTTCTTGAAAGCAATTCCTACTTGCATTACTGTTCTGTAAATGTTTCGGCTTGAAAGGAAAAAAAAAATGTGTCCTTCAAACCAGTGTGTTTCTTTCAGGGCTACTTCTATATGTGAATTTCTCTGTGGTGACTTCCCAGGTTTTCTGTTATCATCTTCTCAGTGTTCAATTCATTACCCCTGTTCATTATTCAATTTGTTGGGCTTTGAGCACCTGAATAATTGAAAGCTATGCAAGTATTATAAATTATAGTGTCCACGTTCATAATTCCCATTTTAGAGTTTATAGCTTCACTGTAAAGATTCACTGTGTTGGAACCTTACATACAAGGTCTTATATTGAAAACAAATTAACTTATAAATATATTTTTTTCTTCCCTAAACTCAATATTCATCAAATCTTACATTTTTTTTCTAGTTATGACTTTTACTGCCACAGAAAGACCAATGAAAAATAATATTTTACATGTTCACTCATTCTTTTTTGCAACAAATATTTATGGAATGACTATTCCTTTGACAGTGGAAGGATGGGGTAGGTCAATCTGTTCTCTCTGAGAAGACTGAGAGGCTTTGCAGCCCTCTAAGTTAGGGCCTCCACCTCCTCTGACATTCTGAAACCAAAAGGAACAAAATCACCCACGAACCAAATCCTCAGCAGTCCTGCCTCTATAGTCTCTGCTCTTTCTCACTTTCTGGTCCACCTAGAGCCCTGAGCTTCCTGGAGACAGGTAGCCTAGCTCTTTGCTCTGCAAATGAATATGGAAACATTGCTTTTTCCCAAAGAGAGTGAGAATGAAAGAGCCTGGGTGAGGCTTAAGAGACTGATACCCTAGTCAGTAAGTGCCTGAGCTAGAAGACAGGCTGCAGACTCAAGTCTTGTGAATGCAAGATCAGCAGCGTTTTAAATTTCATCTGCACTGCCTCTGCATTGCTAGACTGATCAATTGATTGATTGGCCTTATCATAATAAGAATAGCTTTACTGTTTTTTTCTCTCTATAATTATATCAGCAATACCCACCCTTCTCCTTGTGAAAGCTGAAACAGTGGATGAAAGTAAAAAGCAGAAAGTGAAAACTCATCTGGAAACAAATTTGTATGGCCCTAGCTCAACAAGCATTTTGCACATATTCTGTACCATTTGGTCCTGAGTAACTAATCAAATGTGGTTCCTGCCCTTAGCGTAAAATTGGTGAAAGACACAACAACAAGGCAAGAAAGTAAATGAATATATATTATATTTTTATGAAAGCTAAGAACAGAGAATCATAATGACAAGTCAACAGAGGAGGTACGCCTTACATCAAGCTATTAGAAATCATCTCTTCTGGGAAGTAACATTGTAAGGGAGAGCCTCCCAAACTGTATTCTATGGCCCTGTTTATACATTTTCACTTTTTACAAAAACAAGATCATATGTGCATAATTTTTTTGCAGCTTGCCTTTTCAATGTAACTGTGTTAATCTTCCATGTAAATAAGTATAGATTGAGTGTATTATATTGCAAGAATATATCATAATTTAAGAAAATCAATCCTTTATTGATGAATATTGATTTCTTTTTTTTCTTTGCTTTCATATGCATTGCAAGGATGAACTTCCTTTGAAATATCCCTTGAGAGTGTATTTACCATTATTTCTTAGCACAAATATGTATAGGAATAGAATTTCTGAGACTAAGACTATATACATTAACTTTTGATACTATATTACTTGGATAATAACTTAGGTGTTCACCCACTTTATAGAAAGAGTTTGAGCAACTTTTTGAGGTAGCTGGCAGGAAGTGTTTGATGGCTTCCTGGCCATTATGTCTATATATTTTGTTGTTGTTTAGTTGCTAAAGTCATGTCCAGCACTTGCAACCACATGGCTCCTCTGTGCATGGAATTCTCCAGGCAAGAATCCTGGAGTGGGTTGCCATTCCCTTTTCTAGGGAATCTTTCCAGCCAAGGTATTGAACCCATGTCTCCTGCGTTGGCAGGTGGGTTCTTTACTGCCAAGCCACTGGGGAAGCCTAGTGAGTGGTTGAAGAGAGTATGTTTTCTTTGCTTCTTAAGGTTTCATATCTTTTCTTGTTGGCTCTGGGGTTCATGTCCCTTTGTCATGCTTGATTTAAACGGTGCCTCATGTCAACGTATCACTTCTATTCAGAACAGTATTTTCCTTAAAAATTTTGAGATGCAAAAAGAAAAAGAATCTCATTAGGATATTTGTCCCATGGTAGATTATTGCCTTATAATGTTATTTTCTTATTCCTTTAAAAACTATTTCAGATTTATGGAAAGGTGAAGAGAATGATAATAACAAAAAATCTCATGTTATCAACATCCAGTTTAAAAAGTAAAACACTGCCTATACATTTGGGTCCCCCAGTGTTCTGCATTCTTATGTACTCTTCTTGACTGTAATATTTTTTCTTACCCCAAGGCAACTACTCTACTGAATGTAACTCTTCTCATTTCCATGCATTTAAAAAATAATTGCAATGTGTGGTGTATAATAAAACAGATAGTATTGCTTTCATGCTTTAAAACTTTTAAATAAATGATGTGCAATTTATTTATTTATTTATTTTTACGCCCAACGACCTATTTGAGAGAGTCTGGGTGGTAACCTGTAGAAGGCTAGTTGATACTTTTTCACTGGTCTACAACATTACCTTCTATGAACATACCACTATGTATCCATTCTAATCTTTTTTTTTGTTTTAACAAACTATGTTCTGTCATTGAATATTCTTGACCATAAGTGTAAAAAACACTGCTACCCAAATGGATTGTAACCATTCATATTCCCACAGCAGTGAGGAAAAGATTTAAGATCGCTGTAAAACTGTTTAACTCAGGAAATCAGGCAATCACCTAAACATTTTACTTCTATTGTATAGATACAAAAAATATAAGAGAATCTCAGTAAAATACATATGCACAGTGAAATTTTTTGTAGACAAATACCTCCTACGTGCTATTAATATATACTGTCCTAACTTCCCAGGTGGTACAGTGGTAAAGAATCCACCTGCTAATGCAGGAGACACAGATTTGCTCCTTGGGTTGAGAAGATCCCCTGGAGAAGGAAATGACAACCCACTCCAGTATTCTTGCCTGGAAAATCCCCTGGACCAAGGAAACTGCTAAGCTACAGTCCACTGGGTTGCAAAGAGTTGGACACACATGAGCACTCCTGCAAGCAGTGGAAATACAAAGTGATCAAGAAGGTAAGATCTGGCCAGAACTTAATCACAGAGGTACAGAAGACATCCCAGGGAGAAATGCTGTGAGTGACCCGAATATTCCCTTCGTCCTTTCTCCTGTTAGACCTTCTGTTCAGTGGTGATTATATACCACATTGAAGAATTTTCCAATTTGCTAAGGAGCACAACTCAGAAATGAAAATATTTCATAAATGTTCACAGATGGCTCGATGATGCAAAACTTCTATTATCATTGTTGGTAAATTCCAGTATCTGAGACAAAATATATATTTAAGTAAACAGGCTTTTCATGATTCTAAGTGCACTTGAGAAAATTACAGCTTTCCGTGGATAGACTTCGGTTTGCTCGAGAACAAGAATTGTTATAAGAAGACATAAAAGCTACTTATTTTTTTATGGGACTTCTGCATAAATCTTCTATCTATAAGATGGTCTAGTGACATAAATTTTAGCAGCTTGTTTCTGTTTCACCTGCTGTGGAGCCAGTGCTGTCCTACAGCAATATCCAGGGTGGAATTGAGCTATTTGCTGGTGTCATAAATAAGAAAGAATGTCACGGCTGTTTTCATTTGACTGAGCAGTAATGGAGTTAATTATACTTTCCGTCTCTTTGTTTTTGATCTGTGTTTCCAAAGTCATCTAAGCTTTGGAGAGTTCTCATATTTTTAACTCTTCCCTTGTCTGATTGGATTTCATGGCCTCTGGGATTTCACAGCTATAGGTTACTACTCTCTTTAAATTTCCATCTTTCATTCGCAACTGTGCAGATTGAGTTTCATATGAACTCTTCTTCAGAGGAAAAAGAGAACTGGCATTGTTTTGTGCTGATATGTGATTTTTAATTTGAGCATTTTATACAAGTTAATGCTGGAGAAGGAAGGATTTTAGCCTAATTTTCTAGTTGAGACAGACACAGGAGAAATAACTAACTTCTAAAGTGTGGACTAGCAAGCCTGGGAAATACTCAGAAGTGTATTTAGAATTTTCTTGAGCATTTTTGCTCAGAGTAGAACAATTGTTGAAATGAAAGAGGATTTCCATGATTTTTCTGTCAAATTATTACTTATCAAGTTGAGAGATACAAAGTAGATAAATACACATATACATAAAATAGATAAATAGTTGGAGACCTCAGATTAATTTTTCATTTTATTCATATTATTTGTCTGTGTCTACATATTCTGAAATACTTGGATTACTAAATCACTATAGATATTTTAGTTTTAATTAATTATCCTTTTAACTTTTTGTTTATTTACATATTCGCTCATTTAATTGGCAGTTAAACTCCCAAACAAGAAAATTGAGGGAGAAATTATTTGCACATTTTGATCAATACATATAACAGTACACATTAAAGCATTTGAAAATAAGATTTAACTTTTTGATTTTATAAATTGCTGGACAATTTATATTGGATACATAAGATACACAGTTGGAATATTGGATACATAGGAAAGCAACACATGTTATTCTCAAATATATACATACATACATGTATATACATAACATTCATTGAAATAATGAAATGAGTTTCCAATTTTATTGCTTAATTTTATTTAAACTGTGATTTTGCTTTTTAGTAGATATAAATCCTCTTTGGTAATGTTTCCTTGCTAATGAATGACTTTATACCATAGCTTTTTCATCCATCTTACAAGATTAGATTTGTTTTCCGAATGAGTTAAACAATCTCTAGTTGCTTATTTTTATTGAAATTAAAAGTAAAGAAATCCTTGAGTAAAATCATTTTATCTCATCTTTTATCTCCTGTACAAATGACTATTACCTTTAATCATGGTATTTCTATGATTGCTATCCTTTTTTTTTTTTCTTTTTTGGCTAAGTGGCATGCTGGATCTTAGTTCCCTGAATAGGGATTGAACTCATGTCCTTTACGATGGAAGCACTGAGTCTTAACCACTGGACTGCCAGTGAAGTCCCTCACTATCATTTTTATGATGAACTTATGAGTCAAGTTATTTTTAATTATGGAAAGAAATCGGTAAATGCCAAAGAAATATACTAAAATGGGATTTGCTGTTCAAAAGTAAAAAATAATTGCACTGACCCTGTCACCTCCAAAAGAGAGGAATTGAATAAACAAAGCAACACAGTCAGGCCCTTTAGTCGCTGCTAACTTTGTTTCCCAGGCAGCACAATGGTAAAGACTGCCTGTCAATGCAGGAGACACAAGAGATGTGGGTTTGATGCCTGGGTTGGGAAGATCCCCTGGAGTAGGAAATGGCAACCCTCTCCACTATGCCTGGGAAATCCTAAGAACAGAGGAGCCTGGCAGCTATAGTAAGCCACACCTGAGTGCACTCACACACACACACACACACACACACACACACACACGTTTCAGCCTCAGCATTCTCTGTGTCTCTTGTCCTTAACAACTGTGGGATCCAACACAAGTCACTGTGAAGTTTGACACATCTCTGGCATTTAAAGAAAAAATGTACAAACTAACATCCCAGCTTGTTGGTTTTCTGAATTGTTTAGGAAGTAACTTACAGGGAAATAGACTTTCTTTGTGGGTTTTATGAACACTACCAAAATTCCATACTTAAGAGTGACTATAACTGAGCAACAGCCTTTTACTAAGGAAGGTCAAATGTTCTTCTCTTTGAAATCTTTCAGGCTTCCAAACCAGTTTGCATATTGAGTTTCCCAGAACTCTTTTCAACTACCTGGAGCAGTTGAGCATGAAGAACACCATTCTCAATGTCTTTAGCTACAAATTGGTAAGCAAATGCGCTCCAAAAGCCGGGTGAGGAGGGGCACTCCCCTTCCATTCAGTCTGTTTATTACTGAGGAAGTTCTGATCAAGTTTATGGTGTTAAAGACTCCAACATATCAACTCCTTTGAAGAGCAGGACAAGCCGTTGTAAATATGAACCATCAAAGCATTAGCCATTTCAATGAAATGAAGCAAATCAATTGTTTTTTAGAAAGGTGCCTTTCACATCTCCTCTCTCAGGTTTGGAGTTGCTGTATCAAGTTCACATTAAAACAACTTGTGCTAATGGAATTTTAGCTCAGGATCTGGAAGGTCAGTGACTTGGCCAATAAACCGTGATTCCCTGAATCCGTGGCAAAACAATCACCTCTCTGCTTTCAAACCATTTAAAACAATTCAGTTCACATATTAGCATTAGGATAAAAACGAAATAGCTAAAATAATTGAGGTTACTCTGTGAGTTTGCTTCTAACAATCAGCTGCCTTTCACTGAATATGGCATTAATTGTTTTTCTCCCCTAAATGTGTTACAGTGTATTAAAATTGATATGTCAGATGCATGTAGATATAAGAGATATTATTTCTTGAAAGCAAAACATCTTTAGTTTAATCTCTTGGAATTTTGTGTTTTGGAAAATAATTTCAGCTATCAAGAGGATGCTGAATGTAATTTCTGTATAAGTCCATCAGGTAATCATTACTGTATTATACTCTGATTATTTCTTATAACACACTGAGTGCCTTGTATGCAGCAAACACTGAACTAAATAGTCTCATGTGCTCTCTCATTGAATGTGAATATCATCAGCCTTTGTGCTCTGTGGGCTTATAATGATCAGAGATCTCATTATATGTTTTTTCTTATCCTTAGGAATCTAGCAACATGCCTGGTGCATAATATGTCCTCAAAATCTTTCTGTTAGATAGACATTAATATATATATTTAGTTTCCTAAAAAATTAACTTCTAGCCAAGAATTTGAATTCAATATGTTTATCGCTTTGGGGAAGGAAAACAAAGGGTTGCCCTACAGAATATTTTTTTCATGTAGTCACACCAAAATTCTGTAGTCATTTAGAAGTAAATGCTACTTTAAAAGTAAATGTTTAAACTGAGAAAGGACTGAACGAGAGAAACATATTTTGCCAAAATGTTTCATTTGTACTTAAAAAGTTATTCGGTATTAAAAAATAACTAGCCTTTGGGTAGAAGTTTGGGATATTTATTTGAATGACTGAAGCGGCTTACAAATTACCATATATCAACTAAAACTACCGTATATTAACTAAAACTAGATAACGAAAAACAGAACACTTTACCCATAGTCAAGAATTAATTCTCTTTAAATTGATTAGATGTCAGTTTTGTGCACAATTTACCGATAAAGATGGGTAGGTGGGTAGATAGGTAAGTCGCTGCTGCTGTTTAGTAGCCAAGTCGTGTCTGACTCATTGTGACCCCATGGACTGTAGCCTGCCAGGCTCCTCTGTCCATGGGATGTCCCAGGCAAGAACACTGCAGTGGGTAGCCATTTCCTTCTCCAGGGAATCTTCTCGAACTGCACCAGTGTTTCTTGCTTGGCAAGAGGATTCTTTACCATTGAGCCACCAGGGAAGCCCCAGATAAAAAAGTAGGTATATAGATAGACAGATGCCCACACAGATATACAGACAAATAGAATTGTTTTTGGAAGGTAATATTTGATGAGAGACGCCTCTTCTTTCTCACAGTTTCTTATCCAAACACTAGAAATAATACTACATTTGATAGCTTATGTAATTGATGAAACTATTTTAGAAAAATGATACGACCACTTTAAGAGAGCTAGACTTTTTAAAAACTCAGATTTAATGAGTACAAAATATTCTGAAAAATTATATAACTATCTTGATGGCCTGAATTCAAATTCTAGAACTATTTCTGGAATACTTCAGACACCTGATTTTAGGGGCTTCCTTTGTTTTTCTGTTCTTCAGTTTTCTTATTTCTAAAATAAAGTTGTTGGAAAAGTTAAGTATTAGGAAGAAACAGTGTAATAGCAAAACCTTGGGCTCTGGAATCAATCTGCTTGAATTTGAGTCCTATATCTACTGTATGCTAGCTGTGTGACATTAAGCAGGTTACCTAACTTCTCTATGCTTTGGTTTCCCCATTTGAAAATGAGGATAATGGTAACCTTTTAGAATTGTGCCAGTACAATTTAGTGAGTAGTTTGCTATTTCCTGATTCAAAATACTACCTTCACCATATATTAAATTCTTACATAAGGTACGTAGATTGGTGACTTTCTAACGTAGTCATTGTTAAGTCTCTATAACACTGCACTAGAATATTCGCTTCTGGAGAAGGAATGGCAACCCACTCTAGTATTCTTGCTTGGAGTATCCCATGGACAGAGGAGCCTGGTGGGCCATAGTCCACAGGGTCACAAAGAGTTGGATACAACTGAATTGGCTTAGTATAGTATATTTTGTTAATTACTTTAGCTTTATAAGACATACTTTAAATATAAAAATTCAATTCTCTATCTCTATATACACACACATGTGCACTCATGAGCATACACAGACAGAGGTTTTGCAAGCTCATTGTTCTTTGAGCTTAAAATCACTTTGTAAAGACATAAATAAAATTCCATTTTAAGTGTGATAAAAATTATATCAATCCACAAGTTAAATCAGGAAATATTGACTATTAGATATCACCAGCCAGAAATAAGTCAGTTATTTTCTAGTCTTCTTTCATATCCCTTGGGGAAGTTTTCTGCTTTTTTTCATAAATGCCTGTATCTTGCTTGTTGTATTCATTTCTGACTCTTTTATATGTGTTTGTTGTTACATGAATGGAAGAGTAATTTTTTCATTATTTTTTGATTAATACTCTTCTATGGAAATATTACTGATTTTGATATTTATTTTACAAGAAGTCTCCTTTCTAAATTATATTGTTACATCTAACCGTCTTTCAGCGTATCTTACATGATGATCATCTGGATTTTGCACAATTTTCTAAGAAAGATCTGAACTTATGTTTATAGTGATCATGGATTGTTGCCTCAAGTGTTAAATTTCTCCAATGTATATAGTTTTAAAAAATAAAGGCAAAGATACATGTTACTCTAAAAAGATTCCAGGAATTCATATTAGATTACTGAATGAAAAATTTATTGTTAACATATACAGCAGAAAATTTAATTGTACTTATAATTGAGTATTTCACACTTAATTAAAATGCATTTTTCTAAATTCTGGAATATTATAATTCTTTACCTTTCTTATGTTAGTCCTTATAACTCCTTAAAATATAGGAAAATTAGAAGTCCATTAAATGGTATTCATTATTACCTACTATTGTAAGGTCAGCTATGGACAGTAGTAGCTGCAATACTTGTCAAGTTTGATTGCTTTGAAGTCTGAACACAGGATTCATTTAATGGCACTCACTTATTTGTACCAAGAAATAAGGCTGATCAATGAAACAATCTGGTTTGAAACAGTTAAATGGCAGGAATGTTAAACTTGTTCCCTAAATATTGAAAAAAAAAAACTGTAAGTAGAAAGGAAAATTCATTTAAGCTGAAAATATAACATTTTTATTAGCTAAGAGAAAAACCTGATCCTCATTTTTTCTATATGATTAATACAGTCATTCTAAACATTACTTTGCCAACAAATTAAGTTAGAATTTCTGATGTGGTTCTCTTTGGAAAACTTCCTTACTTAGGGACTTATTAAGCTTAATTATGACTGAACATTAACAAACAATACAAATAATGTTTATTCTTATAAGCTTTGCCTATAAATCATCAATGAAGCATCCACTGGGTATCTAAGTCCTAAAATTTTAAGATTTGGGATTGTGTACACGGGTGGTTGAGTCAGGCAATCTTTTATTTACACATAGAAAGAGAAGGGTTATTGTATTTCTGCTAGCAATTTCCAAAGAACTGAGTAAACTTTCATTAAGTGAAAAAGGAAGAAAGCAGGAAAGAATTTGAATGCCAAACCCTTTATGAAGCAAAGAAAATCTTACTAAAAGAATAGATGGAAAAAGCCATAGGAGTTATTGGAAAGGATATCTGGTGAGGGTGAAAGAGGAGCTTGAAAAAGCTTATGTTGGCTTAAAACTCAGCATTCAAAAAACTATGATCATGGCATCCAGTCCCATCACTTCATGGCAAGTAGAAGAGGAAAAAGTAGAAACAGTGAGATTTTATTTTCTTGGGCTCCAAAAACATTGTGTACAGTGACTGCAGCCATGAAATTAAAAGACACTTGCTCCTTGGAAGAAAAGCTATGAAAAACCTAGACCACATATTAAAAAGCAAAGACATTACTTTGCCAACAAAGGTCCCGTCTAGTCAAAGCTGTGATTTTTCCAGTAGTCATGTATGGAGTGAAAATTGGACTATAAAGAAAGCTGAGAGCCAAAGAATTGATGGATTTGAATTGTGATGCTAAAGAAAACTCTTCAGAGTCCCTTGGACGGCAAGGAGATCAAATCAGTCCATCCTAAAAGAAATAAACCCTGAATATTCATTGGAGGGACTGAACCTAAAGGTGAAACTCTAATAATTTGGTGACTGGGTGTAAAAAACTGACTCATAACATTTAATGTATAATAAGCACTGAATAAATATTTTTTGATTCAAAGAATGAAACTTCCACTGGATACTTCTAAGATCTTAGACATTTCAAAATTAAAAATCTAGGGGACTTCCCTGGTGGTCCAGTGGTTAAGATTCTGTGCTGTCAATGCAGGGGTGTGGGTTTGATCCCTGGTCAGGGAACTGGGATCCCACATCCTGGGAGAAAAAAGTAAAATTAAACTAAAAATCTAGTCTGCAGCTTAAGTCACATGAATTGAGGCTAATGTTGTCCATGTACTTTCGCCAAAAACCACATTGTTACAGATGTTATCTCATTCTATGAAATTCTTTACTAAATGATACATATGCTGGCTACTATTATTTCAAAGGCATACGGTATGTAATATTATTTCTAAGACATGAGGTGTTTTAAAAATGTGTTTTTGAGTAAGAATATAATACTTTTGTACCTCATTATATTCTACATTATATTTAAAATAAAAGTATCTTTTTATAATAAAGTTTAAATGAACCAGTCTGTAAAAATAAAGAAAGCCCTAAGAAAAGGGTTTTTCAGCCCTAAGAGCCATTAAATATTCTGGCTTTAGATAAATCCTCCCAAACTACAGATGTCATAAAACATATGTTTACTGAGTTTAAATGATCTCAGACTTTCACAGCCATTCTTTTTCATACAAAATTAAAGGTTCCTTAAATTCTATAGTGCTTTACAATTTCCAGAAGTTCCACACGTATGATTTCATATAATCCCATAGTATCCCACTCTTTCCTCCCCTACCCCTATACATCCCTCCCCTATCTTTCCCCCCTGATAACTGCTAGTTTGTTCTCTACATTTTCAAACTCATTCTTAGTCACTCACTCCTCATCAACCTTTTTATCTATTACAAACTGATATCATTTCAGCTGTCCATCTGTCCATTTGTACTGCCTGTCTGTGTAACAAAGGCAGTGCTCCAGTGTTCAAGGCTGGTGAGAGTGGAGGAAGTCAATGAAACCCCCAGAAATACTCATGTGCTCAGATACACATGCAGCTATTGTCCACTTGGGATACAGGGGGATAACAGCACAGTATCTTGGTTGAGCTGTGAACACTAACTCCCAGTTCGGATCTTGTTTGCTATTATGCACTCAAGTCAATAACTCATCCAATCTTAAATTTTGTCCTTATCTAGATGGTAAAAGTGAAAGTGAAGTCACTCAGTCGTGTCCAACTCTTTGCAACCCCATAACTGTAGCCTATCAGGCTCCTCCATCCATGGGCTTTTCCAGGCAAGAGTGCTAGAGTAGATTGCCATTTCCTTCTCCAGGGGATCTTCCCGACCCAGGAATTGAACCCGGGTCTCCCACATTGCAGGCAGACGCTTTACCATCTGAGTCACCAGGGAAGCCCTATCTAGATGGTAGAGCTGGTAAATATAACAGAAGGAACACATGGGAAATGACTCTAAAAAATCATGTTACATCTGTATTTCCAGCTGATACTTGGATCAATATAAATGAAGCTTTAGTGGCCAGTATAAAAGGTTGAAGGTCTTTAAATTTTCATCTATTCTTTTAATAACAGTCTCTCTGACTTAAAAAACAATCTATTCTCTTTTTCTTTCCTGAAAGAAATTTGAAAAGATGTGTCTAAGTAAGTTCAGTTTGCATGACTGTAAGAAAAACAAAAGGACTTAGAGACTTGGCTCTTTGCCAATAAATCATTCCTCTCCATTATTGGCTACTATCTATTTTATGAGCTTTGACTAAGCCACAAATACTCTAACAACATAAAAGCCTAATTTAGTAGACCATGCTAATGAGAGAAATGTCTCCTACATTCTACAGTAATGAAATATCCTATCAGGTAATGTTATGATGTTTGCATTTTTTTTTTTCACAAATATCCAATCATCTTGAATGAATTAATTGAGATCCTAGAGTAGTAAATGTACAATTATCTGACATACATACCTAGCTAACAAGTATAAAATATTTGCATTAAGCACCATCCATCAGCTTTATGTTATTTTCCATGTTCATTATGATTGTAGGCTCAAATTGCAATGGTCATTAAACTGGTGAAGATACTAGCATGCAAGCAGTTGTGTGGGAATGAAAGCTTTTACAAACATCTGGCTGTGATATAGTATTAACAAAGAATTAAAAATATTATTTGTCACTTTGAAAAACACGTGAACAACTCTTATTGTTTAGAATATAAGGACAAATTAATGTAACAGATGAATTACTTTTATCAGTGGAAGAGGGTTGAGTAAAAACAGGCTGCTTTCAGTTCTACCTGAGTGGTCCTTTCTACTAGGAAGGAAGACCTTTCTGAATATCCTTGCTTGGCTGAAGGTCCCTCTCATGTCTTTTATAACCTATTACCCTTTGTAAATCTTAGCATCACTCTGATTAATTTCATGAAAATTATCTATTTTTCTAACCCACTGGCCTATATTTATTATCTTTGTCCAGTGCCTGAAAAAATACTTGATGCATAGGTACTCAACAAATATTTATTAAATGAAATAAATTACCAAAAGGGGTAATTTTTGTATATAATGTCAATTACACTAAGTATTACTTGAAGATATATGAATATAAATAAGCTTTTTGGAGTCTACAAACTATGACTTTATTATACATGAATTCGTATACAATATGGCTTCCCTGGTGGCTCAGATGGTATAAGAATTTGCCTGCAATGAAGGAGACCCTGGTTCTATCTCTGGGTTGAGACAATCCCCTGGAGAAAGGAATGACTTCCCACTCCAGTATTCTTGCCTAGAGAATTACATGGACAGAGGAGCCTGATGGGCTACAATCCATGGGGTTGCAAAGAGTCAGACATGACTGAGCAACTACACTACATATCCTATATTGCAGATGTCAGTAAACATTTTCTGTAAAGAGCCAGATAGTAAATATTTTCAGATGTCTGAATTTTCAGATGATGTGGCCAGATAGTCCTTATCACAACTAATCAACTCTTCTTTTGCAGCTTGAAAGCAGTCACAGAAAACACATACATGAATGAGCATGGCTGTGTCCCAACAAATCTTCATTTTGGCATACTGAATTTGAGCTTCCTGTAGTATTCATGCATCATGAAATACTTTTCTTCTTTTTTTAACCATGTAAAAGCATAAAATTCAGTCCTAGGTCATGGACTGTATAAAAACAAGGGGTTAATCCCTGCCACATTGTGTGGAATTTTACATTGCTGTCATCTTCACCTAGTCACTCAGATAATAGCCTTTCCCTCTTTACTGTAAAAAAAATTGTGAAATTAATTAATAAATATTGGACTCTGCCATCTGTCTGGAAATTGAATTTGAGAGGTTAATACTAAAAATAGGAGATTTTTGTAGTAATCCTCATCAGAGACAATAATGGCCTGAATTAGTAGGAAGAACAAATAAGGACTAGAGCACAGAAATATTTAGGAAGTTTATATCACTTGTCCTTTATAATCAGTTGTTTGAAAAGAAATCAAAGATAAGTTCTAACTTTGGTGTCTTTTAGCGGTTTCACCGGTGGCTCAGTGGTAAAGAATCCAGCTGTAATGCAGGAAACTGAGGAGATATGGGTTCGATCCCCGGGTCAGGAAGATCTGCTGGAGGAGGAAATGGCAACCCACTCCAGTATTCTTGCCTGGAGAATCCCATGGACAGAGGAGCCTGGTGGGCTGCAGTCCATGGGGTCACAAAGAGTCGGACACGACTAAGTAAGCATTCACACACGTGAAGATTAGGAACCCAGGGAAAGGAGGAGTTCTGGGGAAGAAATGGAACCAAATTGGGCACACAGAATTTTAGGTGCTCGAGTGATATCTAGATGAAATATCCTAGAAGGGGATTTGAATAAATGATCCAGACCCTGAAGAAACTGCCTCAAAAAGCATGAATTTGTTAGTCATTTACATACAATAATTGCTGAAACCATTAGAAGTGACTGCTAAAATCTGACTGCTCAGGATGAAATATAACAAGTCATTTAAGCCTTGGTATAGATGTAGAAACACACACATTTAAATGTAGGAGAAAGACTAGGCGGTCGTGAGTAAGAGAGACGAAATGGCCAGAGATTGGAGGCAGTCAGGAGAATGGAGAGTTTGGAGGCTGAGAAGATGGAAGTGGGTATCCAGTGCCATAGAGAAATACAGTAAGATGCTTACTTGGCTTTGGAATAAGATGATTGATGTTTTAGCAATCTGGGGATAGAAGTCATATATGCAATGGGTTGATAGGCACCAAAAATATGCAATCAAAGCTACACTTTAGAGAAATTTTGATGTGAAAGGAGGGTTGCACTGAAGAACTATGAGGTGAAGGTCAGTTCTTTCTTGTCTGGGAGAGGCTTTTCTACACTTAGGTGTTGAGGTCAGTGAGCTAGAAAAGAGAGGGAAGAGGAAAGAAAGATGCGAGAAAAGAGGTGAGGGAGTAGTCACGGTGTTGGTAGGAGGAATTAAGGACACATAGGGTTTAAATAGGGGGAGGTCAACTCTGCTCTAACACTGGAGGAAGGGAAGTTAGGAATGAGCATGAACAGGAAGAAACTAGTAAACAGAGAATGGCAGTTGAGAGAGAAGGCCTTAATTTTATGTATTAGTGAAGCCGCTCAGTCGTGCCCGACTCTTTGCGACCCCGTGGACTGTAGCCCACCAGGCTCCTCCATCCATGGGATTCTCCACGCAAGAATACTGGAGTGGTTTGCCATTTCCTTCTCCAGGGGATCAAACCCAGGTCTCCTGCATTAGAGGCAGAGGCTTTAACCTCTGAGCCACCAGGGAAGCCCAATTTTAAAGGTAATTGTCTTTTGAAGACTGGAAGGAGGCAGGAGCTGGAAAGAAAGAGGATGGTGTTGAAGGTTTGAAAATATGTTGAGGGAAATGGGAGTAGACTGTGGCAAGAAGCAGATTAGACCCCAGTGTTCACAGCAGCACTGTTTACAATAGCCAAAACATGGAAGCAACCTAAGTGTTCATTGACAGATAGGGATAACAATCTGGATTTTATGGAATATTATGGAATATTACTCAACTATTAAAAAGAATGAAATATGTCATTTGCCAGCAACATGGGTGGATCTTGAGATGATCATACTAAGTGAAGTCAGACAGGGAACGGCAATTATCCTATGCTATTGCTTATATGTGGAATCTAAAAAAAAATTATGCAAGTAATCTTATTTACAAAACAGAAAGAGACTCACAGACACAGAAAACAAGCTTATGGTTACCAAAGGGAAAGGGTGAGGGATGGATAAATTAGGAGTTTGGGATTAAAACATAGATGCTGGTGGTTTTTGTGGTTTGTGCCCAACTCTTGAAACACTATGGACTATAATGTGCCAGGCTCCTCTGGCCATGGGATTTCCCAGGCAAGAATACTGTAGTGGGTTGCCATTTCCTTCTCCAGGGGATCTTCCCGACTCAGGAATTGAACTTGAGTTGCCTGCTCTCCTGCAGGGCAGGCGGTCTTCTGCAGGGCAGGTGGATTCTTTACCAACTGAGCCACCAAGGAAGCCCAACATACATACTATTATATATAAAACAGATAACCAACAAGGGTAACTAGGTTATTGCAAGATATTGAGTCGAGAGAATAGCACAAGGGACTATACTCAGTATCTTATAATAATCTACAATGGAAAAGGAATATATATATATGTATATATATATGTAACTGAATCACTTTGCTGTGTACCTGAAACTAATGCAACATTGTAAATCAGAAGACATCTGAAATTACAAGTCTGCAAGAGTTTCATGACTGCTTGACTTTTCTCCAAAATTGTGCAGTTACCTGGATCCAGAGTTGGGTTTTGGGTGGATGGATGTAAGAGATACATATGTTACAAGACACTGAGAAATGAGGGAGAGAAAAGGTGCGTAGGAGTTTCTGTCATCAACCACAGAGTTCAAGTTGCTTCCAAAGGAAAAGAAGTCCAGAAGAATTCATGGCATTGGAGGTCTCTGTGGGGTAAAGCTGACTGCAGACAGAGTTGAAGTGGTTTGGTCAAGGAATTTAAGATTTCCGGGATTGTGGATCTGGTGGAAAAACAAAGCAAGACAAAACAGCTCCATGGCATGGCCAAAAGCACGTGTAGTTAAAAGAAGAGGTGACGTGAAAGTCGTTGGCATTTAGAAGCAACAGTGGATGAATCAGGTTGCAGAATGAGGGGCAGTGACTTGGAGGTAGGTTGAGGCAAGGATGATCAGGGTTGGTGTGGAGTTCACAGGATGACAGAAGCTTAGAGAAGGGTGGTCTCGGATGTACATCCTTAAGGGTGGATGCCTGTGGGACCCTTACTGTGGTTCAGAGAAATACAGTAGCAAGTATTCACACTAATATGTGCTCCAGAGAGGGAATCTCCTTCTCCTCCACCCTCTCCTCAAAACTACAGACACCCTGAATGACAGACCCAGTCATCACTCTAGTCTTTGCATCACCAAACTGGTGTGACCCTAGCTTAGTGGATGAAAGAAAACATGCCTGGTCTGATGTTACATGAACTTTCTTCTTTTTCTCTCTCTCTCTCACCTTCTTGATTCTGTACTTCTATTGATTGTTCTCCTCTGTAACCTGTAGGGGGACATGCGTTTTCTTGCATCAGGAATTTTACTAATGGTTTAGGGAATTCTTGCTCTCTTTGTGTAACATTGTTTAAACAGAGACTGTGAAGAGTCTTTCTCAATAATTTATCTCTTGGGTCTTTAATGGCACTGACCTGAGGGGGGAGACTTCTGTACAAGGTTGAGTGCAGTTTTTATTAGGTCAAGACTGGCATCTCTATTCTATGATCAGTAGAATAGTTGTCTTTCTGATTCTCTAATCAGGCTTCTTAACCTGGGGTTCACAGAACCCCAGAGAATGCAGAACTCTGGGAATCCATGAAGTTACATGCAAAGTTGTATCTGTGCACTTTACCAACTGGAGAGCCCCTGACTTCTCCAGCCTTCGTAAAATTCAGTGCAAACCAAAATGACCTAGAACCATCACATACTGATCTGAGAAGCTCTTCAGGGGAAGGCATCTATATAATTCTTTCTTAAAATTATTTTTTTTATCATTTATAAAAGTTTAAAATTTTAATACAATTTTACATGTTACCTTCTATTTACAGTTATTACATTCTCTTGTTGTATAGTACATCCTTGAGCCTATTATACACCCAATAGTTTGTACCTCCCATCACCCTCTATGTTCCCAACCCCCAGCCCGACCCCACTGGTAACCGCTAGTCTGTTCTCTGTATCTAGGACTATCTGAATTGCTACTTCTGTTTTGTCTATCACTCTATTTTAATTGGAAGAGAGCAGCTTCTTATTGTGTGTGACCTGACTCAAGTCCATCTCTCACTACTTAGAAGTATGGACATTTCTTGGGTAGTACCAGCAGGCTTCCTTTATATGCAACAACCCAGTGTTCTAAATCTAATTCTTTTGTTTTTTACCTTTAAATAGACCATAATGAAGGCTGATGGCTAAAGAATTGATGCTTTCGAACTGTGGTGCTGAAGAAGACTCTTGAGAGTTCCTTGGACTGCAAGGAGATCAAACCAGTCCATCCTAAAGGAAATCAGTCTTGAATATTCATTGGAAGGACTGATGCTGAAGCTCCAATATTTTGGCCACCTGATGCAAAGAACCAACTGATTGGAAAAGACCATGTTGCTGGGACAGATTGAAGGAAGGAAGAGAAGGGGATGACAGAGGATGAGAGGATTGGATGGCATCATGGACTCAATGGAGATGAGTTTGAACCAGCTCCGGGAGATGGTGAAGGACAGGAAAGTCTGGTGTACTGTAGTCCATAGGGTTGCAGAGAGTTGAACACAATTTAGTGCCTGAACAGCAATAACAGAGTAAAAACATACTGTCGTCTGGGTATGACAATGAGTAAGAAGCTTGCAAGCTCAGTGAGCTTATTGTTCAGAATATAAACTGCAGGCTAGCTCATAGGAGAAAGACAAATAAAGAAATTAGTGAAATGGCATGGGGCGGGGATAGGCACTGAAATGTCACTGTGGGAGAACAAACAGAGGACAAACAGAGACTCTGGAAAGAGGCTGGGGCTGGTAAATGGGGTGAGAGGAAGGGGAGGCTTGGGAGCTGGTCTTCGATAGGACTCCCCACCATCTTCAGATGTAACCATAGGCATTGTTGGAGCAGAAATTATCTGCCTTGCCTTACCTCACCCTGATTCTTCAAAGGCAGCCACTTTTAACTGCATGAGCTTTGATTCCTTTTTTTCCCCCCATTGGTCCTTGTTGGTTATGGACTTTAAAAATAGCAGTGTGTACATATCAATTGAAAACTCCCAATCCATCCCTCTCCCTCACCACTCTTCCCCAGGCCCCTACCCCCCCACAACGGGTACCCATAAGTTCACTCTAAGTCTGTGAGTCTGTTTCTGTTTCGTAAATAAGTTCATTTGTATCATTTTTTCCTTAGATTTAACATATAAGCAATATCATAGGATATTTGCTATCTGTCTAGTGATATCTGTTTAGTGATGTGATATTTGATATCACTGAGTATGATAATCTCCAGGTCCATTCTAGTTCATCCTTTTTATGGCTGAGTAATAGTCCATTGTATATATGTTCCAGACCTTCTTAATTAATTCATCTGTGGACATACATCTAGATTGCTTCCATATCCTGGTTATGGTAAACAGTGCTGCAGTGAACACTAGCATGCGTGTGTCCTTTCAAATCATGTTTTTCTCTGGATATATGCCCAGGAGTGGGATTTCTGGATCATATAGTAGCTATATTTTTAGTTTTTTAAAGGAAACTCCATGCTGCTGTAAATAGTGGTTGTACCAATTTACATTTCCACCAACAGTGTAGGAGCGTTCTCTTTTCTCCACACCTTCTCCAGCATTATTGTTTGCAGACTTTCTGACAATGGATATTCTAATTGCTGTGAGGTGCTGTCTCATTGTATGGATACTTTTGATGTGCATTTCTCTGATAATTAGCAGGGTGAACATCTTTTTGTGGGCTTCTTGGCTATTTGTCTGTCGTCTTTGGAGAAATGTCTATTTGGTCTTCTGCCCATTTTTTGCTGAGTTGTTTGTATTTTGGATAGAGTTACATGAGCTGTTTGTAAATTTTGGAAACGAATCCCTTGTTTGTTGCATCGTTTGTGACTATTTTCTTCCATCCTGTGGGTTGTGTTTCCTTTGGTTTGTGGTTTCCTTTGCTTTGCAAAAGCTTTTGGGTTTAACTAGGTCCCATTTGTTTATTTTTGTTTTTATTTCTATTACCCTGGGAGATGGATTGAAAAAGATCTTGCAGCGATTTATGTCAAAGAGTGTTCTGTGTTCTGCCTATGTTTTCGTCTAAGACTTTTATAGTATGTGGTCTTGATTCTTGATTTAACAACTAGCAACAGCATCTTCTAACACTTCATCCTATCAGATAAAAAATTTAATTCCTTTATAACTTTCATTTTTCCTCTCTTCTGATTTTAGCCAGTACTTTTTCGTACTTCTACGTGTTACTCTTTCTACTTTAATACACTTAAGTTCCTTTTTAAAATATTGTGTCAGCTTTAAATAATATCTTTCTACTTTTTATGAATAAAGGTGAAATAAATCCTGCTCCTGCACGACCCTTCAAGTTACTTTCCCATTCCCACATCTCAGCCTCTCCCAGCTGACCCTGACTTTTATGTTGTCCAAGTTTATTTTACAGAAGTTTGCCTGAGGAATCTATTTCAGCTCTCTCAGATGATTCTTACCTTCAGTTAACTTTGGTTGAGAACAGAATTCTGGACTGAAAAAGCATTTTCTCTGAGAATTTGAAATATTTCTCCAGTGTTTTCTAAATACAATATTGCTGATAAAAACTCTGGTGCTAATTAATTCTTGCTTTTTGTATGTAGTCCACTTTTGAGTGGGTATTTTGAAATTTCATACATGTGCATAAATATATATATATATATATATAACTATTTATATATGTGATATGTGCATACATATATATAGTTATCTCCTGTTAGGTATTTCACATTGAACTTTTTCAATGCGAAAAGCCTGCTAGGATCTTAATTCCCAGACCAGGGAGCGAACCAATGTCCCCCGTGGTGGAAGCTCAGAGTCTTAACCACTGAACCGCCAAGAAGGACCCTGCTTTTGGTTTTTATTTACATCATTTTCACTCATCAGCTCCCAGAGCACAGATATTTTGTTGTGTTCACAGCAACATCCACAGCCTGTGCTTGATTCAGAGAAGTTCCTAGATAAATACTTGTCCTGTGCATAAGTAAATGAAAGAATTTTTTCCTCCCTTATCTTTATGCTTTATACTCTGAAATTCTTTTTTTAGCCTCAACCTCCAGTTTTTTAATTGTATTTTGATGTCAGTCATCATATTTTTAATTCACAAGAGCTCATTCACTTTCTTTCAATGGTCCTTTCTCAAAGAAGCTTGCTCTTCTATAAATCTTGCTATTACCTCAGTTCCCAGTTCCAAGATGCTAATTGGAAATTTGTAAACACTCTCTTCTATTCCCTGAATTCCATGTTTCCTTTACCATCTAGTTATGCTGTTAGATTTCCTCAAATCACTGAGGCTATTGAAAAACTCTTTATTTTGTTTTGGAGTATAGCTGATTAACATTGTTGAGATACTTTCAGGTGAACAGCAAAGCGTCTCAGTCCTTCATATACGTGTATCCATTCTTCCGCAAACTCCTCTCCCATTCAGGCTGCCACAACTTGTTTTGACTCTTAGTAATTTTGAAGGAGTGGCTCTATAAATAAAGGGAGTTTGAGTGGATTTCCTCTGATTCTTTGGAGTTGTTTTCCCTCCAAATATATTTCGAGAAAGATTTGGCTGAGTGCAAAGTTGCTTAGATGGCAAATAATGATAGAAATTGAAAACCAGTTGTGTAAGAGAACAGAGCTTTTCAAACTTTACTGTACACACATATTACCTGGGGAATCCTGTTAAAGTGCAGATTCGAATTCCGTAGTTCTGAGGGGAAACCTGAGACTCTGCAGTTCTATAAAGCTCCCCAATGCCTGTCTTGTCATTGTTGTGCCCAAAAGTCCGAATCCCAGACCGACAAGAACAAGACCTCCGGGAAATTTATTTCTGACTCGAGTCAGGCCCCCGCCACATCCAACGCCGTGGAGTAAGACGAGAGACCCCGACCTCTGGGTTCGAGCAGTATTTATAGGATTATAGGCAGCTGGCAAACTTCGATTGGTTGCCCGGGTTACTTGTTAACTGCTGATTGGTCAGTTTTTCATGGGCGCGGGCTTTCCTGAAGAATTTCCATCTTTGTCTCTATAGGCCACCTCTAGGCTACTAGGCTTATAATGATTGGCTGAGCGGTGCACTTTTGAACCTGGCACAACAGTTATCCTGAAGAGCACAGTTGGCATAGTATGACTCTAGTCATCCTCTCGCTTCTTTCCTACCTTTGAGGATTTTCTCCAAACGGTTATGCTCAGGCATTGTAGACTGTTGAATCTACTTAGTTTTTGTTGTTATTGTTTTTATTTACTCAGTTTTAATTCATTTTAGAATGTGGTGATTATTTTAGATTATACTTGGATATATTTCACAGGAATAGCCTAATAGAGGTCATGGCTTAACACAGTCAACACAGGCGAGAGAACAAAGTTGCTTTAGATCAGCAAGTATTAATATGTATCGTGAAAACATTTCCAGTATGATCAGTCCTGTCAACAAACCCTTGTATCTGAAGCTGGAAAGCTGGTTAACAGAATAAAAGGAAGCAGCTTCTGTTTTAGCAAAAATCAACAATGTTTACTTTGATTTGGAAAATTACTATTTTATATAAGAGGAATCCATATACACACAACATATGTCTATGGAAAAATCATAGGGCAAGTGACTATAGGGTTAACACTGAGTATGTGGGCAGCTAAAGTACATGCCTCTTTTGAGAATAAAAATAGTGTGTACCTTATTAAAAGCCGCCTTGACGGGGTCAGCAGCCTAGTCACAGAATACCTACCAAGAACAATTTTGATTTTAATAGCTTTTACTATGTATTTCATAAGCATGCCCATTGAAATTGAGTCATCAAGCCTCCCAGTTCCTCCAAGACAGTTTTAGCCTGAGAGCTTGGAGTAATTATCCCACTGGATGTTAGCCTGTGTAGCTATTTCAGCCTCGTTCATCATTTCAAACAGCTACATACTCTGCCTGCTAATTTCTTCCGATGGATTAGCTCCTCTCGCTTGTCTATCTTTTTTTTTATTTCTGGGGGGTGAAATATTGCCTTCTTCCCATGTTTTAATAAGCTGAGCAGGCATGCACCGCTGCACAGCGCCTACTCCTATTTCTTTCAGTTCAAAGAATGATCTTCTGGGGGAAGAGCTGGGTGTAAATGTGAAGGTGAAAACTTGGCCATTACTACCTGCAGCCTGAAACCAGCTGCTTTAAAAAAAGGACTGAAAACACAGTTCGGAGCTGAGCTGCGTTGATCTGAGTAGAGTACATTCAAGGCTGCTCTCTCGCCACTGTGTGACTGTATTACTTATCTGCTGCTTCTTTGGGGCTCTGATCTTTATTCCCATCCCAAGCCCCTGTATTTCATCTCTGCTCTGCCTGTGTGCCTTCCATTAGAAAAACCACAATGCACAGAACTATTCATTGCAGGGTATAACTTCCTCCGTTCTTCACAATAATGACCCTGCTGGAGCCTTTGAATTCAGGGGTTCAGTGATTTCTTTATTCTCTGACCTCCCAGGGAGAACACACAATTTCACATGCTGGGACATCACTCCTTCTTAGGGAGGTGGTTAAAAAAAAAAAAAAAGCAAGGGTCTTGGCCACAAATCAACCAAGGTTTTAATCCTGTCTCTGCCACTCAGAAGCTTTATGACCTGGAGTAAGTTATTCAACCTTTCTGAGTTTCAGTTTTCTCATCTTCATAATAGGGACAAATACATCTTTCACTCTAGGGTCACGGTGGAAATTAACAAGTGAGACCGTGTGTACCTTCCCTACAGGAACCTGCTGCTGCTGCTGCTAAGTCACTTCAGTCGTGTCCGACTCTGTGCGACCCCATAGACGGCAGCCCACCAGGCTCTCCCCCGTCCCTGGGATTCTCCAGGCAAGAACACTGGGTGGGTTGCCATTTCTTTCTCCAGTGCATAAAAGTGAAAAGTGAAAGTGAAGTCGCTCAGTCATGTCCGACTCCTAGCGACCCCATGGACTGCAGCCCACCAGGAGGCATCTCAGTGGTAAAGAATCTGCCTGTCAAGTAGGAGACTCGGGTTCGGTCCCTGGGTCGGGAAGATCCCCTAGAGGAGAAAATGGCAACCAACTCCAGTGTTCTTGCTTGGGAAATCTCATGGCCAGAGAAGCCTGGTGGGCTACAAGTCCATGGGGCCGCTAAAGTGTCAGACATGGCTGAGCAACTAAACAGCAACAGCGCATGGAACTCACTATACTTCCTTTACCCTGGTAATTTAACAGGTGGGTATCTTCCCCTTGTGCTTGGAGTCACTGTCCGTTAGGGATGTGACAGCTTTGCGGTGGATCCTAAAAATTCAGATGGAATGAAGACAGAAGCCAAGAAGGCGTGCTGGTGAAATTCACAGGCCTCATCTCACATTCAGGCCCATCTTCAATGAGAAGATGTCTGCAGTGTGTAGAGTCTAGGAGAATCCACTGAACACTCTCCCATTATCCCATCTGGGTATCTTGATGCCAGTTTGAAAGACACATTTCCCCTGGATTGAAAACTGCTAACTGACTGTGGAGCCCAAGGTAAAGATGATAGCAGATGGACTGCTTCTTCAGATAAAGTCTTCAAACTGATAAAGGCCATGATAATGGTGGCTCAATTTTCCAACCTTTAGGAAAGATCAGTCTTCTGAGAGCTGCCAGTTTAAGGAAAAGCTTCTTCTTTCTTGGCCCCAGACCTATCATGTATTTGCTGATAAACTGGAGACGGATAATTCTTATCCTGCTCAGGAGGAATTGTGAAAGACAGTAATTGGTACTTCTTAGACAGAATGGTGCAGCTCTCAAGTCCCTCTCAAGAGATTTTTGGGGAAATGTGATATCATTTGGAATTATGTTAATAAGAGCACTGCCTGGGATCAGAAACTTGGGATTAGTAGAAGGTTTTTTTTTTCCTTCAAAACATAAAGTATCCATATTCTTCATTTACTCATAAATTATGTATGTGGGTAAAATCTTCATCATTAGAGAATGACCTTGATGTTAGGACACATTGATATTATAGGTGATATTCTTCTTTGAAATTCTGCAAATTTTTGACATTAGATATGGTTCAGTGCCAGTATCAAGATCATTAGCATGGATTCAAATATTCTTATATTCACAAGGTAGTAATTAAAATGACGTTTCCAACTATTTATATATTTCATCCAATGAGATTACCTATATATGTATATTTCATTTTCAATTTGTCATTGTTTGGGTTCTCTTATCTCCTTCCCCCATTTTTTGACACTGGGTGAAGTGAAATGGAGAAGGCACATTCAAATTGGCAAAGAAAGGGCATAGTCCAAAGACCAGGCTTGAGAGCTCCCTCACTCTATGAACCCCTTGTTCACTTCACTGGGGAAAATTACCGGAATATGTGTTCACTCTTTAATTTCAGTCTAGACCTACCCACTTATCCTCTACCAATGGAACAAACAATTTCAAAACCACTTTATTATCTTAGGTGAAGAAATAAAACTTAGTGTCAGAGAAAATCTTTCCTAAAGGAAATCACTTTACTTATTCTATACAACCTGAATTTTACAGCAGAGAAAAATTGTTACTACATATATTTACCATTATCATGAAGGTTGATGTTTAATAACTTAAATGAGAACCTATCCAAGTAGAAAATTGTCTCTTAAAATATTAAACCTGCAGCTGATCATATTAACATATATGAAGCGCTGTTACAAAAAAATTGAGTTTTTTTTTTAATTGGAGTATGGTTGATTTACAATGTTGTGTTAGTTTCAGGTGTACAGCAAAGTGAATTAGGTATACACATTCTAAAGCAAACCTATCTGAGTCCATATAACCAAATACGTGCCATCCTTAAAAGAGGCAATTTCATCATCTCTGCTTCCTATGGCTCTTCCTCAGACACTGCTTTCCCAGGTGGCCTGAGTAAGACCCCAGTCTGGTTTTTGTGTCAGAGAAATTCTGATTAAACACTGCTTCTTATTCCTTTCCTCTGCCCTTGGTGTTAAGTTTATAAAAATATGTTTTTTCTTTTTACAAATAAACAAATGGAGATAGTTTAGTATTATTAATATAATACTTTGGGCTTAAAACAAAAGTATCCGTGGGTGATTAAATGTCATTATTGTTACAGGCTTTACAAAATCATAGTGGTTCTCAGGCAAGAAAAAATAGAGAAGAAATTACATTTTTTAAGAAAAATTGTCAAAAAGGAAACTGAGAGTCATCCTAGACACTGTGTCAACTCCTATTTTTTCTTCCCACCCCACCTCTTATTTTTAGTCTACTTAAGTGTTAGTTGTGTTCGACTCTTTGTGACCACATGGACTGTAACCCACCAGGCTTTTCTGTCTATGCCAGTCTCTGATTCTGAGGATGCCTACAAAGCATCACAGACAATTGGAGTACCTGCATCCTTGACCCAAAAGGAGAAGGAAACATTAGAAGGATGATCCTTGTGCATACACCCTGAAATGTGCAGTAAACGAGTCACATTAACGCAATGCCTTTTGAAGTCAGTGTTAAAGGTCATAAAGCTTTACTGACAAACACTAATGCTTAAAATGAGGCTAAAAGATGGGGGTTCATAATGAATGGTTAGAAATTAAGAAATAAGAATAGATAGAATTGAAATGAATGACTGTATTAGTTCTTCACAGATTTGGACATTATCTTTGGTCTTCTAAATAAGTTTTACCATGAAGGAGGGAATAGGTACATTACAGAACTGCTTGAAAACAAAGGTAATTAAATAAAATGTTCAGCTATGGGTGTACATGTGTCCCCCATCTGGCTGATTCATGCCAATGTATGGCAAAAACCACTACAATATTGTAAAGTAATTAGCCTCCAATTAAAATAAATTAATTAATTAAAAAGGGGGCAATACACAGGTATCATTAAAGGCAGTTGCATCATTAAATAAATAAGATGATCATTCACCAGGGAACCCAGAAATAACATAACAACTAGTACATCTGCAAGTTCTTTTCTGGTCACTTATGTGCACATATATTTGTTTTCTTGAGCTTCCCAGGTGGTTCAGTGGTTAAGAATCTTCTTGTCAATGCAGGAGATGGAAGAGATGTGGGTTTAATCCAGGTCAAGAAGATCCCCTGGAGTAGCAAATGGCAATCCACTTGAGTATTCTTGCCTGGGAAACTCCACGGACAGAAGAGCTTAGTGGACTATAGTTCATGGGGGTAGCAAAGAGTTGAACACAACAGAGCACAAGTGAATGAGATTCATTTTTGTTTAACAATTTAAACCAAATTTTACGTACCATTTGATAAGTTTGTGTTTTCATTTAAGAATTCTTGTTTTTACATAATCCTAGTCACTAATTAAATTCATGTTCATATTCTTCCTTGGAGAGGTGCTTCAGAAGTTAGTTATTCTTTCTATTAATGGGTATTATAGGCTTTTTTTTTTCAATTTTTAAGATTATGAATAACTATGATAAATTTCTTCATGCATGAAATTTCCCCCAAATTGAGCCTTATTTCTTAGAATAAATTTTGAGACAAGATGCTTCTTTCCTAAATGATAAAACAAATATTAATCTTCAAGAGAGGTTTTTGGTTTATTGTAGTTGTAGAAAAACTTGAAAATACAGAAAAGTATGAAGATGAAGATAATAATTATGCACAATTCTGCAAACTAGAAGCATAAACACTAGTAGCATTGTATCAATAGTACGTTTACTCCAATGGTCTTTTTTCTATGTGAGCCTCCTCCCTCCCATACATAATTTGTGAAATTAAGACCTTATTGTGTATAAGATTCAAATTCCACTTTTCCTCATTTCACATTTTGAGTAATAAGCATTTTTTTTCAGGTCAATAATTTCCTAAATATGATTTTATTGGATATACCACTATTCATTGTTATTTAGGTGCTAAGTTATGTCTTACTCTTTGCAACCCCATGGACTATAACATGCCAGTCTCCTCTGTCCTTGGAATTCTTGAGGCAAGAATATCTGAATGTAATCTTCAAATCCAGGGATTGGACCCATGTTCCCTGCTTGGCAGGCAGATTTTTTTTTTTTTAATCACTGAGCTACCTGGGAAGCCCCACCATTGTTCATTACTTATTTCCTTATTGTTGAATTTTTGGCTCTTTCCCAAATTTTGCTGTTATAAATAACATCTTTTTTTTTTTTTCCCTGTGGTATAGGATACCAGAAGTCATATTGCTGGGTCAAAAACTGTGCCCTTTTTTAAAATTCTTATTGCCCACTTGCTTTTCAGACGAGTTATATCAAAGTACACTCTTACTGTTAGTGCATGGAGATGCCTGTCTCACTGGGTCTTCCATACATTTAGTAATATTGGATTTTACTATTTTCAACTATCGAAGTGAAGAATGAAAGCTCATTTTAGAAGTTTTCATTCATTTTATTACTAATGAAGCTTCCTTTTGCCATGTACTTTGTTTTCCAAATTGTTTTGCAGAATAATGATTTTTCATAAAAATTATACAGGCATATTATAGGAAATTTAGTTATAAGGATAAAAATAATTATTGCTAAAAATGTCTTAGCATTTAAATTTAATAATCAGGTTATATTAAATGATAATCATTCCAAACAACCCAATGCAAGTATATATTTGTTTTTAAAAAAAATCTTTTTATAGAAGTATGATTGACATAAAAATCTATACATATTTAATGTCTAAACTTAATGGTTACACCCAAGAATCCTTCATCACCATCAAGGCCATAGACATTCATAATCTCCTAAAGTTTCCTCCTGTCCTTTATTAGTGTGTGATGTATGTGTTTGCATGTGTGCCTGTGTGGTAAGAACACATAACCCAGGATTTACCCTCTTAGCAAAATGTAAACATAGAGTGCAGTATTGTTAGATATATAGGCTCTATGCTGTATAGTAGATCTCCAGAACTTATTCATTGTGTAACTGAAACTTTATACCCTTTGACCATTGCCTCCCTATTTCTCCCTCCCTTTATCCCCTGGTAACTGCCATTTTACTCTCTGCTCTTAAGAGTTTGATGTATTCCATTCAACATCCTCATTGACTAAGTATCATTGTCCAAGTTTTTGTTTGTTTTAAAGTCATAGTCAAGGTGTACCCAGAAACTGGAGAAATAAGGCAGCAATAACTTGGGTAATAAACTACCGTGTCTCATTCTTAAACATGACTTCTTTCATTTCTAAGATGCCAGTTTCCTCTGTGGTTGGTCCCTCCATTCCCACCCTGGAGACCTTGCCTTGAAAGCATGAGATATTTCTAAGCGTGGACATTAAGCATGCAGTTTACTAGGTCTAAAGCATTGTAAGGTCACTTTATGAAAACTTGTCCACTTGAAATAGAATGGTGTCATTTCCTTATATCCCATCCTTTCAAAACATAAAGTAGTTCAACATGTGTTTTTCTCTATGTTCATGTTAATTTATAGAATTACAATAATACCTGTCATTTATATAGGAATCTTTGTATTTTATGTGTTCATTTCTTTTTGAAATCATAAGGAAGCCAATGTTAAAGGAACTTTGTCATATTATTTTCACCCAAATTTTCCCATATATAGTGAATGAGCACTATTGCTTGTTACACTTATTTTGGTATGCATTAATACTACAAAGATTTGTTTAAATACTGTCTTTTGGCAAGAGAGCTTGATAACGGCTGGTAGCTTCTGCGGCTGCTGCTGCTGCTGCTGCTGTTGTTAAGTCGCTTCAGTCGTGTCCGACTCTGTGCGAGCCCATAGATGGCAGCCCAGCAGGCTCCCCCATATCTGGGATTCTCCAGGCAAGAACACTGGAATGGGATGCCATTTCCTTCTCCAGTGCATGAAAGTGAAAAGTGAAAGCGAAGTCACTTAGTCGTGTCTGACTCTTCGCGACCCCATGGACTGCAGCCTACCAGGCTCCTCCGTCCATGGGATTTTCCAAGCAAGAGTATTGGAATGGGTTGCCATTGCCTTCTCTGGGTAGCTTCTAGCTCATGTCAAATTATTTCTAGTTAAATGTTACTTACTGATGTGGAAAGGAGTAAAAAAGGAAACTAATATGAGGGCACCATGAAGAATAAAAACATAATAATAAAAACACATATATATGGAATTTAGAAAGATGGTAATAATAACCCTGTATGTGAGACAGCAAAAGAGACACAGATGTATAGAACGGACTTTTGGACTCTGAGGGAGAAGGAGAGGGTGGGATGATTTGGGAGAATGGCCCTGAAACATGTATACTATCATGTAAGAAACGAATCGCCGGTCTATGTTCGATATAGGATACAAGATGCTTGGGGCTGATGCAAGAGGATGATCCAGAGAGATGATATGGGGGAAGAGGTGGAAGCGAGTTTCAGGATTGGGAACTCATGTACACCCGTGGCGGATTCATGTCAATGTATAGCAAAACCAATACAGTATTGTAAAGTAAAATAAAGTAAAAATAAAAATTTAAAACAAAACAAACAAAAAAACACACAATAATATTAGGTTTAGAATTTTCATATTTTTTGGTCTTCAAGATCTTTTGCCAACACTAATTAATTACTATTCAAAATTACATAAAGAGGTAAATATTATCATCTCAATTTTAAATAAAATTGAAGAATAAAGATTAAGTGATTTTCCTCAGGTTACTGAAGGATTAAAATTTCTTTTTTACAAGGAAAATAAAAATGGCTGTTTAATAACAATGTTAAATAAGATAGAGGACATTGAAGTTATTATTTATAACACTAGACCCATAGCAATATGTCCTAAATTTTTTTATTGTTATACTGGAGGAACAAAAATTCAACATATCTGCTTCTCTTAACTTGAAATTTATATGACTTATATTATTTTTGCATCTATATATGCCTAGTTACTGAATAGAAGAACTAGGAAACAGTCTGAATGCCTGACTTTGTTTACTCTTTTCTCTTTAGAAAGAGTCAGCCTCTTTGACACAAGAAAGCAGTTTAATTTTTCAACATCTCCATGAAATGAAATTATAGATTATCTTTAGTACCTAATGACACCTGTGTTGATAGTAAATTATGTGGTAAATTTAATCAGGCCAATAAAGAATTCAGCCATCACTAATAGATTTTATGGCTCTCATACTGCCACATACATGTCCTGGTTGGATCTTTTACTTCTTAATCCAATCAGCTAAAATTTGACCTAAACTTATTAGGGATTTTTGTGTCATGGTCAAATATTCTCCATGTCAGACTGTTCTTCCTTTGTCTAACCTACAGTCTTTATAGTATACTTGATTATCAAAATATCCTTGTTTCTTCTCGTCTCTGTTGAATATACATCCTCGGAACAGGGTTCAATGGATCCTGAGTGTTGCAGTGAAGAGCTGTGACTATAACTCTGTGGAATTCAGATATCTTTCTTTCTCACCCTCCTTTGAGTTTGATACTGTAGTGTTCTCCTGACTCTTTCCTGCCTTCTTTCAGTAACAGTAAAAAAGGTTGCTTTCAGTGTTCTTGTATGAAAGAAATGAAAACATATCAATTCTTTGGATAGTTTCAAATCCAAATTCATTTATAAATATATAAATGAATATATATAATATCCGAATATATAATATCTGCAGAATGCAACTAGATAATTAATGATGGAGATGCAAGGTTTAAGACAGTGTGCCCAGAAGAACCTGGAACCTTCCCTGGAGAGGTCAGCCAAACACCAAAATACAGTCATCAGGAAGGGAGGGAACCAAGGCCAGGAATCCGCTCCTTGGGGCCAGAAGAGACAGCAGAGCAGGTCACCCCACACTGGGGCAAA
Organism: Aepyceros melampus; assembly: GCA_006408695.1. Classification (NCBI taxonomy): domain Eukaryota; kingdom Metazoa; phylum Chordata; class Mammalia; order Artiodactyla; family Bovidae; genus Aepyceros; species Aepyceros melampus. Next base: position 77,623 of record SJXQ01010853.1, on the reverse strand, counting down.
AAGGCAGCAGAGGAGGTGAGGCTGCGGTTACAGCAAGGAGTGTTAAGCCTTGACTTTTCCCCAAATTTCTCATTGTTACTATTGTTGACACACTCAGAAAACTCAGACAGGAATTCCAATTAGAATACTTTCTAATATTTAGAAAATAATTCTGGCAAGTTACTTAATCTTTCTGTGCCTCAGTTTCCTCAATTGAAAATAATGAATAATAGTACCAGTCCCACAGTTATTAAGGATAAATGAAATCAAACATCTAAGGAGCTAAGAATGGTGCCTGGCACATATATTCTCTCAGCAAGTGTTAGCTAATGATAATATAATTATGATAATAGTGCTATATTTTATTTGTAGTTTATAAAAATAGATGAATGACTTAAAAGAGATTTTTGGATGCTAAGGAGTAGTAAAAAAGAGGTATATAAATACTAAAACTAAAAATATTATGAGCATAATTATCAAATTTTAGTATGAATATTGTGAATATTTGTTTGTTGGATCAAGGGAATTTGTGACCATATCACTCTAATTCAAGCAATTCCCCTGAAAAAAAAAATGTAAAATGATGAGTTTTATAAAATTATATTATTACACGAATGATCAATGGAAAATGCATTTAAATATTGTCAAAGAGCACGAAATCACCTTAGTTTTTATTTTCTGGTCAGCAGTCCCCCATCCCGTAAGTAAACTTTTTCATATAAATACATGTGGGAGATCTACTCTGGGAGATAGTGAAGGACTATCTCACTAGTCTTTCTCACAGGGAGAAGGACTTCTCACTTCTCATAAGGAAGCCTGACATGCTGCATTCCACAGGATTGCAGAGTCGGACACAACTGAGCGACTGAACAACAAAGTAACTATATAATGTAATCCTTCCTGTTTTAATACAATATCACTATTTTACACAATGCATAAAATGTTAGATGTAAATGTAAAATTAAGAATTAGTGAAGAAACAAAAAAGAAATAGTGAAATCGGTTGGCAAAGAGAGAACATAAGAATGAATGATCAAGTCTGCATTCATTCATGACAAAATGTGAAACACCTTGCTTAAATCTATAGGATGAGAAAAGATTCTTGTTTGCCTATAATGAAAATAATTTCAATGCATGTTGATGCATATATACTTTGAAATCTGCCAACTCCCATGAGCAATATGATATTTTGTGATAGCTCAAAATTCAAGTTGCTTCGAGGACAGATCTTAAACAGATCCATTCAAAAGGACTGATTCAAATTTATCATGAGACATCAACATGGAACATCTTCAACGTAAGTTAATATTCATAATGTCTGATTACATAAAACAAAAAAGTCTTATAAATCTTTAATATTGAATTTTGGATAGGATTTTTTCTAGATTCTCTCAGGATAAATAGTTCACTTTATTAGTAAACATTTATTATATTCATAAAATATGTCAAATAAGTGCTTTATAAGTATCATCTCAGTTAATTTTCTCAAAAATCTTATGAGGTCATATTATTATGCCCATTTTACATATTAAAAAACTGAGATACAGAGAAGCTAAGCAACTTGAACGAAATACATGGTGCAGCTGGAATATGAAGCTGTAGTCCAAGCTCTTGGTGTACTAGTCTGTATAGCAACAATTTAAGTCACAAAACAGAGTACTTCCTTCAGTAAATTCTTATATACCTATAACATCATTGTGAAAATAGTTTCAAACTATTATATATAGAAATTGATAAACAACGTTGTACTGTATAGCACAAGGAACAGTATTTAATATCCTGTAATAAATCATAATGGAAGATAATATGGAAAAGAATATATAAATAACTAAATCACTTCAGTAATAACTTCAGTAATCACTTAAAGAAAAAAAACTTAAAAAGGAAATATTTGACAACATTTAAAGATGTTGGATAACTAACTCCCTTTAAATTGCAATACTAAGTTCTTTTCAGGTTCAAATAACTGTCTTGGATGAGAACTGGGATTTAAGTTTTATTCATTTAATAGAGAAGCCATTTGTCTTTCAAGAAGGCCTCTTTATGTAAACAAATAAAAAGATCATTGAGGGGCTATTCATCTTTGGAACCCAAACACCCAGTGTACTTAACACATACAATGTGCTCATTAAGTATTTTTTGATGATAATAAGTAATCAATTAACTCATTATTGAGCATTCAATTAAGTGAATCCTGATCTTATAAGCAAATTCATATGTGCATTACATACTTTAAAAAGGCCTCATAAATATGTTAACTTACCTCTTGTGATTTTCTGAATTTACTAGTTGGATAAATCTATAGAAAATGCAGAATAATATTCATAGTCAAATCAAAAGTTTAAATAAAGGCATTGTTTAGTTCAGGCTATAATAACAGATATCATAGACTGGATGGTGAAAGCAACAAATATTTATTTCTCATAGTTCTGGAAGCTAGGCAGTCTAAGATCTGGTGTCTGAGTAGGGCTCTCTTCCTGGTTTTCAGGTAGTCATCTTTTCATTGTATGCTCACATGGCAGAAAGAAGAGCAGAGACAGCAGAAAGCTTTCTCTTATCTGTTCTTATAAGGGCACTAATCCCACTCATGAGGACTCCAGCCTCATGACCTAAACACCTCCCAAAGACCCCGACTACTAATACCATCACCTTGGGGGTCACCCACAACATATGAATTTTGAGGAGAATAAACTTTAAGTCCATAATGGATATCAAAAGAGTATGAAGTCTTAATAAATAATTTCTGTTGTTCATTCTTTATTCCTCATATGCTTTTGTTCTGAGTTAAATTTCTGCTTCCCCTTAATAATCTAATGTTCTGACTTGTGAAATTATCCATGCCTTTGTAAAAATATTACCAGTCTTACATGGTATCCTGTGCATATGTAATTCCCTCCTCATACATATCAGATAACATACCATAATTACCTAGTTGCCTAAAACTATACCAAAACTTTAGTCTGTGATCAACATAAATAAAATTTCTCCATATAATATCTAAGTCTTTTTAAAAATGTGCTTGTGTACAGGAGAAAGACAGCTTGGGAGTACAGAGTGATCTCTTCTCCACTTATTGCCTGGGACTACTGGGTTCCCAATCATGCTGACTGACTGATTAAGGGTTTTGACTGCTCTTACCACAAGGTAGTGATGGTATTACCATTGCATCATTTACTCCCATGCAGCAAATGTCCTTAACAAAGTCTGTTTTCATAAGCAGTGAAAGTTCATGAATAAATGGAGAGGTACCCCACTCTAGTACTCTTGCCTGGAAAATCCCACGGACGGAGGAGCCTGGTAGGCTGCAGTCCATGGGTTCGCTAAGAGTCAGACACGACTGAGGGACTTCACTTTTACTTTCATGCATTGGAGAAGGAGATGGCAACCCACTCCAGTGTTCTTGCTGGAGAATCCCAGGGACCACAGAACCTGGTGGGCTGCAGTCCATGGGGTCGCTAAGAGTTGGACACGACTGAGCGACTTCACTTTTACTTTCATGCATTGGAGAAGGCAATGGCCACCCACTCCAGTGTTCTTGCCTGGAGAATCCAAGGGATGGGAGAGCCCAGTGGGCTGCTGTCTACAGGGTCGCACAGAGTTGGACATGAATGAAGCGACTTAGCAGTAGCAGCATTGTAGCTCACACGTTCTTAAGATAAGAGCATACCTATGTGGAGGGGTGTACTCAAAGCTCTGGCCTTTCTCTTTGAACTCTTTGAAAAAATTGGAGGAAATAGAGACCATATCAGTGTACGTGTGTTCTCATACACTCCAAACTCTGTATTTCAGACAGAGCCTGGTAAGTCCTTCATTTCCATATTAGCAGATTGGATGGATGCTGGGACTGTTGAGTTAGCATTCTGATTTGCAGATGACAAATGAATATTCATATTCAAGTCTCTCAATGTCTTTCCTAAATTTCACATCACAGCATCAGAACGATCAGTTTGTGTACAGGCTTTGTATTGAAAACTTGTGTAGGAATTGATGTCTTGCTTTTCCCTTAGAGTTCCTTCCTCACTGTTTACATTAGCAGCCCTTGGAAAGCAAAAGCTAGAGCATCACCTTCACGCCTCTCCTCACCCACAAAATTTGCTTCCTGTGTGGCCTGCAGATCCAACATTTGTGATTAATCAGAACCTAACCAAGAAACAGAAATAAAGTGTTCACCCTAAAGGACTGAGTTATCTATTTAAATGATCTGTCTACATACAGAGCAGGCAGTGGAAGGAAAAAGCTCTACATTTTGAAGGCAGTTTTAATAAATATTTTATCTGTTTCTATTGAAATATAGTGGCGTTTCACAGAGACAGATATGTTCAAGTCAATCCATTTTATCTTGAATTTTTCTCATTTTTATACAAAGTGAAAGAAGAAAGTAGAATCATAACAGGAATCATTATGAATGTTTATAGACATAAGTAAGCCTTATCTAAAGTTCATCCTGTTTAAGGACATGTTTTATGTTGTATAATTCCTCTTAGAGTATAAATCTAATAAGCACCAAATGAGGCTGAAGACAATGCTGTTATAAAAAATGGAGAAAAATGATTAAAATATGATAATTATACTGACAACTTATATGCTCAATCTAATCAACCAAGCTTCCAATTTGTCATAATGTACACTCACTCATACATTATTGCTTAATTATAGCAACACTTCTATTTGGAAAGGTTGTCAATCATGTGAATACTCATCATTTTTCTTTTTTTCCCCCCTAAGAAGGGGCATATTTTAAGCAAGGATTTGAAGCCATCATGTTATTGATTTAACCCTTGAAATACTTTGTATGCAAAAACTATCATTCCCATTGAATATTTTCTTTATACACATATTAATATAGGTTTATACTATGTAACATTATTCTTTTATGTCAGAATTGATATACCACATTCTAAAAGCAAATTGAATATTGGCAGAGTTTGGTGATTTTATAGTTGAGATATCTATGTGCTTTCACTAAAAGACAGATGTGCTTTTTTTTTTTGAGAGGGAAAATTTGACCAGAGTGTTTCCCAAATTGTCTGTGATCTATATTAATTAAGAAATGGGAATGAGAGTGAAATTTATATAGCTCTTTAGAAAAAAAGTGAATGTTTATGTAAATGGGCTTTTCCCATAGCAAATTAAAGGTTTCCCTTACCTTTATTTCTTCTGGCTCCATCCTTCTTCTTTCCACTTTATACAAATGTTTAACACATTGTGAAAGTAATCATATAAGTGTATCTGCCAAGGCAACAAACTAACAGGTTAGTAACTTGACCATAATCATGTCTTCTCTAGCAAAATGAAGCAATAAATTGAAACATTCATATTATTGAAAAGACTGAAACTGTCTCAGTCACTCTGAATATTGGCTTGCAAGATACATATTTGTGTATATATGCATACGGACCTGTACATATAAATTATATATTATCTCTGTATAAGTATATATGTTTTCCAGATGGTGCTACTGGTAAAGAACCCACCTGCCAATACAGGAGACATGACATGTGGGTTCGATCTCTGGTTCAGGAAGATCCCCTGGAGGAGGAAATGAGAACTCACTCCAGTATTCTTGCCTGGAGAATCCCATGGACAGAGGAGCCTGGCGGGCTACAGTTCATGGGGTTGCAGAGTCACACAAAACTGAAGCAACTTAGCATGCACACAGCTCATAAGTATATGATTTATCTATACACAGTATAATCTCAGTTTTTAGTGTAGATGGTCATTTTGTCAAGATGGTCAGATTATTAACTAAGAATTTAGAAATATATGTATATTTTTACTGAGTGTGGGCATTTTTGGTCCTTAAGTACCTGGATACTTGGTTCTATGATTCTATTCAACCAATATCGTAAACAAGCCCATGAGATCTACATTTACAATTAGGGAGAGAGAGAGAGAGAGAGAGAGAGAGAGAGACTTTATTTCGCCTTTATCTCTTTAAATATTCTCCTCTGCAAGTGTAGAATAAAGAAGCAAATATTCAATTCTCAAGCCTCCATTATTTTTTAAATCTAGTTTTATGATGATGAGATATCCTAATATGTACAATTATAAGCTTGGAATATGAGCCCATATATTAGTGGTATCATCTATCTATCACTTTCATGAAGTACTAATACAAACAATGATAGCAAATGTTTTATTCCTTAAAGTCTTATGTATAATATAAGCTACACTTAAGAACATTGAGCACATGCCTCATTATTTTCAAGGGAATTTATTTGAAAATTCATTACGAGTGTTAAAATACAAAAATCTGAAAGCATAAATAAAATTGAATAATAGTTTCACATCACTTGGAACTATAATATTGTTTGCAATCTTTGATAATTTTTCTATCCTGGGATGCAATAGAGGTTAGTACAGTAAGTCAGATTTCACATCTGGTTGGTTTCATTTCTTAATTTAATTTTTTAATTATTCTTTTCTTTCTAAAATAGAAATTGTTATCTAAAAATTGTAGTCCATTAGAATGGAATGACTATCAGATAGATATGGATATTACCATTAAATGTGAACTAGAAACTTATGGAGTGAATTCTCTGTAAATTATTTTTGATGCTCTGTCAAATGCTAAGTGAACATGCATATTGTATTAAGAACCTGGAAAGGTAATGTTTCAACTTGAGAGATATCAGCTAAATCTTATACCTTCTTTTGTTTGGATTCAGGTTTGGAAAAAATGTTTTCATAATTTACTCCAGCACCTCCAATATGCATTTAAAATAAGCCCAAAATGGCAACAGGTACAAATATCTACAACTTAATTTGATTTGCATCCAAACAAGAAACTGAAGGTACAGTAAAATGTTAAATGCAGAACCTAGGTGGTAGATATATGATTTTTTTTTTCACTGCATGATTCTTTAAGCTTATCTGTATGCTTTGTTGTTATTTTGGTTGTGTCCAATTCTTGTGACCCCATGGACAGTAGCCTGGCAGACTCCCCTGTCCTTGGGATTTCCCAGACAAGAATACTGGAAAGGGATGCCATTTCCTTCTCCAGCTGATCTTCCTGACCCAGGGATTGAACCTGTGTCTCCTGCATTGGCAGGCAAGTTCTTCACCACAAAACCACCAGCAAAGCCCATGTGTATGCGTGTTGTTCCATTACTCAGTCATGTCTGACCCTTTGAGACCCCATGGACTGCAGTACAGTCCCTGTCCTTCACTGCTTCCCAGAGTTTGCTCAGACTCATGCCTATTGAGACGATGATGCCATCCAACCATCTCATCCTCTGTCGTCCCCTTCTCCTCCTGCCTTCAGTCTATCCCAGCATCAATCGGGGTCTTTTCCACTGAAGTGGCTCTTTGCACCAGGTGGCCAAAGCATTGGAACTTCAGCTTTAGCATCAGTCCTTCCAGTGAATATTCAGGGTTGATTTCCTTTAAGATTTGTAGCTGTAAGGTATAAAATTAACATTTTAAATTCATAAATAAGTCCAGGTGTCCACAGAAAGATGGATATTGCAACTAACTCCTGGCAAATCTTCCATGAAGTGACTAAATCTGTTTTTTTTTTTTTTTTTTTTTTTTCAAAATGGCATTTTATTGCCTAAAGACATTCCTGGTAAAAGGTCCTTTTCTTACACACCTAAAAGAATCTCTTTTCCACCTAGGCTTTTCCCACTCACATTTTCCCGAATTTGGATACCAGTTCTTTTTTCAGGCGATTTCCTATGTCCTCCTATAACATTAGTCCACAGATTTGCTAGTGAAATGAAATACTGCAGTGACCTTTTTAATTCCCCTGACTTTTTACAATCTTGGAAATTTAGCACAACAGCAGGAGTTTAATCATATTCACAAATGTAAAAGACAAAATAAGGCACCTTTAAATTCAGAGGGAGATATGACCTCCAAGGTATCAGAGCCTTCAGAGATTCCCTGGCTGTCGCTAGGGACAGCTGAAACTGTGGTACTTGTGTTTTTCATGATGCCTCACTATTGATACATCTTGTCACTGACACATCTACCCACTGTTTATCCTTGATCTTACTGGCTTCAAACTCCTGCTTGTGGTCCACATTTTGAAACTCACTTATCAGAACTATTATACTTGATATTCATTTTTTTCTTTACTAATAATGTCCTATCTGGTGTATTCAGAATAGTTTTCATTACAAGATTTCAACATCTTTGATTTAACTGTGACCACCAGTTTTACTGGGAAATAACTGATGTACAGCACCGTGTGAGTGTAAGGTGTACAGCATAATAATTTGACTTACAAACAACTACACTATAGGCTTTGACTGTGTGGATCACAACTAACTGAGAAAAATTCTAAAAGAGATGGGAATACCAGACCACCTTACCTGCCTCCTGAGAAACCTGTATGCGGGTCAAGAAGCAACAGTGAGAACTGGATATAGAACAACCGACTGGTTCAAAATTGGGAAAAGAGTACACCAAGGCTATATGTTGTCACCCTGCTTATTTAACTTCTATGCAGAGTACATCGTGTGAAATGCTGGGCTGGATGAAGCACAACTGTAATTAAGATTGCCGGGTGAATGTCAGTAACCTCAGATATGCAGATGGCACCATCCTTATGGCAGAAAGTGAGGAAGAACTTAAAAGCCTCTTGATGAAAGTGAAAGAGGAGAGTGAAAAAGTTGGCTTAAAGTTCAATATTCAGAAAACTAAGATCATGGCATCCGGTCCCATCACTTCATGGGAAATAGTTGGGGAAACAATGGATACAGTGACAGACTTTATTTTTGGGGGCTCCAAATCACTCAGATGGGGACTACAGTCATGAATTAAAAGACAGTGGCTCCTTGGAAGAAAAGCAATGACAAACCTAGACAGCATATTAAGAAGCAAAGATACCACTTTGCCAACAAAGGTCCATATGGTCAAAGCAATGGTTTTTCCAGTAGTCATGTACTAATGCGAGAGCTGGACAATAAAAAAGGCTGAGCACCATAGAATTGATGCTTTTGAAATGTGGTGCTGGAGAAGACTCTTGAGAGTCCCTTGGACAGCAAGGAGATCAAGCCAGTCAATCCTAAAGGAAATCAACCCTGAATACCCACTGGATGGACTGATGCTGAAGCTGAAGCTCCAATACTTTGGCCACCTGATGCAAAGAACTAACTAGTTGAAAAAGACCCTGATGAAGGGAAAAACTGAAGGCAGGAGGAGAAGGGGATGACAGAGGCGAGATGGTTGGATGGCATCACTGACTCAATGGACATGAATTTGAGCAAGCTCCAGGAAATTACAAAGGAGAGGGAAGTCTGGTGTGCTACAGTCCATGGGGTTGGAAAGGGTCAGACATGACTGAGCGACTAACCAATGTCAGGAAATTATAACCACAATAGTAAATATCCATTATCTCATGCAGAGACAAAATTGAAGAAATAGGCAAAAATATTTTCCTTGAGATGAGAACTCTTAGAATTTACTCTTTCATATATGACTTTAATATATAACATATAAGAGTGTGGATTTTATTTATTGTTGTACATAACTAGTACTTATTTATCTTATAACTGGAAGTTTGGACCTTTGAACTACATCCAATTCTCACCCCTCCACCCACTGACTCTGGTAACTCCACATCTGATCTCTTTGATCTTATTTTGAAATTGTATTCTATCACACTGGATATTTAAGGTCTTTGTAATATCAGAGACTAGGGCTTCCTGGGTGGCCCAATGGTACAGAATCCACAGGGCCAATGCAAAATATGCAGATTCAATCCCTGGGTCGGGACGATCCCCTGGAGAAGAAAACTGCAACCCACTCCAGTATTCTTGCCTTGAAAATCCCACAGACAGAGGAGCCTGATAGGTTACAGTCCACGGGGTCACCAAAGAGTCAGATGGAACTTAACGACTAAACAACAATACCAGAGACTATTAGCTATAGGATGTGTGATGCCAAACACTCCTTTATTTGCATGAGTATCTCACAACTGGTGGACCAATTCTTTAAGTCAAACTGAAAGGTTAGTCTGATTCCCTGTGGGTTTAGCAATGCCCAATCATTTAACCAAGTGTCGTTATATGTGTTTTTAGTTTTAGGTCTCAATTGTGCAGTTCAGTTGATGGATGAGATGGCCTAAAGAAAAGTAAGAAAGAAAAAAAAAGAACAATGTAGCCCAAAGTGACAGAGCAGATCAGCTCTCTTAAATTCCCTGTCCATACAGCCATTGTGATCAAGGTGATTGATGAAGAATCCTATCCGCTCTGAGCTGTTTAGATGTCAAACTGATAGGGAAAAGCAGTGCTCCTAGGTTCTTGCAAACAGTTTTGAGAGGTCCACAGTTAACACATCTCTATGACCAGAGACAGGCTTCTGTCCTTTAGATGAGTGCCAGAGGTTATCAATTTACCTTTGCCATGAAGAGTTTGCTTTATAGGTCATCACCTTTAAAAAGCACATTACTGAATGTTTCGTCTCCTGTAACTACTTTTTCAAAGTCTTCAATTGAGCCCTGCTAATGAGCATAGGCATGTTAGTGCAACTGAGAAATTGGGATACTGGTTGTTTTTTTTTTAAGCTTGCAAACCCCTCTTACTGAGTGTATTTTGTGGATTATCCTGATTGAGTGGGATAAAGAAGCCCTGCTTTTTTTTGGCCTCATAGCTTTTCTTCCCAAGAAAATGTGTGTCTCTCAACAGCCTGCATGTTCATTATTGGCCTCTCAAATATTAAGTCCCCATGAAAACTGAAACTTAAGGATAATGGAAAGGAGAGATGGATTAAATATATACAATTTATTTTTTGATCTTATCTTCAATAGTTTCCAGGCATCTCTCATATTATAAAACAGATTTTCTGGTAAATCATTAATTAATTCAAACATAATGTATGTTAATATTAACCAAAACCTAGCATAGTTTTGTAAGAATACATATTTAGTGAATTTATAATCATCTTAATCTTTGACAGATATTTAAATTCTAAAATATCATGTATTTTAGATCATTGACCTGAAGATTCTTGGCAAGGGAGTTCTATTTCTTTATTTAAAAGTGCTTGTCTCTTAGTGGAGCTGGAGGTACTGGGGGGAAAAAAGATGTCATTGCTATGATCTGAGGTTGGGAAACTTCAAGCTTCATAAATTTGTTTTATTTGATTTAGATTAGGCAGTAGATAATGTAACTAGACACAGTTGACAAGAAATTATTTTTCATTAAAGAACTATTTAAAGAAGAATAAGTTCACTAAAGAAAATTTAGGGGGGGTAAGTGAAAAGAGAATATACAAATATACAATATTTCCATCACCAAATATATACAGGCAATAGTTACTAATATTTTAGTATTGCTATTTGGTCTTTTTGAATATGCTGAGATTTTAAAATATGCAGTTGTGATCATTATATATATATATATATCTTTTAAAAGTCCTGGTTATTTAACCTAATATTATGTAACACACAGCTGTGTTATTATAAATTCTTCATAAATAACAATATATAAATTCTGTTTATAGACACTGCTAAATTATCTACTGAATATCCTTTTCCCTCTTTAAATCTTTCCTAGAAAAGCCCCAGTCTGTTCAAGTGATTATGTCTCTTATGCATTGTTTAGGGAAGAGTGATTCTTTTCCCTTGGAATATCTGAATTGGGCCTCAATCAATCGTAGTGGTCTTATAACTCTTTTTTTTTTTTTTAATTTTGAACACATTTTATTTTATTTATTTTATTTATTTTTTTTTATAACTCTTTATATTGAATGGCTACAGTTTACCACGTGACCCACTTATGTCCATATAGTGACATATAAGGGCATGGTCTACTATTTTGCTCATGCGGCTGCTGCTGCTGCTAAGTCGCTTCAATTGTGTCTGACTCTGTGAGACCCCATAGATGGCAGCCCACCAGGCTCCGCCATCCTTGGGATTCTCCAGGCAAGAACACTGGAGTGGGTGGCCATTTCCTTCTCCAATGCATGAAAGTGAAAAGGGAAAGTGAAGTCGCTCAGTCGTGTCCAACTCTTAGTGACTCTATGGACTGCAGCCCACCAGGCTCCTCCGTCCATGGGATTTTCCAGGCAAGAGTACTGGAGTGGGGTGCCATTGCCTTCTCCGATTTTGTTCATAGTTTCATTTTAAGCATTTAAATTATTGGTGGGTGTTTATCAACAATTGAATAAATATTTATTGAATAAATGAATTTTAAATACTAAAGAGTTTTTCATTCAAAAATAAGAATTTATTGGATCAGACTTGTTCTTTCCAGGCCATTGGTGGGTCTGCATGTGCGCAGAACTGCTGCAGCCATCTCTTTACCAGTGTAAGGGTGCTGCTAACCCACAAGAGCACAAAGTCATCATGGCAGAGCCCTGACTTCTGGATTTCTTGGGGTAATAAATTTCCTTCTTGAGTCAATTTAAGGTGAGAGTTTCTGTCATTTATTGCTGAAATAACTTCAATGATATATGCTGTTTTATACCAAGAGTTACATTTGTTGAGCAATGCAAATAAAAGAATTTATAAAACCTGCATTTGGCTACCTACCATTACAGGACACAATAATAAAATCTCTTGCTACATTTAATAAAAAGGTAGACACTGTTTTTTAAAGGAATTATACTAACTATAACTAGTTAATATATCATTATAACTAATGATATACACTGATAAAATTCATTAATATTTAACAAATCATGATAAAACATAGTTTTCAGTACCACCACAGAACAAGTATCAAAAGCTGGTAGACCTTTCTAGAGGACCAGAGAATTCTGAATCTCAGCCTACACTGCCCTTAAAGCTGTGCATAGGGCAAGACTATCCTTCACTATCTTCATTTCAACATCAAGTTTCTGAAAGCCATTTTGCTTATTTACCACCACATAACAAGGGACACCCAAATTTTGTGCCTTAAAACAACAACATTCATTTTATTATTCCTCATGAATTCTGTGGATCAAGAATTTGGGAAGGACTGAGTTGGGTGGTTCTAGCTGTGGCACTGAGATTACAGTCAAATGGTGGCTGGAGCTGGAACAGTGGCATACAAGGGGTTGTAGCAGTAATTAGCTACAGGATCGCTTCATACAGGCTAAGGCTCTTCAAGCCATCCCTGCTCCTGGATAGTTTGGGCTTCCTCACAACATGGCGGCCTTGGGATAATCAGGTTGCTTACACAGCCTGAAGGTTTCTAGAGAGAAGCGAGCCATTGCCTTTTATGATCTTGCCCAAAAGTCATGCAGCCTAATCTTTACTTCATTTCATTTTTGCAAGAGAGACACAAGCCTTCCCAGAATCAAGGGGAAGAGAATCATATTCCATTTCTTGATGGGAGAGTGACAAGATTCTAGAAGAGCATATGGTTTGAGAGATATTGTGTCCATCTTTGGAAAACACAACCTGCCATAACTATTAAAGACAGGCTTGTGTTTTCTTTATTTTGTGTCAATTTTGCTGTCTAAATTTTGTGGAATGACCACAGTTGTAAGTTCCTTGGAGTTAAGGAAATCATTCTTTGTTTCCTTTAAATTCCAGGTTCACTTGGATTCCACAGCAAGGCTCAAACTAAGTTCAGAAAATGAGAAAACGGAAGAGAATAATGTAAAAGAACATGCGTTGGTTGAGAAAATATGAAGAAAATAATGTGCTTTATATTAATGATAAGCGATAAGCTTTTTGAAAATAAAAATTTGATCGAAGGTAAGCAAAAATTTTGGGGAAAAGTTTTGAAAGCAAACTCGTATAAGAGCAGTTAATTTTCACTCTGCAAACTGATTAAATCTAGTTATAAGTATATATCATAACATCTAAGCAGCCGTATTTAAATTTTTTCCAACAACTTTCTGCGATAAGACTGATGACATGCATTATTTAGTTTAAGAAGCTACTTGTTTGATTAGCAATGTTAAGAAAATTTTTGCAATAGGAAGCCCCATAATGGAAAATATTACATATTAGAAAAAGTAAATATTAGAAATAAGTAAGTTCCAGAAACATAGAAGATTTTTTCATGATAACCACACATTATTAGGAAAAACATGAAACTATATTTAGAAGGGCAATCCACTCTTACAAGAGATCAAAAACATTAGAAAAAAATGAAATTCTAGCAGACGATGGAAACATTCAGTCTTACCTATAAGTAAACCAAGTGTAATGAGCTCTTTCCTCTTGTCTTGTGACTCTGTTGGGGCCATACTTGCTATATTATCATAGCTAGAAAAAACCATTCAATCCAATTTTAGAAGTGTTTCTGTGTAATGTACATCTAGTGGGGGAGATACAAGAGGGTGTTACTTTGTACATCTGTTTGAGTCAGCAGAACTTGGGGCTGCCTCTCTTCTGAACCTGATTTTCCTTTGGTTCTTTTTGATCTTGTACTTCTCATTCAAGCATTATGCTTAACATGTGTTATGAACATAATGTGTTTAATTATCTGTCTCTCCCATTTGACTGTGCGGACATGAAAACAGGAATTGCTCCTGTCTGGTGTAACTTAACAGAGTGAATGAACAATGTCAGTAATGTTTTATTCAAAGAGGAAAATAATGCTGTGTGTGTGGTGTGTGTACATGAGTACGTGATGGGAGAGTAATTATGTAGAAACTGAGAAACTGACCTGTTTTTGTAATTCCATAGAACAAAACTAGCCCTGGTGTGAATGTATCAGCAAGACAGGTTTCAAGTCATTATAAGGAAAATCTTTTTAAAACAAGAGCTTTTCAGCAATGGCTTGAGTTGCCACCATTTGTAATGAGCCTCCTGACATGAAAATAGAAGCAGAAGTTGTATGAGTATCTCTCAAAGGTATTATAGAATGAGATTAAATGAACTCTAAATTCCCTTCTAACACTGTGACTCAAATCCTAGCAAGGTGTCAATTCCAAATGGAGTGTCTAGAGGAAATTAACACTTATCAAGCACCTGCTATAAACTGACATAATTCTAACCATTGAGGATAAAGCTATAAATAAGGCAGAAAGTTTCCTGTCTTCATGGAGATTAGATTCTAGTGAGGGAAATAGATGATAAAAAGTTAAAGAAAATGACCAAGTCAGTTAATTTTAGATAGTGATTAGTGCCATGGGAAAACACTAGGCTAATATACAGAGAATGACTGAGATTGGGTCCAGACAACATTACCTGAACCAGCTAACAAGAAAACATTTTGTGTTTCATTGAGTCTATTTATATTTTTGTAGCATTTCTATAAAAACAAATATCCAAAACATATTTAGTACTGGTACTTTAAAAGTTACCCTGAAAACCCTGGTTCTGTGAAGTACATGGATACCAAAGAGGGGAGACACACACTCTGATCTGGGAAACATGCAACCATCTGGGAAAGACAACTCTGTCATGAGTAAAATAATTAAATAGTGCTGTTGATAGTAAATGAGAAGCATAGAGAGTTTGTATTATATGATATAATCAAATGGAAAAAATGACACGATCAGCAGCAATCAGGGAAGATGTGGAATGTAGCAGGCTCTAAAAATATATAATTTTATAGTAAAATCATCAGAAAACCAAATGCTCAGATTATGGTTAATACGATAATGGAATGCCTATTATAGGCCCACATATTTGATCTGTTACAAATTTCTGACATGCTTCTGCATGTAAAATATATCATTGCAAGCTCAGGGCCCATTAATGTGTGCAAATGTTCATGTAGCAGATGGCATCTCGTTGTATAAACATTATCAGTGCAGATATTAGCACAAAAACATTCCTATTTCATATACCTACTTCTACAACATGGACCCTAGGGATTGCTTAATTGTAAAGGTTCTTGCCTTTTTTCTTTTCCCAAAGAAAAAAACTTGGACCCTAGGGATTGCTTAATTGTAAAGGTTCTTGCCTTTTTTCTTTTCCCAAAGAAAAAAAATTTCAAAGTCTTCACACATAACATGACTATGTGTGTGTTGTGATAACTTATCTTGCTGTTTTCTCTCAAGCATGGATAGATGCAGATTGGATTTTTATGTTCTCTTTTAGGAGAAAATTACTAATATTGGAGAAAAAAAGAAAAGTACTTTTGCATTCGTTCATTATTGATTGATTCATTTTAAAGATTCACTGAAATCCTACTATGTACCAGGCAGTAAGAAGTCAAAGGCCAGAAAAAAACTATCATCCTTTTTTCTCAGACCTATGAAAACAGAAGAGCATTCGTATCATACGGGGCTAGAATGTTATGAGAAAGGAACATGGGCTTCCCATTCAAAGAGCCCTCAAAAAGTATATTTCAGAACAAAAATACATTCATTTTTATGAAAAAATTGGGTTATTTTTTATGGGGGAAATGAGCAATACCATTAGTGGACTCACAGAGTTAATTTTATTCTAAAATGCTTTGAAATTACTTTGCATGACTTATTCACAAGGCTCTGCTAAGAAAGATTTCCTATCTTCAAAGCACTTGGAGAGTTTTCATACATAATGTAATTATATCAGTCACTACTCAATGTAAGAATGAAAAGAATTATCTCCAAAGGAAACAAAAAAAAATCTATGGTTTCTATTATTTGATGAGCATGACTAAAATTACCTGGACTTGACAGAACAATGTTTTATATTAATGGTAAAAATGTTTCTCACTTTAAAACAATTCTTTCAAGATGCTCATCAGTTTGTGGGGATATCAACATTTCATGGATAAATTAAGAAAAATGTTTTTATGTCTTTGATTATAGTGATACAAGAGAATGTTTCCCATTCACACTGCTGAGTGTTCCTAAGCATTCAAAAAGTATCCTGAAAGTTTATTCAGCAAATTCACGATAAACAACAAATTCAATCTCCTGTACCATATAAAGGGCATCAATGAACAAGCCCAACTGACCCTGTATGACCATCCACCTCATACATAAATTCGATTTAAAGCTGTGGGGAGATGAGGAAGAACCAGATGTTGAACTAGGATACTCTTGCTAGTTAGTATCTGTCGCAAAAGAAGAATTTATAAAATGCTATGATGACCGGAACCTTTTTAGAGATCAGCACCCTTCTCTGTTCTGAGTGTGACTGGGCTTCTTAGACGAAGACATCAAAGAACCACACCAGAAATAACTAATGTAGCCCTAAGACTTTGCCTATGTACACTGAACAAAACGGAGATTTGAGGCAATTACTCGGATATATATGTATATATTTTAAACTATGAATATGTTTCACACTGTTCAGTCAAATGCTTTTTTAAGGAACAAAAATTAGGCAAGAGCTTTCCTCTCTGGCTACTTCATGTCACTTTTTCAATATGCAGAAGAAGACACCAATTCTGCATTCATTTCCAGTTTTGTAGTTTGTTTAAGGGTAAAAAAATAACTTGTTGTTCTGGCTTAGCAATACTTTTTAAATTATTTGAAGGACATGTTAAAATATAAAATTATAAAATGAAATGATTTTAGAGAAATCTACTTTAGGAAATGTTGATATTGCTAATTTTAGTTCTCATTGTTATTGTAATTATTGCAAAATTTAAGCAGGATTAATTTCTTATAAATATTCCATTGTAATAGATTATTAGCCTTAGAACATAGAGCTAAGAGTATATTATTATCAATAGTTTTTTCTATGAATTCTCTTTTTAATATTTATCAGTAATTAAAATTACCTTAAAATTGAGAGTTTACAATTTTTTTGTTGCCATTCTTGCTTTTTGTTAAAAATGACTTTAAATCTCTTTCTGAATTTTTATTTTTTATTAGAAAGACAGGAAAGATTCATTTTTAATTCCAAATATGTAATATAAATCTACATTTTTATTAATAAAATTAAACTATTTCTAAGTGCATATTATTATTTTAAAGACAATTGCTGATCAATATTTTTATCTTATTGGAAAAACATCTTTAACACAAGTGATATTTAGGAAACGTTAATATAAAAGAGGATTCCTGGTAAATTCATTACAAAGAGGCAAAAATGCTATGAAAATGTCTAAAATATAGGGGAAAATGAAAGAATTTCTTAGAATTTTTAATGGAATTTTTAGGGTATAAAAGCCATGAGGTGCTTCACAACTTCCTTTTCTTCTGATGCTCCTCCTTCTTACCACCAGATGTCAGACTCTCACTGCAAATTTAAATTCTTTCATTGCACCATGGACATCGTTACCTTTTTATTTGTAAATGTTCACTATTCCCTGAGAAGGCGATGGCACCCAACTCCAGTACTCTTGCCTGGAGAATCCGATGGACGGAGGAGCCTGGTGGGCTGCAGTCCATGGGGTCGCGAGGAGTCGGGCACGACTGAGCGACTTCACTTTCCCTTTTCACTTTCATGCATTGGAGAAGGAAATGGCACCCCACTCCAGTGATCTTGCCTGGAGAATCCCAAGCACTGTGGAGCCCGGTAGGCTGCCGTCTATAGGGTCATAGAGAGTCGGACACGACTGAAGCCTCTTAGCAGCAGCAGTTCACTATTCCAAAATCATTTCTCTTTTCAAGTCCAGCATACGACTTAAAAACTTGCCTTTGAAAATGAATTTGTAGACACTGATTTTAGCTGTTGCAGGCATACATTTTCAGTTTCTATGTAAGTATTCTTTTTCCATCCCCTCTTGTGAGTTTTGTATTCATTTTGAGATATCAGTTTACTTCATACATGTACATCAGTAACAGATCTTTTGGACTTAAAAATGATACACATATATGCCAAAAATAAGAATATATTCAATATTTGAAACAAATATATAAAAATGAAAAATTAAAATTTAAGATTATCAAGATAGTTTATTTTTGATATAAACTGTAGTGGGAAAATACTATTTATTATATTTTTACTGTTACATAGTGTTATATCTACATCTATGCTAAAATTCCTAATTTTCTCATTAAAGAAATAAGCACAGTTTGATTTAGCATATTTAATTTAACATAATTTTAACTGGCAAAAAATAAACAGAGTACTATGCTTCTTTTTATACTTTCTATACTGTGGCCTGAATAAAGAAAAGTTATTAAAATATACATTTATCTTTTCATTGATTTTTAAAGTGTTGTGAATATTTAATTAGTTTAGCCTAAGACCTTTTTCCCATGTTTTTAAAGAATTATGCTTTTAATTTCTATGTATAATGCCTGAAATGCTTACATAGAAATATAATAATATAGAAAAATAATCAAAGAACATTGATGCTACAGTTTTTATGTATACTAAGAATTTAAGTTTAATGTTTACTGGCTTAATTAATTTTTGATTCTATGTGATACAGAGCCTAAATAATTTCAAGATGTGTGTAACTGGGACAGGATAAACCAGGATAAAACACACCTTGTTTGATCATTCATGTTTTCTTTTAAAAAAGACACATAAATTCTATCATAAGCAAAAACGTTCAAGTATGGTAGTCAATTGGTAAGGACACATGGATACGCCACTGCAACTTACGCTTCTGATTTGCCATTTACAGTAGTAAATTGTAAAGTTACTGAACAACTAGTTGCAGGGAATTAACAGAAGATAGTTACCGGAAAGGAAAGGACAGGAAACAAACAGAAAGAAAAGCAGAGATTCAGCTAGAATATGCGCACGGGGTAACTATCTTATGTAAACCCAATCTCCCTGCCCTGTTAGAATCTTTATGTCAAAAATAATGAAGTTATGGTTTTTCAGTGTCTTTCGTTCTGTTAAAACTTTTCATTCTATTCTTTTTCCCAGCTGAAAAACATCAAATTCTAAGAATTGCTCAGACTGATAAGTAGTCGGAATTTCTTTTAAGATTACCCATTGTTTTTTCAAAAATTTTTAACAGTTGATTAAGATAAAAATATAGAAAACTACTTTATTACTTTCCATTGTGAACATAGGTATTGTTAATAACAAATGTATTGCCATTTCATGAAATAGGCTTTGGGGATATTTTTTTTTATCGTAAGCTAAACATATTTATCCTGGATTTTTACCTTTGGTGCTGCTGCCAGATACCTCCTCTTTTTATAAAGCCTCATCCATCTGACTTCTATTAATGAATATGCACACATTCCTTAGTAACTGAATAAAACTTTTACTTTCACTTGATAGTAAGTACTTAATCCTCATTACTAAGCCTACACTGAAACCTTGAATACTTGTCAAAGATTCATTTTATAATCCCGAGGTTGGTTTGGCATTCAGTGATTTACACAGAAGCTCTGCTTACAATAATTGATTCATTCCATACTTAAACCCCACTGATCTCATTACAATTATGGGAAGGCATTTTAGCAGTTGCAGTTTAGACTTACAGCAAAGAAAAAAAGCAAGCAAGAAAGGGGCACCCTCTTCCCCTTCAGATTTCTGCAGCACATGAAAGAATTAGGTCATATCATGTATCAAAATAAAATCCCAGGACTGACCTTTCCAGACTCAAAAGGTTGCCCTGGAAATATAAAATGATGAAACATACTTCATTTGAGCAATATTTGCATCATTGAGAATGAAAATATTAGCAACTTTATTATTCTCATGTACCTATTTTCCCATTAAGAATTCTACAATATTAAAGTGACTAAAATACAGTTTTGAACTGTGAGTTTCAACATTTAAGTGTCTCTACAGAGAAGCTATCCGTTCTAAGAATCCAAAGTATGAAATGTAGCATTTTGAATGTATTTGGTGAATATTAAGGACATGCAGGCTTCTCTTTAAAGGTACATGCTGTATTTCTTTATTCCAAATACTGTTCTATAAAAAACAAAAATATTTTAAAACCAATTGATCATGTTAACTATACATTGGGAGATTTTCCATTTTTTGGAGACTGATAAAAATGCAGTAGGTCTTAAAGAAACCATGGAGAGAGGTTCTTTTCTATCTTAATATTTTGAATATTTAAGAAGATGGAGAACTTATGATGAGTACTGATTATTAAAGGCAAACTGAAGTAGCATTTTTATTTCATAAATCATTTAAAGGCAGTTAAAGAAAAAAGGGAGAGTGTTGTACATCTTTTCTAGCTTTGTTCATCTCATTGAACTTTCATTATTGTTGCAAAAAAGAAAAAAAGCAATAATTAAGGTTTACTAAGATTGTAATTTTATTCACAGCAGAAAGCATGTTTCATAAAGTGAAAGGGATATTTTACAAAAAGCAGTTTCAAGCACTTATGAAGAGCTGCATGAAATAAATACAACAAAAATTAGGTTGAGTGTACTTAAAATGTATTGCTTATGAAACATACTCTTTAAGCTAATACAGTCATTCTTATGAATTACCATAGGAATGGTAATTGCTGTGATGATGGGGGGGCATTGCTCTGGTGGGAAAAGAAGGAAACTTGGAGTTTTCCTGTCAACTGTGAACACTCTTGAGTTGGCTGACGGGAATCCCGAGCTCCCAATCCTAATATCGTCAAATGCAGGGGAAATCTAATTCATTAACTTTCCCAAACGTTTTTAAAAGTTTCCTTTCATCAGGGACCATTTTGACCTTCTTTATCCATACCACTCTAGAGATCAGAAATACAAATGACAATAATTGACATCCATTAGTTAGCAGCTCAGAAACCCTCTCTGTATGACTGTACCCTCTAAAGGCAAATTATCTTTGTACAAAAATATCCATATTTTAAATGAACTGTTAAACACATCATATCATGATTCTAAGATCAGTATAATATGATTTTAAAATATTTTGATATTCAAAATATGAGACATAAAATATTTCCTAAATTTTGTTTATAGCAAAAAAAAATAGCATGTTTCTTAAAGTGAAAGGGATATTTTACAAAAAGCAGTTTCAAGCACTTATGAAGAGCTACATGAAATAAATACAACAGAAATTAGGTTGAGTGTACTTAAAGTTTATTGCTTATGAAACATACTCTTTAAATATCCTGACAATTTACTTGTTTCTCATCTCTCATGTATGCATTTAAGCAGGTATTAAGTCAAGTCCTAATAAATGACCAATTTTCAACACAAAGGAAGACTACTTCTCTTCAAGTTACTTTAAAATTATAGGAGAAATAAGTCTGCATAAATCTATATTTACATGAACAGTAATGAATTAAATTGACATATATGCTTTTTACTGAATAATCCTTTAATAATTAGAATATAAGTACTATGATTTCCAAATAATTTCTAAATAATTCAATGGGCAGTATCAGATGCATTTATCAAGAATTCTTAGTCATTATCAAGAATTACTTTAAATAACTATTTTATTTCCAATATTAAATGAAAAGATTTATAGTTCGTTATAAAATAAGGATATTATAAGCCAAATAATGTGATGCATAGATTTGACAGAAACAAAAGGGAATTTTTTTGTGGTTTGTATTTAGAATGTTGAAATTTGGGAGAGACAGTAAACAAATAATTTAAAGATTTTTAAAGATTAAGACAAATGAAGATGATTTTCAAGGTTATCTGTGCTGTTGGGTGCTGTTATTGAATTTTACAGACTTCAAATTTACACTTTTTTCCCACAAGTATCATATTCACAAAAGGGGAAGGATACAAAAAATGGAATTTTTTTGATCTTTAAAATAAAAATTAATATGCAATTATTATTTTCCTCAGTCAACTGTAACTAACATCATTAAGGTGAGAGAAATGAATAAATCTCAACAGCTTGTTTTTAAAATAAAAATGTTAGAATTATCTACAAGATTAATTTTGAATGACTATTAATAACTATAAAAATCTATCCATTATCTTAGAATTGAATCTATAAGGGGTAACTATTATAATGATAAATATTTTTTAAAGTTTTCAAATTTTCCATCAGCTATGCCTATCTCTTTTGTTTCATAGTTTAAATTTTATATACTGTAATATACATTTCACTGAAATTATAAAACATACAACATTGTCCGTAAGTACATAATGTACTAGTTAAGCAAAACATTTCAAACTCCACTAATACTTAAAATGCCTCCACAAAAAATATTGGAAAGATTAAAAGAATTTCTTGAAAGACTTCATTAAGTTTTTCATTGACTGGAATGTTTACTTGTTACGTTTTTACTTTCCATATTTTGTTGAAATAGAAGACATTTGTATGTGGACTTTTGCTATTCCTACAGAAAAGATTTTCCCTTTTCAGGGATAACTAATAAACTGAAATCACTCTCTTCAATTCTATAACTGCAACCATTAATAAACAATCTCAAGCTTCACCTAAAGTCAATAGTTACTTTACAAATTCTGTATTTTCTCAATTTGCACTACCCATCCTCTTTTCACTCAGTTACAGTTCTTCCACTTCTCTTATTAAATTTTTTAACCACACCAAGAACCAAAGCGGTTATGATGACAAACACTAGGTACAAAAACACTTTATAGCCGATTTATAAGACCATTTATTTGTGGTGCTTTTCCAGGTCACTCTGTTTTTCCTCACATTTGCTTTTTTTTAAGGGCAGTGACATAACTCCTCTTCTCTGTCAGTTACCTTTGGATTTCATCACAGATCCTCTCCTAAATCAAACATTAAGCCCCTTGAAGAAATGCTCCCAAATCTCATTCTGTAGACGGATACATTAACTTTAATTTGAAAATTGGGTTGCTGCTGAGAGTTGGCTTTATGATTGGATTCTTCAAAACTGCTTTGCATTTGGAACCGAAGTATTCTTCCTTTTTCTTTTTCACTCCTCTTCACAATGCCAGATAGAGTGGGATTGAATATTTTTGATAACTGAAGTCCAAGCAAGCCTTCCTGTTCTCAAGCCTATTTGCTCAACAGAATCTTCAAGAAAAATAATATGCAGATAGTAACCCCTAAAGATGCTTTAGAATTTTTTTTCTCATTTGCACAGTAAGATTTAATTTCCATCCCTTAAATATGACGAATTGCTGAGATTTTCTCCAGTTAATGCTTTTAACAGCTCCCAATAAACTTCATTAATCAGGCAAGCTCGAGGCCCAATGTGTAGCCTGGAAGCAGCTAATTTGCTTGATGAGACCCCGACTTTAGTAATAAACAGGTGGATAATCTGAGGGCTTTATGGCCTTAATTACAGTCTAATCAGTTCAGCGGTTGGCGGGCAAAAAATTTGAATGACTATTAATAACTATAAAAATCTATCCATTATCTTAGAATTGAATCTATAAGGGGTAACTATTATAATGATAAATATTTTTTAAAGTTTTCAAATTTTCCATCAGCTATGCCTATCTCTTTTGTTTCATAGTTTAAATTTTATATACTGTAATATACATTTCACTGAAATTATAAAACATACAACATTGTCCGTAAGTACATAATGTACTAGTTAAGCAAAACATTTCAAACTCCACTAATACTTAAAATGCCTCCACAAAAAATATTGGAAGAGATTAAAAGAATTTCTTGAAAGACTTCATTAAGTTTTTCATTGACTGGAATGTTTACTTGTTACGTTTTTACTTTCCATATTTTGTTGAAATAGAAGACATTTGTATGTGGACTTTTGCTATTCCTACAGAAAAGATTTTCCCTTTTCAGGGATAACTAATAAACTGAAATCACTCTCTTCAATTCTATAACTGCAACCATTAATAAACAATCTCAAGCTTCACCTAAAGTCAATAGTTACTTTACAAATTCTGTATTTTCTCAATTTGCACTACCCATCCTCTTTTCACTCAGTTACAGTTCTTCCACTTCTCTTATTAAATTTTTTAACCACACCAAGAACCAAAGCGGTTATGATGACAAACACTAGGTACAAAAACACTTTATAGCCGATTTATAAGACCATTTATTTGTGGTGCTTTTCCAGGTCACTCTGTTTTTCCTCACATTTGCTTTTTTTTAAGGGCAGTGACATAACTCCTCTTCTCTGTCAGTTACCTTTGGATTTCATCACAGATCCTCTCCTAAATCAAACATTAAGCCCCTTGAAGAAATGCTCCCAAATCTCATTCTGTAGACGGATACATTAACTTTAATTTGAAAATTGGGTTGCTGCTGAGAGTTGGCTTTATGATTGGATTCTTCAAAACTGCTTTGCATTTGGAACCGAAGTATTCTTCCTTTTTCTTTTTCACTCCTCTTCACAATGCCAGATAGAGTGGGATTGAATATTTTTGATACTGAAGTCCAAGCAAGCCTTCCTGTTCTCAAGCCTATTTGCTCAACAGAATCTTCAAGAAAAATAATATGCAGATAGTAACCCCTAAAGATGCTTTAGAATTTTTTTTCTCATTTGCACAGTAAGATTTAATTTCCATCCC
Organism: Aepyceros melampus; assembly: GCA_006408695.1. NCBI lineage: Eukaryota > Metazoa > Chordata > Mammalia > Artiodactyla > Bovidae > Aepyceros > Aepyceros melampus. The sequence goes on along the minus strand of SJXQ01010853.1, from coordinate 52,561 downwards.
TTAAATATGACGAATTGCTGAGATTTTCTCCAGTTAATGCTTTTAACAGCTCCCAATAAACTTCATTAATCAGGCAAGCTCGAGGCCCAATGTGTAGCCTGGAAGCAGCTAATTTGCTTGATGAGACCCCGACTTTAGTGAATAAACAGGTGGATAATCTGAGGGCTTTATGGCCTTAATTACAGTCTAATCAGTTCAGCGGTTGGCGGGCAAAAAGAGAAAGAAAGAAAACGGGAGGGGGGTAGCTCAGAGCCACTTTTCCTAAAATACGAGATTCGCACCCTTGTTAAAGACACCTCAATTACTATCTTCAATTTCTCTCCCCGTCTTTTCCTTCTTTCCCGTTTCACTCTTTCTACTCAGCTTTACCACCCGCAACTTCCAAGTTCAGCGCTGAGAAGTAGCTTAATTTTCCTTTACGTCTTTTGTTTCCCCGGCCTTTTTCCAGCTGATTAGTGGAAGGCAGGCGAGGTTTCCGTGAACCTAGTGATTTACGTTGAACGCGGCAATTAGCGTAAGGCTCCTGGTCAGTTACGCGACACGGGGTGCGGAGGAGGGACCCCAGGAGGCTGTTGGCGGCGGCGAGCGCCGCGCGGGGAGACGACCCCTCAAGGTGCGGTCCCCAGATGCCTCCGCCTTCCGTGTCCCGGCGTGGGGGGGCTGGCCTCTCCGAGTTCCAGCGCCGCCGAGATCGGGGAGCCCCCAGAAGGAGGAGAGGGCGCGCGTCCGATCAGCGGTCGCAAGACCTCTTTCCCCTCGCTCCCCCAGTCCCGGGGCGCCCTGGCCTTCCCAGGCCCCAGCAGCCGGGAAGCGAGCTCCCTCGCCCAGCCGACCGGCTCCTGCAGCGAAGCTGGGACTGAGGCCTGATTGTGGAGAAGATACCGGCAGTCGGGGCGCACGGAAGCGGGCGCGCTTCAGACAGCGGGGGAGGGGCCCTGGCCCGCGCGCTCGGGCAGGACCCGGGCTCGGCCCCGGCCCCCTGCCGGGGGAACGTGTGCGACAGGAGTGGGGGGCAGAGCCAGGTCCAGCCGCCCGAACCAGCGGGGCCCAAGTGGGAGCGCCCCAAAGACTCAAGCTGTTCCCCGAGCCCCACCGGCTCATCCATCAGCCCGCCCTTCTCCCCCATTTCGGACCCGCCAGACCTCCCACCCCGTTTCCTGGGTTTGGCGAGGACCCGTGGCTGATGCAAAAGGCCGAGGTGCAGAAGGTCGAGAGCGTCGCGCACATCTGGGCACGACGTCTCTGGAGCTAAGGAATTGGGTTTCACTGAGTCCAAGTGTCCGGCAGTTTAGTTTCTTCCACCC
>SJXQ01010853.1:2287-51010 GCA_006408695.1 Aepyceros melampus | reverse complement strand
CGCCGTGGGTACCAGAGAGAGTCAGTTTTTCCCGGTTTCTTAATCCTCTGCCCCGATCTATTTATAGCCACACAACTTTGCTGGCGTTGGGTCAACAAAGGCGTGGAGAGCAGTGAAAAAGATTCTCCGCAGTGGAAACAATGAAATAAACAGGACCTGTATGTGTGTTTGCTTGCACACCACACGATTGTCCTAGAATGAGTCATTCCTCTCAACGCTGCAGTCATTTCATTTCTTTATAATTGTATTTGCCTCTATTTAAGGAAGGTGGAAGGTAATACTGAATAGGAAAAAATAAAAGGGCACCGGCAAACCGTCTACTCGCTGACACAAATATTTTTATAATACCTTATTAATATTTTTATAATGGTCAGAGAACAGCGATTCAGACAAAAATGTGAATTCTAACCCGAGAACCTGTGTTCATATCCAGATTGGTGGTGTTTATTGTTACTGTTCTCTCTCCTTCCCATTGGTGGGGAGAATTTTCAATTAATGTGGTGAGTTTTTTACTTTTTTGTTTATTCCCTGCCCGCCAACATTTTCTTAATAGCTAATAGTATTATTTTAACAAAAGTATTCAGTCATTTCAGAAGCTCAAACTCAAATTGTATGAACAATGCCCACAATAAAACATCAATATTTTATTCTTCTGTAATAGAAAAACACATGTTTCTGCACAGAAGGATGAACTCAAATGAAATATTGAATGCTGTAGAAGAGGCACTGTAAAAATATTTTTACCACCCCTATTTTCAGCAAATGCTGCATTAGCAGGAAATTAAACTGCATTTCCTGTAATTTCAGTTTCTTAACAGATTATAGCACTTAAGCCACTTAAATAACTGGACATCACATCGGAGATTTCCCAAAAAAGTTCAAGAAGAGTTCAAAAGATGAAAAAATATATTTTTTCCATGCTACCCTGAACTAACTTAGATGATACAGTCTTTTTGGACAATAGGTGAGGCTTGATTTTCTGTTCTTGTATGCGATTATAAAGGAACAAATGTCTGTTTTGCACTGGGAGAGACATCTCCAAAAGAACGATTATGGTCAGCATCCTCTACTTACCTAAACTAAATTACGGTTTAATAATACCACATCCAGGGCTGCTCTGCTGCTGCTCTACACCTGAGCAGACCAGGGCATTTTGCTGCCTAATTTCTCTTTTGTGTTACATCTTCATAATCAAAATGCATTATTATTTTCTTTTCTCAAAATACAATGGGAATCCCTCCTTCCCCACCCCCAAGTTCTGAAAATTCTCAAACTAGCCCTGGAGAAATACAAATGCACAAAGCGACAGGCGAAGCAGGCCCTGTGTTCAGCACTCAATCATTTTCTGTCACAGGTGCAACCACTATGCATTATCCTGCCATGATTGATAGAGTGGGTTTGTGCAGACTGGGGGAGCTAGGGAGGCTCAGATGGGGTCCTGTCATTTGGGCTCCATTTCATACTACCTGTAGGGAAAAGGAGATTCTATGCAGGGATTGGCTGTTTAGGGAGTTTCAAATTTTAGTTTCTCATATATAATAGAAAGGTCATATTTTTTAAAAGTTAAATATAGCTTGAAGCTTTATTTTAGCATAAACTTGATGCTGGGAAAAATGAAACAAAACAGCTAATCATAACAATAGTTTTCATTTAATTTAAAGTTAACATGTTATAGAGAACAGCACCTAATGCCCTCCTAATGTGAAGTTATTTTTTTTCAAATCTTGGTCTTGAAATAGAAAAAAATTCAAAATATGTTTGGTTTATACACCCAATGGCTAAAGTACACAACCACCCAATACTGTGCTTAATGTCTATACAATAAGGTTAAAAAATATATTTATATCATCGAGAATTACTTTCCTAGACAATGAACTGGGTTATTATATGCCATTCGATAAGATACTAAACATAGATAATATAAAAGATAAAGCAGAAATTTTGATCATTATAGATTGTGGCTGTACTTCGTTTTAGCTGGGGACCAGATTTTTGAGTTTGCTTTGCCATGATCATTCAAGATCTTAACTAATTAATGTAAGATAAAGTTGACAACCATCTCACCAGTGTTATGTAAAACTGTAAAATCCTCTAGTCCTTCAATTCCTTTTGAAATGGCTAAAGGCAAAATGATTTGCATAAGGAGGTCTCAGATTTTAAAATGTAAAATTCTTTCATTGGGATTATTAAGTGGTTTTCAATGATGTCCGCAGATGTTCCTGCACCCACTGTAATGCTTTAATATTTTTTTACTTGTGCTTTCTACATACAGCCAGATAGACTGATTAAACTGATGGAACAGGAATGGGAAATAAACCCACTTTAAAATGTTCCCACTTTTTTTTAACACCAGAATATTCTTTTACATCACTACATCTGAATTTTATAATTGTAGCAAAGAATATTAAATTTCTTCTAAAATGTACCAAATAATTATGTTACCAAACATCAATTTATGCTTTGTCTATTTTTCTTAAGTTGGCAAATGATACCTATAAATCCATATGATATATAAGGATTAAACATTTTAGCTGATAAATACCTTTCTAGAAAACATTTTTGTTTATATATTTCCTATTATAGCAACCATCTGGTATAATACAGCAGTTTAAAAATCTGATGGCCCAAATAATCAATCATTTCAGGAAAATGTTTATAGAAGAATATTTATGAAGCTAGATTGATAAAAGGTAATTTGTATGCCATTTTCTCTTTTTTATAAGAATTGAGATAAAGGGGGCATAGAATCTTAAATGTTTTCTTGTAAACGTACGACTGGAAAAACAATGGATATTATTAAATGAGCATAAAGTTGTATTTGCAGATATATCACATGAAATACAAATAGTGTCAACCACTGTCTTTAAAAAAAAAATGTGCATTAGTTTTATTTGGAGCAATGTTAAAAAACAAACCCTCCTCAAGACTTTAAGTGTTGTTTGGATGGCTTTTAAATATGGTATTGTAGCTATTAGAACAGTCCATTTTAAGAGGTTAAAATACAAAGAAACATGTTTACAATGTACAGTATTGCAATTAGCATTAGGCTGTATAATAGATGCATAGTGATTCTGCCCATTTTATTTTATGTTAACCATCATTCAAGTCCAGTAGTTATAAAGTGTTCATGATACAGAGTGCTCCTTTATTATAAGATGAAAAATATTCTTTTCTTTATATTACAATATTACTGTTATATTTCTTATTTCAAAAAAAAATTTATGTACACATGGAGAGAAACCTACCACTTTTTTGACTACCAGTAAGTTTTGGTTTTGCTTTGAATTACATTTATGACTTAACAAAAAATGAGTGTAGATTGAAAGATGATTACGGTTAAAAAGGCTTCCCTGATCGCTCTGTCGGTAAAGAACCTACCTGCAATGTAGGAGACCGTGTTCGATCCCTGGGTGGGGAAGATTCCTTGGAGAAGGAAATGGCAACCCACTCCAGTTTTCTTGCCTGGAGAATTCCATGGACAGAGGAGCCTGGCGGACCACAGTCTACGGGGTCACAAAAGAGCAGGATACAACTTGATGACTAACCCACCATCATAGTTACATGAAACAAATTTTGTGGGAGGGTGAAAGAAACTTGGATAGGCATTAGGTGTGAGTAGGTGTCAGTCCTTTTCACACTGCTTTTTTGACAATATTATTTAATAGGCCCCCAAATTGACTGTGAAGTCAAAATGAGATACCACACAGAGGGCAAGTTACCCTCTTTTTGCCTTTTATACTCAAAAACAGGCTCAAAGCTGCCAATGTGGCCATTCAGTGAGTTAGCCCAAGAGCCATAGGCCGTAGCATGGGAGTGTTTTCATGGTCTTGCAGCGGCTTGGGGTGAGATCACCTTAGAAGGAGAAGAAGCGGAGAGGGTTTACTTTTAAATGATAAGGGATATTGTTCAGTGAATAAGAAGTCAGTGGATTTCTTTCTTTCCAAACACATACACATAGAGGCATTCTTCAAAGAACAATACTGTAGTGTCACATCAGTGAAAGTGAAGGAGAAAAAGAATACAACAATAACAAAAAAAAACCTAGAGCTTACAAATGTGTTTGATTAGCTTGAATAATGTCATACCAGTTCATTTGTTTAAATTTTTGCTTCTGGGGGCTGTAGAACCTCATTATCACTTTTTGGTTGAAAACTAGGAAAGTGCCTTTAAAAATGTGTCTCAAGTGAGCTGAGTCAGCTTGCTAAGGAAACCATACCACTACAAAGATCTCTATTGTGTTAGTCGGTCAGTCTTGTCCAACCCTTGGTGACTCCATGAACTGTAGCCCACCAGGCTCTGTCGTCCATGGAATTCTCCAGGCAAGAATACTGCAATGGTTTGCCATTTCCTTCTCCAAAGATCTCTATTGGAAAGCCATAATTCTCACCTTTCTCCCTCCCTCCTACCCCCAGTACATCTCAGTGCAGGCATTTTTTGGTTGAATGTCTTGTATCAATAGCTTTTCATTCTTCATGACTTCTAAGGCTAGCTTCTTTTATTCCTGTCAGGTATTGTGCACGTAGCTTGTTAGGGCAACTTTTTAAGGTAAACTGACATGATGTTTTGTTAGTAAGAGTATTAATAATAATATACATAGAGTATTTCTCAAGTGACAGCAATGTCATTCAATCTATAGAGAGTACAAAAGAGATAGGACTCCAGTGCCTACGTGAGAAGCCAAACGTGTAACAAATCAGCTTATAGGCATCACTTCAGCTCAATGAAGGAAATGGCAACCCACTCCAGTATTCTTGCCTGGAGAATCCTATGGACGGAGGAGCTTGGTGGGCTACAGTCCATGGGTCGCAAAGAGTTGGACATGACTGAGCGACTTTACTTTCACTTTCAGCTCAATGCAAGAACTCAGACTACTAGACTTATAATGTACTTTTAAGCTAAAATGTAATTTAGAAAAATTAATAGAACTACGAAAATACAAAGACCTTTAGGTAGAAGTGTGATTTTTTTTAACTGCATGACTGCAACCCACTTGCCTCATTAATAACCAAAGTTGGAAGAAAAACTGATAAAATATAATGCTTAGTTGCTCAGTCATGTCTGACTCTTTGCGACCCTATGGCCTGTAGCCTGCCAGGCTCCTCGGTCCACAGGATTCTCTGGCAAGAATACTGGAGCAGGTTGCCATGCCCTCCTCCAGAGGATCTTCCCAACCTAGGGAAGGAATCCAGGTCTCCCACATTGCAGGCATATTCTTTACCATTTGAGACACCAGGGAATCATCTATTTAATAGCTATGCTGAGGTACAGTGCTTGGAAGAATGGTGCTACTCAAAGTGTGGACTGTGGACCAGCGGTACCAGCATCATCTCACATCTCATCACCTGGAGAACCACCCCCCTCCTACTGAATAAGATTCTTCCAGGGCAAGGCCCAGGAATCCAGGGTTTAACAAGCTATCAAGTAATTCTTGGCATCTGGTCCCATCACTTCATGGGAAATAGATGGGAAAACAGTGGTTGACTATATTTTTGGGGGCTCCAAAATCACTGCAGATGGTGACTGCAGCCATGAAATTAAAAGATGCTTACTCTTTGGCAGGAAAGTTATACCAACCTAGACAGCATATTAAAAAGCAGAGATGTTACTTTGCCAACAAAGGTCTGTTTTGTTAAGGCTATGGTTGTACCAACCTAGACAGCATATTAAAAAGCAGAGATGTTACTTTGCCAACAAAGGTCTGTTTTGTTAAGGCTATGGTTGTTCCAGTAGTCATGTATGGATGTGAGAGTTGGACTATAAAGAAAGCTGAGAGCCAAAGAACTGATGCTTTTGAACTGTGGTGTTGGAGAAGACTCTTGAGAACCCCTTGGACTGCAAGGAGTTCTAACCAGTCCATCCTAAAGGAGATCAGTCCTGAGTGTTCATTGGAAAGACTGATGTTGAAGTTCAAACTCCAATACTTTGGCCACCTGATGTGAAAACCTGACTCATTTGAAAAGACCCTGATGCTGGGAAAGATTGAAGGCAGGAGGAGAAGGCATCACCAACTCAATGGACATGAGTTTGAGTAAACTCTGGGAGTTGGTGATGGACAGGGAGGCCTGGCGTGCTGTGGTCCATGGGGTTGCAAACAGTTGGACACAACTGAGCAACTGAAAACTGAACTGAAGTATTCTTAAGCATAATAAAGTTTGAAAACCCATCTTGGAGCATAGCAAGATGTCTGTCTTTTTCAGAAACTTATGTTCCTGAAATAGTTATTAGCTTAAATATGTTTCTATCAGAAGATATTTCCCATACAGAAAATGAGACTAAGTACAAAGTCCTCAACAGTTGAATGTGCGTGCTCAGTCACTAAGTTGTGTCTGACTCTTTGCGGCCCTATGGACTGTAGCCCACCAGGCTCCACTGTCCATGGGATTTCCAAGGCAAGAATACTGGAGTGGGTTGCCATTTCCTGTTCTAGGGGATCTTCCCAACCCCGGAATCAAACCTATATCTCCTGCGTTCACAGGTGTATTCTTTACCAATGAGCCACCTAGAAGCCCTTAGATATTTGGAACTTCTATCTAAACTAAGTTTATAGACTCCTTATAGAATTTGCTGAAGTTGAAGTCTTTAAAGTGATAATAATGTACAAACTTTCCTGTATACCTAATGTATAAACTTCCCTGTCTGTATAATATATAAACTTTCTTATATGAGTTTTGATAGCATATAGCTCAAGTGTGTTAAGTAGCTAATTGTTTTGTTTTTAATGATAATATAAGTAGCCCTAAAGGTAATGACTGATGAGCAGTAATCTTCGAAGGTCTGTAACAAACCTGGTTCTCTTGTGTATCACTTGCTACCTTGGATCACAAAGGAGGTGGGAGAGCTGCAGACACAGTGGAGAAAAGAAATAATCTGGACAGTGGTGGCTTTTGTGACAAAAATAACAAGTGACATTTTTGAGCAACACCTTGGCTGATTATTCAAGACAGAGATGCTCATGAAAGAATAGTTAATGTAACTTAGATTTGGCCATTTGATATTTGTTGAATAGAAGTATGGTGAAAATATGTTTGGAGAGCTCTGAACCATTTTTGTGTATAAATCTCCTTGATGCTGGAGATGACAGTGACTTCTGTACTGCAGTCCAGTGGAGCATTCTCTGCCAGTGGAGCCAACAAACTATAAAACATGTGGCACCAGGCCGAAACAGGATTGGTTAATCTTTAAGGAATTAAACCATGAATGTGTATTGAGCATCTCCTCTGTACCAGCACAGTATTAGTTGTCAAGAAGAGAAACAAAAGAGTCAAAACAGTCTGTTGGACCCTCAAGAAGTTTTCGACTTTTTTGAAGGGAGGTTGGTTGCTTATTCAAAAACAGGAAAGCCAAAACAAAGCAAGGTCTATTTATCATAAATGCAAACTAAGTTCAAAGAAGATGGCAGTCTTTGTTGCAAGTAACAGAATCCTTGAGAAACCGGCTGAAACCCAAACAGAATACTCAGTTTACAGAACTGAGTACTCTTTGGGCTGGCATCAGAAAGGCCTGAGTATCTCAGTGATTCACCAAATGACTTGTTTATTTCCTTCTCTCCACTTTATCTTCTGTGGTATTAGCTTCCTAAGCATAACTTGCTGAGAGTCCCAAGATGCTTTCCAGAAGCTCCCATACCTACATGCTTGTTTGTGCGGTAAGAAAAGGACAACATCTTTGTCGCAGCATTTTCAGTTCAGTTCAGTTCAGTTGCTCAGCTGTGTCCGACTCTTTGTGACCCCATGAATCGCAGCATGCCAGGCCTCTCTGTCCATCACCAACTCCCAGAGTTCACTCAAACTCATGTCCATCGAGTCCATGATGCCATCCAGCCATCTCATCCTCTGTCGTCCCCTTCTCCTCCTGCCCCCAATCCCTCCCACCATCAGAGTCTTTTTCCAATGAGTCAACTCTTCGCATGAGGTGGCCAAAGTACTGGAGTTTCAGCTTCAACATCAGTCCTAAAGAACACCCAGGGCTGATCTCCTTCAGAATGGACTGGTTGGATCTCCTTGCAGTCCAAGGGACTCTCAAGAGTCTTCTCCAACACCACAGTTCAAAAGCATCAATTCTTCGGTGCTCAGCCTTCTTCACAGTCCAACTCTCACATCTATACATGGACTACTGGAAAAACCATAGCCCAGCATTTTAGTGAAACCTAAATAAATTTTGTATGACAATATCAGAACAAATTTACCATCAAAACAATTTGATGCACTAATTAAACTGCCAGGTCTCAAGTCCCATTTTCAGACCTGAAGCTGGAGTTTGCATCCTTGGAACCATAAGCTTTGCCAAATAGAATATGGGACTTAAGACGGAGGGAATGGAGAATGTGGAGGCAGACAACAAAGATCTAATGTAAAGGGTAAATAGAGGCTGGAGTAATCAAAAAGTACTTCTTGTAAGAAACGGCACCAGGCTGGGTCTAGAGGAGCTGGTAAATGGAGGGAATAGAAAGAACAAGTAGGGTGAAAGAACAAGCAAGTATAAAGTCAATGAGTAAGTGTGAATAGTGAGAACAATGGATCAGTCCTGATTAAACCAAGGCAACCATGCCGGAGAGGACAGGAGTGAAGCTTACTGTCTGGGGTCATCTTGTGCAAGAAAGACCAGTTTAGGTGAAGTGGCATAAGCAATAGGGAATTATTACAGATTGAGTGAAGAAGTCATAAAAGATATTTACTTATGCCACTTCGTTTTTCCTCAAAACAACAGCACATTTTGCTTTTTCTGTTTTGTTTTTCTATTTTAGGCAAACAATTACTGGTTTGCTGGATATACAAAGATGAATAAGACCTCACACTCAAAGAGTTCCTAGGCTAAAAACAGCAGGTCCAGGTAATGAATTTATTAAAAATATAAAAATATGGTGAAATGTGATTTCATATTTTTCTATAAAATAATTGCACTCCCTGACTTTTTAGCTATTTAGGGGAATATATTTTCAAATTTACAGGCTTTGCTTTGTCTTCCGTTTTGCTGCATGAAAATAAGCTTGTATAAACAATAAGGTCCTACTCTGTAGCCAAGGGAACTCTGTTCAACATCCTGTGATGAACTATATTCAACATCCTGTGATAAACTATCATGGAAAAGGATAAAGAAAAGAACGTATATCTGAATCACTTCCCTCTAACAGTGGAAATTAACACAACTGTTGTAAGTCAACTATACTGAATCAAATCAAAGAGAAAAAAAAATTTTAATAAATAAATCCTGATGAGCCGTGAGATGACTATGAGTATTCAGAAAGAAGCCTAAGCTGTCACTGGAGTTCAAGTTTTGGAGGAAAAAAAATATCGTGAACCCTTAAAAGACAGGCTCCACAAAGGGACTTGCTGGGCGAAGGGAGTGCTCCCGAGCGCTCCTCTGCGGGGCCCTCGGGCCTCCCGGTGGGCGGGGCGCCCGGCCGCCCTGTTCGGCCGAGACTGGGGACCGGTGTCAGGCGGTGCGGTGGCGGTGACGGCCGGTGAGTGATTGCGCCATCAGCTTCCCGCCGCGATCCATCACGCGGCCCCAGCCGGTGAAGAATCACAGCCTCAGCAAGGTGCTGAGCCCAGCAACATATCATTAAACAAGGTTACCACCGGCAGATTTGTTCCCATGATCAATCTGGTCAATAACCGTTCCACCTCACTGTACAATTTCTCCCCCACCCCCACCCCCACCTTCAAACATAAACAAGTATTATGAAAGCACTTGCCGAACAATGTAAAGCTTTCCGAAGTCTTCATTTCTCCCGTGGCATTCGCAAGCTTCTTTAAAACCCCTTATAAATCATGAAAAATAACCTTTACTACAGGATATATCCTCAGGCAAATGCTCTACCCTAATTCCATACTTTATTACCTGATACTGACTGATTTTTTTTTTCCTCCGATTGATTACTGAATAGCATTGGGACAATTTCTTTTTTTATTTCCCCTCAAGTCTGCATAGCTCACTAGTTTCTTTCCTTAGGAGGTCCCAAATGAGATAGAAGTAAAACACTTATTGCTTTTACCGCTCAACTTTAATTCTCACGTTTTGCATTTAACACTTTAGGCACCTTGGCAGACCAGTTGCTCAGTGGTGTTGAGTTATTTGCTTAACAGAAAATACCTTGACTTCTGAACAGTTTAATTGAGACTGGTAACTGTTCTGACCATTAGAATTTGGAAAATTCAACTGGAATCTCATAAGAAAAACCTAGTCTCTACTGCTAGCGAGGCTGGAAAAAAAAAGATCCTGTATATATGGGAATTTCTATTTATTTTTTTAAAAGATTTTTTTGATGTGGACCATTTTTAAAGTCTTCAATTTGTTACAATATTGCTTCTGTTTTATGTTTTGATTTTCTGGTCAGGAGGCATGTGGATCTTAGCTCCCTGACCAAGGATTGAACCAGTACCCTCTTCATTGGAAGGCGAAGTCTTAACTACTCGACTGACAGGAAAGTCCTCATAAAGGAATTTTTAAAAATGAAAAAATTTGCAAACAAGGGTGCTTATTTCAGTAAAAAAAAAAAAAACAAAAAACAAGGCTTTCCAGATATAATCCTTTTCTGATTGAGTCCCCTTGATTATTTCAGAAACTTATAGTTACAAGTTTATATCCATAGAGTTAAATATGCAGAATTAAAAATAGTGGTGATCTTGGCCTTCTTAAATTACTCATCCATTTGCAGCAACATGGATGGAACTAGAGATTGTCATACTAAATGAAGTAAGTCAGACAGAGGAGAAATACTGTATGACATCTCTTCTATGTGGAATCTAAAAAGAAATGATACAAATGAATGTACTTACAAAATAGACTCATGCTGCTAAGTCACTTCAGTCATGTCCGACTCTGTGCGACCCCACAGACGGCAGCCCACCAGGCTCCCCCGTCCCTGGGATTCTCCAGGCAAGAACACTGGAGTGGGTTGCCATTGGCTTCTCCAATGCATGAAAGGGAAAAGTGAAAGTGAAGTCGCTCAGTCATGTCCGACTCCTAGCGACCCCATGGACTGCAGCCTACCAGGCTCCCATGTCCGTGGGATTTTCCAGGCAAGAGTACTGGAGTGGGGTGCCATTGCCTTCTCCAAAATAGACTCATAGACCTTGAGAACGATGATTGCAGGGGAAAGAATGTGGGGAAGGGATAGCTAGAGAGTTTGGGATCCACATGTACACACTGCTATATTTAAAATGGATAACCAACAAGGTCCTACTGTATAGCGCAGGGAAATCTGCTCAATGTTATTTGGCAGCCTGGATGGGAGGGGAGTTGGGGGATAATGGATACAGGTACATGTATGGCTGAGTTCCTTTGCTGTTCACCTGAAACTATCACAACGTTGTTAATCTGTTATACCCCAATACAAAATAAAAAGTTTTTAAAAAATGAGAGTTTAATTATAAAATGTGATTAATTGTGGAGAGAATTAATCACAAATCTGAACTCAAACTCTGATCCAGCTTACAAAAATTTCATTACTACAAAATAGTTTGTTCTCATTCCCTACCTTTAGACAAGGCCCTCTTGCTATAGTCCCACTGAGACAGAACAGATTTTGTTTTTAAAGTCTTCCAGCAAAGTGTCTCTTGTAAGTGCTTTTTAAGTAATTACACTAAATAGAATGATCCATCTAGAAGTTCAAGTTACCTAACCTATTTTCTTTATTCTTTTATTGAAATTCATTTCCTTTCTTTATCTTCTTAGTGGAGATGAATTGTAGCTGAGCATTTATTTCTACGTAGAACACTTTTAAATTAAATGATTAGGTCTATCTTAAGCTAAGCATCCATGGATGGAAGATAATTCCCTTAGATGCTCATGGTACAAAACATTCCACTGGTTTGATTAGTTTGAGACTTGCCAAGTAAAAATCCAGACGTTTAGAGAAAGTAGACATTGTTTAGACTTCAAAAAAACATAATTGCTTCTCCTTTATTTTTTCCAATTTAATTTGTTATTTTATTTTGGAGGATGGTTGATTCATAATGTTGTGTTATTTTCAGGTGTACAGCAAAGTGATTCAGTTATACATATTCATGCATCCATTCTTTTTTGGATTCTTTCCCCAGCTAATTATTACAGAATATTGATTAGAGTCTCCTGTGCTGTGTGATAGGTCCTTGTTGATTATCTGTTTTACATATAATAGTGTGTATATGTCAATCCTAAACTCCTAATTTTTCCCTCTCCCCATTTCTCCTTTAAATGTATATATTTTTAAAACATTTATGGAATTCACTCTTTACCTTTACATTCTTTAACATATTTGTGAATATTCTTAGAGTAATCCTTCCAGTGTAGTCAGTTTTAAGAAGAATGTCTAACCTATATTGATTATCACTAAGAAACTGATTACCTGCTGGTGTAGATTACAAGCGGGCATTGTTCTTTCAGAAGATGTGTTTTAGTCCATCCTATTCTGTCTAATGTTAGTTCCAAATTCTCCTCAGGAATATCATTTCAAATATCAAGGCTGATGACATGATAAAAGTGTTATAGATTGGTAGCTCTTAATTCATTTAAAAGAGAAAAATAGGAGAGATTTGTGGTCGGACCAGGTCATACCTTCAGTTCAACAAATATTTATTGAATGCCCATCGTGGATAAGGCACTGTGTTTTCATTTTTTTCTTATAATAATTCTGTAGTTACAGATTACATTGCTATGTTCAGAAGATACTAAATCTGAGTCATGTAGTGGAGACTTAATTTGGTTAAAACCTAGATGACTTATAGTCTAGTCACAATATTCATGGCAGCTTTGTAATGGGCTTAGGTAGCTCTTATAGTACAATAATGCAAAAAAATTGAAGGAAGCTATTGCTTCCATAATACACTATAATTTGAGTTAGGCTCTGCGTAGATACAGTCATCAATAACTTCGGAAAAACAATTTCACATCTAAGCATCAGCCCTAATGACAAAAATGCCTAGACTCTTGAAAGAAAGGTGATGAAAATATAAAGCATTCTTTCTATTACCCACTATCTTTCTTTTGCTTTTGATTTAACTTATAACATAAACTCAAATTTAGGAGGGCAAAATGAAAAAAAAATGTATATAAATGAAAATATCTATTATAGGTAACTTTAAAGAGAATTTCATAGCATTTTTGATATTGCTTACAAAACTTATTTTCAACCATTAGTAAATATCCCAACAGTGACAAATGTAATAGCGTTTTATTTTTGATTCAATAAGATTGCTCTTTTAATCATCCTGGACTAAATATATTTGTCCCTATTTACGGATCTTGCAAAACTCTCTCATGTGTGTGTATATGTGTTTCTTTTTTTCTTTCTCTGTTTCCTTGAGCCCCATGGTAACTCTCACAGTTTAGATAATTTTCAAAACCCCTACAACTCCATCTTATGTAAATTTTATTCTCAGTGGAAGTACTGTAGGAGAGTCAATCAAACGTCTGACTTGACATTTACCACATTTAATTCTTAATTCACACATCTTTCCTAGGACTTCTACTCATCTCAAATTAGATGTGTTAATGGGAACGCATTGTGGATCCTGAGAGTCACTTAATGCAGTAGCATCTTACTCTGCTTTCACGTTTGTTCTTTCTGGATGGGTCCCTTTAGACACTATATGGTCAACACATTATATCAAGTAATCCTTGAACTTTTGCCTTAAGAGAGGTTGACCCCCTTTCTCATATCTGGTACATAACCAAGTAGCATCATGCAGTTGGTATGAGATTCAGTGCCAACTGTGATGTATTTTAGATCATTCTCCCTATTTTGAGTTCCAGTTTCTTCTCAGTAATAAAATTTCCCATATGTCTTTAGATATTACAAAACCAGCTCCAATTCTGGGAGACAGAGAAATGAGTTTAGCTCAGCAAGGGTGAAATTCTGGGGTGGGGAGTAGAAGTGGTGTGAAAAGCAAGATTTTTATTTTTGTTTGTTTGATTCTAAGTTTCCTTCAGGACTGAACATGAATTAACCCAGGCATTCCACATGGATAACTCAGCGCTGTGGAGAACAGGATTTTCTAAGGATTTTGATTGGTGCTAATAAAGAGGTCAGCAGCAATTTGTCTTAAGCTTCCCGTTTTGGCCCTTTAACTTCTGGCCACCATAGCTGAGATCTCCCTTCCTAGTTTTTACCTGCTGAAGCACAATTAGAAGTAGTCAGCACTCTGAGACCTCCAACAACATCTATGGGAGTATTCCCAACAGATTTATATTAAGTTTAGAATCCTTCAAATGGTAACAGTCTTCCGTACGTTGAGATTATAGAGTCAGATGTGGTATTTTTCCCTCTGCAGTATCAGGCATCTGTTTGACATTTTTGTTACCATTTCTGGATAGAGCTGTGTGCACCTGGCAAAACAAGACTAATTGAGAGTTTCTGTGTGTCCAATCAGCCATGATGCATTAAGATGACTAAACATGAACAGCAGGAACCGGTAAGTTCAGGCTCTCACAATCCATCTCACTAGAGTAGACAAGTTACAGGAAATCGAGTCTACTAAAACACTAAATAAATACACTTGATTTTGTCATGTTCTTGATGTTTTGTTCGCTTACTAGCTTCATCAGCAAACACAACAGGGGCCTTCTGCAGGCTCTGTGATAACTGAGGTTTAAAAACACTGCCCCAGAAACTTGGGGTCTAAAATAGTAGCCAGAGAAGTAAAGAGACCATCTCAGGATTATATGTCAAGTGCCGAGCAGGGCATGTTGAAGGTAGGAGTCAGGCAGCTACACTTTCAGCAGCACATTACAAAGAGCTTTGTGAAGGAGTTAATACAGTAAGTCCCCTGCATGTGAACAAGTTCTGTTCTGTGAGCCCGTTAAGTCCAACTGGTTAGTAAGTCCAACCAAGTTAGCCTAGGTATCCAACTAACACAACTGGCTATATAGTACTGTACCGTAATAGGTCTATGATACTTTACACACAAACAGGATGCAAAAGACAAACACAAAAATAAAGGAAACATTTCTAATCAAATGGTACAGCACCTTGAAAAGTACAGTACCGTGCCAACTACATCACTGCTGCTTTTACGCTTGCTTCCAGTCATCCTGGGCTTGAAATAAAGATATGGTGCCACTGTAATCGACACAGTGCTGTAGAGTAAGGTAGCTTACTGTCCAATACTATACAGTAATGCAAAAGCGTCACACAGAAGCTCAACCACTTGTAGAGGAGGCGCATATGTGGCAATGTACGGCAGACATATGAGCTCACTCACATGACAACATGTGAATGCATGTTCACATCTTTGAAAATTTGCAACGTGACGATTCGAACGGACGGGACTTAACTGTATTATAACGTGGAAAGCTGCTATCCAGAGAAGCAGAGACTAAAGGAACAGCATGTGAGGAGGCAGTGTGTGTCGTGTGTTAGTTGCTCAGTCGTGTCCGACTCTTTGTGACCCCATGGACTGTAGCCTGCCAGGTTCCTCTGTCCATGGAATTCTCCAGGCAAGAGGACTGGAGTGGGTTGCCATTTCCTTCTCCAGTGAGGAGGCAGAGATGTGGTAAAGCCAGCCTCCTTTTCCCCAGTCCCAGAGGAGTGCAATAATGCAGGTATACTGTAGACGACGAGGCTCTATCAATGGATAGGAACCACGTTCAGAAGAGATGTGCTGAAAAATCTGGATATAATGCTGAAAAAGAGCAAAGTTATTCATCACTGGCCTGGCAGAAACTTTTTCTCTCTTCTATGGAAGACTTTAACCAGGGCACCAACAATTTTTTTTTAAATGCATTTCTCATCATATCATAACTGTAAAAGCAATTAACTCTCACTTTTAGTACAAGGCACACAAATCTCTGCTTTATTGAGGTTTATAACCATTGAGCCCATTAAAGAAGGCATCAACCCATTATGTCTGAAAGCCATCAACAGAAATAGAAGTGAAATCATTATAGAAACAGGCAGTTATCCAAAGAAGCAAGAAGGTGAGTATCATGTGAAATGAAAATGGGCCCACATACCTGTTGAAATATACTAACGAGGGAAATTGCATAATAAGTTTGCACATATTTCTTCTTCCTTTAAGAGACATGCCTTTCCTAAAGGGTTTGAAAGGACATACCAAAATATGAGGAAGAAGCCCTACCTTTTTAAAGAGGTTATTGTTGAGGACTGTTCCAGGTGGAGTTCTTGTGATGAAGGATTACTAATAGTATGATACTCTCAGTTGGTCCATTTTTCTTCCAGTAATCCCTAAAAGGGATGGGACTTCTCAAGTGTGGTGCTCTTGCTATGACAGCAGAAGCAGTTCTCCTCAGGAACTTTCAGTAAGTGGGCGGACCCAGGGGCTGTGCCCAGAGGTTAGTGTGATAGACATGGATTTGGTGGAAGATGGTCTCCAAGTCAGCAATGTTAGAAACCTTTTATCCGCTCTTTATCAGCCAATTATTTGGGGGCATTTTTCTTTTTATGGCTGCACCATGTGGCATCCTTAGGTCCCCTCCCAGGGATTGAACCCATGCCCCCAGTAATTGAAGCATAGAGCCTTAACCACAGGACCACAGGGAAAATCCCTGGAGTGTTCTTCTAAGAAGAAGATATTAGAATCACATATGAAAGCTCAAGCATTTCCATGAAGAATTTGCTGTTGTTGCTAAGTTGCTAAGTCATGTTTGACTCCTTTGTGACTTCATGGACTGTAGCCTGCCAGACTCCTCTGTTCATGGGATTTCCCAGGCAAGAATACTGGAGTGGGTTGCCATTTCCTTCTCCAGAGGACCTTCTCAACCCAGGGATCAAACCTGGGTCTCCTGCACTGCAGGCAGATTCTTTACCATCTGAGTCACCAGGACTAAAACATACTATACAACTGATTTTTATTTATTTTATTTATTGGACATTTTATCTAGTCTCCTTTGCTAAGTTAATTTGCTAATTCTGATAATTTGTATGTTGATTTGTAAAAGATTTTCTTTGTACACAATCAATTCATCTACAAATTATGGCAATTTAATTTCTTTGTTATTCTTTTACCATTTATTTCTTTTTCTTGGCTAAACTATCTGGTATAATTTCCTTTCAGTAGGAAGAGCTTCCTTTAGTGGTTACTTACTTATTTTTATTTTTAAATAATTTTTTTTTTTTCTTGCTGCACTGGGTCTCTCTCGTGGCATTTGGACTTAGTTGCCCTATGGCATGTGAGATCATAATCCCCAGCTCAGACATTGAACCCATGTCACCATGTATCCGAAAGTGGATTCTTAACTGCTGGACCACCAGGGAATTCCCTAGTGTTCTTTTTAAGAAAGATCTGCTAACAGTGAATTCTCTCAGTCTTTTTTTTTTTTTTTTAATTGGAAGGTAATTGCTTTACAATGTTCTCTTGGTTTCTGTCATACAACATGAATCCTCTATAAGTGGATCCCTCTCTCTTGAGCCTCCTCACTCCACCTCCCATCTCACCCTTTAGGTCATCACAGAGCTTGGGCTGAGCTCCTGGTGTTATCTAGCAGTTTCCCACTAGCTATCTATTTTATACATGGTAGTGTCTATGTGGGCTTCCCAGGTGACGCTAGTGGTAGAGAACCCGCCTGCCAGTGCAGGAGACATAAGAGACATGGGGTTGATCTCTGCATCAGGAAGATCCCCTGGAGGAGGGCATGGACACCCACTCCAGTATTCTTGCCTGGAGAATCCGATGGACAGAGGTGCCGGGCAGGCTAGAGTCCACAGGGTTGCAAAGAGCTGGACACGTTTGAAGCAACTGAGCACACAGCACATACAGTGTTTATGTGTCAATAGTCAGTTCAGTTCAGTCGCTCAGTCGTGTCCGACTCTTTGCGACCCAATGAATGCAGCATGCCAGGCCTCTCTGTCCATCACCATCTCCCGGAGTTCACTCAGACTCACACCCATCGAGTCAGTGATGCCATTCAGCCATCTCACCCTCTGTCGTCCCCTTCTCCTCCTGCCCCCAATCCCTCCCACCATCAGAGTCTTTTCCAATGAATCAACTCGTCACATGAGGTGGCCAAAGTACTGGAGTTTCAGTTTTAGCATCATTCCTTTCAAAGACATCCCAGGGCTGATCTCCTTCAGAATGGACTGTTTGGATCTCCTTGCAGTCCAAGAGTCTTCTCCAACACTACAGTTCAAAAGCGTCAATTCTTCGGTGCTCAGCCTTCTTCACAGTCCAACTCTCACATCCATACATCACCACAGGAAAAACCATAGCCTTGACTAGATGGACCTTAGTCGGCAAAGTAACGTCTCTGCTTTTGAATATGCTATCTAGGTTGGTCATAACTTTTCCTCCAAGGAGTAAGCATCTTTTAATTTCATGACTGCAATCACCATCTGCAGTGATTTTGGAGGCCAAAAAGATAAAGTCTGACACTGTTTCCACTGTTTCCCCATCTATTTCCCATGAAGTGATGGGACCAGATGCCATGATCTTCGTTTTCTGAATGTTGAGCTTTATTTAACCAACTTTTTCACTCTCCACTTTCACTTTCATCAAAAGGTTTTTTAGTTCCTCTTCACTTTCTGCCATAAGGGTGGTGTCATCTGCATATCTGAGGTTCTTGATATTTCTCCCGGCAATCTTGATTCCAGCTTGTGTTTCTTCCAGTCCAGCGTTTCTCATGATGTACTCTGCATAGAAGTTAAATAAGCAGTACCCTCTCAATTTGTCCCACCCTCTCCTTCTCCTACTGTGTCTACAAATCTGTTCTCTATGTTTGCATCTCTATTCCTGCCAAGCAAATAGGTTCATCACTACTGTTTTTCTAGATTCCATATGTAGGCATTAATATACAATATTTTTCTCTTTCTGTCTAACAGGCTTGAGGTTCATCCACCTCACTTCAACTGACTCAAATTCAGTCCTTTTTCTGGGTGAGTAGTATTCCATTGCACGTATGCACCACAACTTCTATATCCATTCATCTGTCAATGGACATCCAGTTTGCTTCCATGTCCTAGCTGTTGTAAATAGTGCTACAATGAACACTTAGGGTACATGCATCTTTTTAAATTATAGCTTTCTCAGAATATATGCCCAGTGGTGGGATTGCTGGGTCAAAGAGTAGTTTTATTCCTAGTTTCTTAAGGTAACTCCACACTGTTCTCCTTTGTGCTTGTATCAATTTACATTCCCACTAACAGCACCAGAGGATCTTCTTCACATTCTTTGAGCGTTTATTGTTTGGATATTGGCCATTCTGACCAGTGTGAGGTTACACCTTGTTGTAGTTTTGATTTGCATTTCTCTGATAACGAGCGAGGCTGGATATCTTTTCATGTGTTTGTTGACCATCTCTTAGTCTTTTTAAATGTATGATTCAATGTATGAATTTATCTTCGGAAGAATAGTTCTGCTAGCTATAGAATTCTTGGTTTGCAGGCAGGTATTTTTCTTACAGCACTTTGAATATGTTATTTCACTTCTGGGTTCTGCTGTTTCTGAAGTGAAGTCAACTCTTAAACAAATGATTATTTATCTTTAGTTATTGAGTAGTCTTCTCTCTGCTCTAGCTTTCTCTCTGTTTTCAAACACTTTTGTATATGATGCTTATAAAGTGTAAATCTCTTTGTTTTTATCCTATGTAATGTTTTATTGACTTTATTGTTTCTGTAGATTAACATTCTTCATCAAATCTGGAAAGAAATTATCCCTTATGTTTTAATAAGCTTTACCCCTTTTTTTAATCTTTCTCTTCTATGTCTGAGACTGGCACTGTATATATTTTGGTATGTTTCATATTGTCCCACATGTCTCTCTTGCTCTGTTTAATATTCTTCTATCTTTTTCCTCTCTATTCTTCAGACTGGATAATTTCCACTAATCTACTTTCAGGTTTGCTAATTGTTCATTCTGCCATCTCAAATTTGTTATTAGGCCCATATGATGAGGTTTTCTTTTCAGAAAATGCAAAGCTGTGGAATTTCATTTCGTTGTTTTTTTATACTTTCTACTTCTTTACTAAGATTTCTTTGATGAGGTGAGTTGTCAAAATATTTTATTGTAATTTTTTGTTAAAACCTTGGAGTTTTAAATAATATATAGTAGGATTTGGGGATTTTTACTTTTTTCCATGAGGATTTTTGTAGTTGCTGGGTTTTTTGTTTGTTTAGGTTTTTTTTTTTAATAACTCAACTCTACTTGCCTCTATAAATGCTTTCTTCCATAGCATATGGCCACTGATTTCTCTACTATATATATAATTTTTATTAAAATAGAGCATTTTTTTTAAATTAAGAAACACCGGTTTGTCTATACTACTACTGGCATAGTAGTATCTGGTAGTATCTTTTCTGGTTTCGGATTCAAAATAATGCTATCTGATGAAATGACTTAGAGCTCCTCCTCTATTTTCTGAATAGTGTATTTATTGACTGGTTTAAGACAACACCACTTTATTTACCCTATTGCTCAAACTATACCCTCATCACTGTGATATTGGTTTATTTGTTTCAAAAACCACCTTACATTCTGGCACCACAACGTGCTCCAGGTTCATTTGGCATTTTCTACTCCACTCCTAGAATCAGCCATTTCACCAAAGGAACGCTTGTTCTTTTTATTGGAGAATGGTGCTAGAAATCAAGATCTGAGTACTAAGTATGCTTGTTGATATGGCAATACCATTATTTGTAAGCCCTCTGGAGCAAGGAAATCTGTTTGTGTATATTAACCTATGAATAAATACATACCTATAAACATTTCTTGGAGAAGGCAATGGCACCCCACTCCAGTACTCTTGTCTGGAAAATCCCATGGATGGAGGAGCCTGGTGGGCTACAGTCCATGGGGTCGCTAAGAGTCGGGCACGACTGAGCGACTTCACTTTCACTTTTCACTTTCATGCATTGGAGAAGGAAATGGCAACCCACTCCACTGTTCTTGCCTGGAGAATCCCAGGGACGGGGGAGCCTGGTGGGCTGCCATCTATGGGTTCCACAGAGTTGGACATGACTGAGGCGACTTAGCAGTGGCAGCAGCAGCATAAATATTTCTATATGTAAAGATTTGTATCTATATTTAAGATAAAATTCATGTGAACATCTCTAATCCATTACCACATGGATTATTCTCGCCTCCTCTTCCTTCTTTCTGTTCTACAAGCTCCCACTCCAACAGTGAGGTACAATTTCATCAACTAGAGTACAGTGGTTATGTACAAATTTATTTTTAGTTTTAAAGACCATGCTTATTTCTAAATTTGCTGGGGTCAGCACATTTCCTTCCACCCTCTTTAGTGAGATTATTTCATATGTTTGTAATACAGCTAGCTTGTTTGGGGGTTTTCCTGGTGGCTCAGATGGTAAAGAGTCTGCCTGCAGTGCAGGAGACCCAGGTTTGACCCCTGGGTCATGAAGATCCACTGGAGAAGGAAATAGCAACCCACTCCAGTGTTCTTGCCTGGAAAATCCCATGGACAGAGTAGCCTGGTGGGCTACATCCCACAGGGTTGCAAAGAATTTGACACAACTGAGCAACTAACACACATACACAGCTTGATGTGATAAAAGGTTCTCTCAACCTTCTAATGGCTTAAAATAATTTTTCTATGTTATGTTCACTCTTTGAACTGTAAAGTTAAATGGCTTTTGAAAAATGCATAGCCTCGTGTATCTGCAGTTACGGTATTTACAGAATAGTTTCACCACTCTAAAAAAGTTCCCTATGCTTTATTTATCCTACCCTCCCTCCTCTACTGCCAAATACTCTGCAACCCTTGATTTTTTTTTTTCTTTCATTGTCTCTATAGCTTTGCCATTTCAGGATATAATCAGAATCATAGTATGCAGACTTCTGAGAAATAGACATTTAAAAATTCACCCATGTCTTTTCATAACTTGATAGCTAGAAATCAGGTCATATAAGTCCTTCAATTTGTTCTTCTTTAGTGTTGTGTTGACTATTCTAGGTCTTCTGCCTTTGTGTATAAACATTATAATCATTTTAATGGTTTTTACAAAAGAGCCTACTGGGACTCTGATCGGTGTTGCACTAGATCTGAAGGTCATGATGGGCAGAAATGATGTTATGACAATATTGAGTCTACCATTCATGAATCCACAGAATATCTCCTCCTTGTTTATACTTACTTTGATTTTTTTGATCAATACATTATTTTCTGTATATGTATCTTGTAAATATTTTGCTACATTTATATGTAAGTATTTAATTTTGGGGTGCTATTGTAAATGGTACTTTTAAAGTTTCAAATTCCAGTTGTTTACTGCTGGCATAAACTTTCATTTTCAAAAGATGCTTTCAGTGAATAAAGATTCTAGGTTGACAATTGTGTGTATGTGTGTGTATTGTCAGAATATGCACAGTTTGAGACAAGAGGTTTCCTGTCATTCCTATTTTAGTTCTATATGTAATAGGCCTTTTTTCTGACTGTGTTAATTTTTTCTCTTCTCACAGATTTTTAGCAATTTGCTTATGATTTGTCTTGGTATGGTTTCTTTGTATTTAACCTGTTTGGGGTTTATTGAGGTCCTTGAATCAGTAAGTATATATATTTTTCATCAAATTTGGAACGTTTTTAACCATTATTTATTACCTATTTTTTTTCTTTCCTTCCTTCTTTTCTGAGAGTCTAGCTTCACATATGTTGATTCATTTTATATATTCTATGTTACTGCAGTTCTATTCATTTTTTAAGCTTTTTGTTTGTTTGTTTTGTATTTCAGTTTGGATAACTTCTATTGACATGTACACAAATTCACCAATCTTTTCTTCTGCAGAATCTAACCTACCGTGAATCCCACATAGTGAATTTCTCATTTAGAATATATATTTTTCATCTCTCGAAGTTCTATTTGGTCTACTTATATATCCCTGAATTCTTTTGTCTTTACCTTAGTGCTCTCTATAAATCCTTGAGGGCATTTATAAGAGCTACTTAAAATACTTGTCTGATTGTTCCATCAACTCTATCATTTCTGAGTCAGTTTCTGTTGAGTGATTTTCCTTCTGGTTATGGGTAGCATTTTCCTGCTTCTTTGCATGTCTAATAACTTTTTACTGGGTGCTGAGAATTGTGAAGTGTATACTGTTAACTGTTGGGTTTTGTCCAGTTGGATGCTTTGAATTAAGTATCAGTTTGGTTATTTCAAGGATTACCTTTTAGACTTTTTAAGATAGGTGTAGAGCTGGGTCTTTAAACTTTTTCTATGAAGAGCTAGGCAGTATTTTGTTTGGTAGATTACACTCAATCAATGTTATATATTCTATACCTTCTTTCTCTTTCTCCTCCTTCTGCTCCTTCTCCTTCATCATCTTCTTCCTCTTAAAACCTCTTTAAAAGATAAAAAACCACTCTTAGCTGGGGACCCATACAAAAAGAGGTTGTGGACTGGATTTGGTTCTTGGACCATTCACTGTCAATCCCCTATCTAGAATACCCCTCACACTAGGACTGGTTTAGCATCACTACTGAAGTGCAACTTCTTTGGAGTCTCCAATGAAGGTGCCTCTCGGCCCTGCAGCTCTAGGAATTGTTTGGCATGCAATTCTTGAGGTCTTTGCCTGGCTTCGTGGACTTTTACTTTATGCACGTGTAGTTTAGTATTCAACAAAGATTTCATAGGCCCTTACAGATATTTCTGGAACTCTTTCTCCACACAGCTCTCTCCTCTCCAACCAACTTCTGAAACTGATTTGTGTCTTTTCCACTGAGTGAAATTGCCTTGCTCTCTTTGAGATCTCCTTATGGCTGGCTCCACAGTCTGCGAGTGACTCCAGACAGAAAATCAGAGCAGTCATGTGGCTCATTCATTTATTTTTTTTCTTTAAAGGACCATAGTTCTGCACTCTCCAATATATTGTTTTATATACTCCCCCACCCCACCCCACCAGATGTGTATAAGAGACAGAAATAGATAAAACTCTATGTATACCTGAATCAAGTTCCTGTCAGCCTGAAACAAACACAGCAGAAATCAACTCTACTTCAATAGAAAATAAAAATTAACAGCAGTAAATAAACTGAAATAATTGTACAGCATAAGCAAATGCTGCCGCCTTGTGGCCGCTTTTGGTACAACAACGGAAACTCCTGGGCTGCCGGTACTTCCATTCACCAGGACTGAGGGGCTCTAAGGAAGAAACACCTGCCTGAAGAAATGTCCTAGGTGCGTCCGGGAAATGTTTCAAAACAGGGCAAAAGGTCACGAGGCCGATCTCCGAGGCTCGTTTTACTCACACTGGTATTAAAAATATCTCATGAGAAGCTTTCAACTTTGTGAAATGTTAATCCGACATGCCATGAAATGGAGCTTTTCCATCAATAGTTAACACATGTCCATTTTCCCTGAAAATTAAATTTAGAAAGAAATGCAGTGTGATTATTGCTGTTTAAGGCTCTTTGACTTTTCTTTCTTTCCTATTCTTTCTGCTGTTATAGAAGAACAAGTCGGTATACTTCATCCTTAGATTACTGCAACAGTTAGATTATAAATCTTTGAATCCAGTAATTATATCATATATTTGTAATTTTGAGCAAATCCTTATTACATCTTCTCTCAGGGAAGTCTAGACTATTATTTTTGATATATCATTTTTCCCAGATCCTGAGATATCAAACTATAAAACACCTGAATTTTTTAAAAAGCAAAGAAGTGAAGTTTAAAAAAAAATGAAGAAATGAGATATTATGGAAACAAGAATTATAATTAAAATGAGAGGCAATATTTGTTGGATCATGCACTATGCTAAGCATGTTATATACCTTATCTCATTTAATCTTCACAGTATTTTTATGGTATAAAATATATTTAATTCCCATTTAATAATGAGATTATGAGACTGTCGGAGTCAGTCTCCCCTAAATACCATGAGTTCGATTGATTTCAATTTCCAAACTTTTGATTTCATTAACCAAAGCATGAAAAGTTCAACATGGGTCATCCAGTATGATCCTGCAGACAGTAGAGCTTGATGGGTGACAACATAGCTAAATCCTAGCCCCATCCTTTGTCTTCCCAGTCTTCCCAGGTGGCTCAGTGGTAAAGGATCCTCCTGCCAGTGCAGAAGATGCAGGAAAAGCACGGGTTTGATCCGTGGGTGGGGCAGATCCCCTGGAGAAGGAATGGCATCCCACTCCAGTATTCTTGCCTGGAAAACGCCATGGATAGGGGAGACTGACAGGCTACAGTCCATGGGATTGCAGAGTATGACACAACTGAAGCAACCAAGTACACACATAGGTAGGAGCTGCTAAACAACAACAAAAAAGGTCCATCCTTTACTACACATATGATCCCTGTAGCTTATCCTCCCAGTGATCCAGCTTCCAAAGCAAATGAAAAGATGGAAGTGTTCTTCTCCGTGCTTATGTGTTCATGTTGGCAAATTCATATTCTCACCCGGAAGGATCAGTTCCAATGACAGGAAAGGCAGTTCTGAGAGGCTGTAGAATTATGTAAAACTCAGGCAAAATGGAATGAAAACATTCTGGGAAACCAGCCTAACTTGCCTAATGACTTATCCTCTTGGGCATTTAGCCTCTTGATCTCAGTGCCTTTCCAACTGAAAATAAACCAAATTTAGTAAACTCCACCTTGCTCCTTGTGGACTGTTTATCATGGCATACTTTCCAATTCAGCCTGATTTCCGGTCTTGGAGGAAAGCTGTGCTCAGAAATTCAGAGGCTGTGTAAAGACTAAAGTCTTGCACTATGGGTGGAGATAAGGAAACGCCATGGACACGATACCTATATACCTTCTGACTTGTTAAAATCACTGCCTTAAATGCTCAGCATCTGGCAATATAATAATTCTGCCTACTTTAGCTTTAACCATGAATTTTGTAATTTTTGAAAAGGTCCTTAGAATCACATTGCAGAATTAAAGGGTGTATTATAATTATCAATATCAATAGTAATAAAAGTTTATTAAAGGTCATTAAAATGAAAGGGGATGGCTCTAGATCCCATCAATCTGAATTGACTCCCTCCTCTTGTGTTAATTAGAAAACTCAGATAATGGTTCTATGGGGGAGTACAGGGAAAATTTAATTACGAAAGTTTAATGGGCCACTATCTACTTCCTGCCAGATTAAAAACTGATGATTTACACAATTTTAGATACTATGACAGGCTTTTCTAACAAAACATGTTGCAGAGTAATGTTAAAGTTTACTGAGAGCTTTCTACTCACTTTTAAACAATGCTAGCAAAAGCCACATTTGCATGCTCCTAAAAAAAAGCCATCACAGAAAGTATATATTCTGTGTTTACTAATACTTAGAAACTTAAAATAGTAATAATCAGAAAATGAAGATTTTCACAAATATCAGTTAAAAAATAAAATTATATCTATTTTCCTTTTGGAGAAAAGAGTACATATTGGGAAAATAGATTGTAAGCCATCAAGGAAAGAAGATGTCTTGTTTCTGATGATGATTGTCACTGAGAGGCCCTTTTCTTGAATCTTAGTGACTGATTCATTTCCCTTGATTCAGAACTGCCTGCTATCAACACAAATTGATACGATTGTGGAAAGCATGGAATTTAAAGGATGTGGATCGAGAGAAAAGAAATGGATTGCATAGAAAAGGAGGTGAGAAAAAGAAATAAGCAGCCATTCATTTTTACTGACTTACTTTCTAAATGGTATAGCATGGGGTTATTGAGGAGTTAGGTTTTCAATGTGGCTTGAAAAATATAGGCTATCCAGAACACTTACATGAAACATACGGCTACTGCTGAGTTTCATGATGAATTTAGGATTGTTAGCCAGCCCTTTGGATCTTCCTTGCTCACTACAGTAGCCATTAGCCATATGTGGCTCTTGAGCACTTGAAACATTGCTAAGCCATGCTGAGATGTGCTGCAAGTGTCAAATACAAATCAGATTTTAAGGACTTAGTGATTTTGAAAGGTTAAAAATATCTCATTAATTATTTTATGTTGCTTACATGTTGAGATGATTGCATTAAGATTTATTATTTATTTTTTTAATTTTTTAAAATTTTACTAAGACTTATTATTTAAATTAAACATATATTTTTTTAATTTTAAAAAATGTGCCTTGTAGGAAATTTGAAATTGAATATGCTATTTCCTTGGACAGAGCTTCTCCAGATACCTGACATCACTGAGGAAAAGTGATGGATTCCAGGATGGAACTCTTTGGGTTGGAGGATAATTTTAGGGACTGCTATGGTTTACCTTTGAAGCTTCCCTGGTGCCTCAATGGTAAAGAATCTACCTGCAATACAGGAGGTGCAGGTTCAATCCCCGGGTTGGGAAGATTCCCAGAAGAAAATGCCAATCTATTGAGTATTCTTGCCTGGGAAACCCCATGGACAGAGGAGCCTGACGATCTATTGTCCATGAGGTTGCAGAAGAGTTGGGCAAACTTAGCGACCAAGCAACAACAACTAGGGTTCACCTTTGAGAATGGAGACAGTGAGGTCCAACTCAAGAAGAACAAAAGAGGGCAGAGAAACATGATACCCCGAAGGGTTAGGCTGGCGCATAGCTTCAGAAATCTGAACAGGTTTCTGGGAAGACACAGTAGCATCACATCAAATGTAGTTTTAACTTACCATAGGAGGTGAGAGGAGAAGGCAATGGCAACCCACTTCAGTACTCTTGCCTGGAAAATCCCATGGACAGAGGAGCCTGGTAGGCTGCAGTCCATGGGGTCACGGAGAGTCGGACAGTTACTGAGCGACTTCACTGTCACTTTCACGCATTGGAGAAGGAAATGGCAACCCACTCCAGTGTTCTTGTCTGGAGAATCCCAGGGACGGGGGAGCCTGGTGGGCTGCCGTCTGTGGGGTCGCACAGAGTCGGACACGACTGAAGCAACTTAGCAGCAGCATAGAGGGTGAGAAACAAAGACAGACAGACTAAAGTGGAGAGGGTATACAATTTATGTAGAGCAAATGATTCTCCCTATGTCTTTCATTCCACTCTTTGACCACATACTCCAGAGTGAGCGAGCCTGAAGAGGTATTGTTGTTGTCGTTTTTTTAAGATTTATTTATTTATTAAATTAAATTTGCTTTGTTTTGGCTGTGCTGGTCTTTGTTGTTGCGCGTGGACTTTCTCTGGTTGCAGTGAGCAAGGGCTACACTTCATTGCAGTGCACGGGCTTCTCATTGTTGCAGAGCACAGGCTCTCGGGCACGTGGGCTTCAGTACTTGTGGTGCAGAAGCTTTGCTGTTCAGGGGCATGTGGGGTCTTCCCAGATCAGGGATCGAACCAGTGTCCCTTGCATTGCAAGGCAACTTCTTAATCTCTGGACCACCAGGGAAGCCCAAATCTCATGTTTCTTAAGTCTCCGGTCCTTTGAGTGCCCATAGTGTGAGAATCTCTCACATTGCATGTTATTCCAGAGCCTCAAGAATGCTAACCTGAACTAGTATATTTAAATTGTGCACTACATTAAAAATATCAATTGTTCCAACACTAGAGAAGATAGTGGCTGTGTGCTGAACTTATAGGAGACTTTCTATCTGCATATAAGATTTTGGGAGGTGTATGAGGGATTTTTCAAGGATAATTTTAACTATACATGAGTTCTGCTATTATATAATGACTTCCCTGTGTGAAAGAAGGTTCTCAAACTAAAGAAAAATCTGGGAAGCTGTTATTTGAAAAAAAAAAAGTTCTATATTCTGAAACAAGTTCCACATAAATTAAATAGTTCGATGTGAAATATGTAACTACTAACCTCTGAAATAGAAGAATGGGCTTCCCTGGTGGCTCAGTGGCAAAGAACCCACCTGCCAATGCAATAAACACAGGTTTGATCCCTGGGTTGGGGAGAAAATGGCAACCCACTCCAGTATTCTTGCCTGGAAAATTCCATGGATAAGGAGCCTGGTGGGCTACAGTCCATGGGTTCACAAAGAGTAGGACATGACTGAGCAATTGCCCACAACAGAAGAATACTGCTGAGTATTTAGCTGAGCTTGAATTGAAAAAGACTTTTTTTATATGCATAAAAATGATAAACAAAGGCTCAAATGAAAGTATAGATAGATTTGACAAAATAAAAGTATAAAGCTTTTGCATGTCAATAAATGCAAATAAAAAAATCAAACAAGCAAAATGGGAAAATTACTTATTATAAATATATCTGAGTATAACAGAAGGAAGTAATATCTTTAAAATCTAAAAAGTTGCTACAAACAAGTTTTTAAAAACCTATTAATTTCACTTAGAAAATGAGGGGAGGGATATAAACTGATAAACTGTAGAAGCAGAAGTACAGCAGTCAATAAGTGTTTTGAAATTCAATTTTATTTGCAATCAAATACCACTTAAAACAAGAAAATACAATTATTTTAATAAAATTTCATAACTAGATGCTAACAGAGTGATAATGCTTAAATAAATGATAATACACTCAAGTTTTGAGACAGGAAAAATGCTATAAATGAAAAACAGGCTTCTAAATCATATATATTATATAATCCACACATATGTAAAATATGTATACATAAATTCTCATTGGAATAAAATTTGAACAATACAAGCAATATTATTGAGTGCAAGTTCTTAGCTGTGAGATTACAAAAGATTTTTATTTATAATCTAGTTTGCGTATTTCTGACACTGAGTTTGTACTACTTTAGTTATACAAAAATTATTTAAGAATTGCATTTCAGTTTGGCAATTGGCAATTAAAGAAATATAAATCACAGCAGTGTCAAGTTACCATTTTTTTTCCTTATCAAATCAGCATTATTTATTCCAAATCCATGAATATGCAGCTAATGAATGTGGGCATGGTGAGACAGAAATTCTGGCAGAAATGTAGTGACTTTGGCTTAAGGGATGTCAATATAATGTGGCTAGTTTCAGGAATTCATCTTAAGGACTCAACCTGAAATTGAAATTATTGTTAGCAAAGATTCATCATACGAAGGCATTCCTTAGATAAAATTATAGTATGAAGCACAAGCTGGAATCAAGATTGCCAGGAGAAATATCAATCACCTCAGATATGCAGATGACACCACCTTTATGGCAGAAAGTGAAGAGGAACTAAAGAGCCTCTTGATGAAAAGTGAAAGAGGAGAGTGAAAAAGCTGGCTTAAAACTCAACATTCAGAAAACTAAGATCATGGCATCTGGTCCCATCACTTCATGACAAATACATGGGGGAACAATGGAAACAGTGACAGACTTTATTTTCTTGGCTCCAAAATCACTGTGGACGGTAACTGCACCCATGAAATTAAAAGACACTTGCTCCTTAGAAGAAAAGCTATGGCAAACCTAGACAGCGTATTAAAAAGCAGAAACATTACTTTGCCAACAAAGGTCCATCTAGTCAAAGCTATGGTTTTTCCAGTAGTCATGTGGATGGGAGAGTTGGACCATGAAGGTGAGCACCAAAGAATTGATGCTTTTGAACTGTGGTGTTGGAGAAGACTCTTGAGAGTCCCTTGGACAGCAAGAGGATCCAAACAGTCAATCCTAAAGAAAATCAGTTCTAAACATTCATTGAAAGGACTGATGCTGAAGCTGAAACTCCAGTACTTTGCCCACCTGATGCAAAGAGCCAACTCATTAGAAAAGACCCTGAGGCAGGGAAAGATAGAGGGCAGGAGGAGAAGAGGACAACAGAGGATGAGATGGTTGGATGGCATCACTGACTCAATGGTTATGATTTTGAGCAAGCTTCAGGAGATGGTGAAAGACAGGGAAGCCTGGCGTGCTGCAGTCCATTCGGTTGGAAAGAGGCAGACGTGACTGAGCAACTGAACAACAACTGAAACATCCAACACAGGTTGTTCTTGTTATTCAGTTGCTCGGTTGTGTCCGACTCTTTGCGACCCCATGAGCTGCAACACAGGTGGAACAGGTAAATAAGATTCACCTATACAATGGTCTATTAAGTCATTATTTAGAAAGTATTTTGAAAATGCCTTTAATGGCATGGGGAATAGTCTTGTCATTACATAAAGAACAAAAATTAGAATGTAAAACTGGCCATGTTATATAATCCCATTATACCAAATGCTATATTTTATACTGAGAAAAGACTGGAAGGAATCATGATAAAATGCTAACAATTTTGCAATTGTATGGTAAATAAAAATTTTTTTCCATCATGGTCACTTTTAATTTTTGTCTTTACTATTTTATGTGTTATCCAAGTTTTAAAAATCAGGAAAACTATTTTTAAATAGTTAAGACCATAAAGGGTTGCTTTTCATGGTGTGTTCTCTACGATCCTCTGAGATATTGTACTTAGCTATCCAGAGTCTGAGGAATCCATAAGATGTTCAAGGCAAAGAGACACTTGTTTCCGGTAGGAGCTGTGATCAAGTTGATCAGAGATGCCAGTGTAGTAGAGAAGAACAAATTTAACTCCATATTAGATTTGTTTCTTTAACCTTTGCTTCTAGTGCTTCTGTTACAAGATAAGAATGTTGCCTTTAGACTGAGATATACAGGAGAGTCCATTCTCAAGGCTCTGACCTCTTAAAGCAAACGCTTTCCCATTCATGTATAGAGGAAAAAGTTGCGAAATAGAGAATAACCTGTCATACTGGGGCTTTACAGGACCAGATCTATTTGGACAGCTGCAATGACAAAAGTTTCCAACATCAAGAAGTTTGCAACAACTAATCACACAGCCTCCCCTTTCAGTATAATAGAAGCCTGAATCTGAACTTGGGTTAGATGAACTTTGAACTTTGGGACACTGGGTAAGATGAATTTGAACTTTGGGACACTGGTCCACCATCTTTGGTCTGCTGGCTTTCTGAATAAAGCTGCTATTCCTTGTCCTAACACCTCATCTTTCTATTTATTATCCTGTGGTGCAGTGAGCAGTACAAGTTTGGACTCAGTAACACCAGGAAGAGAAGCATTTGCTACTAGGAAGGAAGCCTTGGCCAGAGCCACAGCCTCCAGGAGTAGCTTTTGGAAGCCTTCCTTATCAGCAAAATGCCTGCTGCGGGATCAATACGTGAAGTTTTTATGCAGGAAGACATTGAACGTTGCTGTCCTCGTGAGTGGACTCATTACAATGAAGAGAATCAGCCTTCTTTTTTTCCACTCATCATCTTAGGGCAGAGTGAAGACCAAAGACTTTTCATTATAATCCTCTCTGAGGAGAGAAAAAGTAGTTTTCTTCTGGAAATCTAGTAATACTTGAAGTGCGCTCTGAGTGGAACCTGACTGACCATAAGTAAAACCAATGCTCAGATTCTCAAACTTTTGTGTTGCCAGGGGAAAGAGGTTAAACAGGACAACTTTGCATATTTTAAATACTTGTTAATTTCAAATTTTATTTAATGAACACTAGATGATATAGACCAGTCAGTGATCCTTAAAATGTTTTTGGCTCAGACGCTATCAACAAAAAAATATTGGGTACCCTCATTTGTAAACATTTTTACTCAAAAATTATGTAATACTTGATATACTAATAGTATGTTCATCATAAAGACACATATACACACGTGCATGCATATATAACTGACAAAAATAGATTTTAAGAAGGGTTAAGATAAGGATGAAATAAAAAATATCAAAAACATTTTAAATTTATTATTTGTGATATGAAAAGCATCATGTAATGTGAAATATGGTTGAACATGCTTCATTAGTTCTGAAAATTTTCAGTTAATGCTTTATAATTTAGTGATTTGAAGGTCTAGTTTTAAGGTCTTAATTTTAGCACAAAATTTTAAGGCATGTCATTGCCTAGAAAGAGGTATTTTACAAAGAAAGATAGATCCAAATGGAAGAAGTTCATTCTTGGCTCATCTCATTAGATCATGATGCTCATTTTTCAATCCCAAGCTCCAGTTATGCAAAGGTATTTATCGTTGGCAGCGCTGTGGGGAAACAGACACTCTCAAACATTGCTGGTGGGAGTATAAATTGTTACAACGTTTATGAAGCTAAACTGGAAATATCTTTCAAAATTACAAACCACTCACTTTTTGATTCAGATATTCAACCTCTTAAAAATGTATCTGACACCCATCCAAGCATGTGTCTGAAGTGACACAGAGAAGGGTTACCCAGTGCAGCGCTGTTTGCAACAACAAAGGACTGGGAGTTATATAAAGGTCAATTCTTGGGGACTGTTGCATCAACTATAGCATATCTATAAAAAGGAAAAGGAATATTGCTCAGCCATGAAAAAGAGCATGGAAACTCTTTATGGGCTGATGTGAAATTATTTTCATGATATTACAAGTGAAAAAAGCTAAGAGGCAAAATGTGTATGGATTCCACTATTTCTGTTGTAAAAGAGAGGGGATGGGAAAGGGAACATGGAAATATGCCAGCTTGCTGTATAGGCACAATGTGTCTCTGAAAGGATTCATGAGAGCTTCATACCTCTGATCTTGTTCAAAATGAGTAATGATGATTACAGACAAGAGTGGTTGGATGACTTTTCATACTTTCAAGCATTTTGGATTTTGTACATATGAAAGTGCTAGCTGTTTTTAAAAAATTTAAGTTACTAAAATGACATTTTTATAAAATAAACCACACTGATAACATCCTATTGCATGTAAGCTGTAACATACTACAGCTGAAAAATAAAGATGTAAGGGATATACTGGGCTTCCCAGGTGGGTCAGTGGTAAAGAATCTGCCTGCCAGTGCAGGAGACTTGGGTTTGATCCCTGGGTTGGGAAGATCCCTTGAAGAAGGAAATAGTAACCCACTCCAGTTTTCTTGCCTGGGAAATCCCATGGACAGAGGAGCCTGGAGGGCTGCAGTCCATGGGGTCACAAGTGAGTTGGACACAGATGAGCAAATAAGTAATGACAACAAAGGGTGTGCTATCAAATCTTCCATTTTGTAGTTCTTATAGTCTCCTTTCAGGATACATTCAGTTCAGTTCAGTTCAGTTCAGTTCAGTTGCTCAGTTGTGTCTTACTCTTTGCAACCCCACGAACTGCAGCACACTAGGCCTCCCTGTCCATCACCA
Organism: Aepyceros melampus; assembly: GCA_006408695.1. NCBI lineage: Eukaryota > Metazoa > Chordata > Mammalia > Artiodactyla > Bovidae > Aepyceros > Aepyceros melampus. The sequence continues at coordinate 17,157 of SJXQ01010853.1, read as the reverse complement.
ACTCCTGGAATTTTCCCAAACTCATGTCCATTGATTTGGTGATGCTATCCAACCATCTCATTCTCTGTCATCTCCTTCTCCTCCCTGTATATGTCACACAAGTACCAAAGGTGTAGGCAGTCTCAATCCCTGTATTAAAGATCAGTAAAGCTTTACTTCTTTTATTATACTTTAGACAGAGAGTAAACAAAAATACAAGTTGTACTTGTACTACTATTATTTGCTCTGCTTAAAGGATTTTCACAAATCCTCTGGATGTCGGTACCCTGCTTTGGAGGCTCCTAGTCACAGAGATGTCAAAAGTCATGTTACCAAGATAAAACAGCCCATCCTCAGAATAAACTAAGAGATAAGAATGTATAAATGTGTCCTACATGTTAATAATGGCCGACTTTCCCCGACAACATAAATTCTATACAGCAAAGCTATGTACCAAGTCAACAGAAGGGTAAATTACACTTCAGAAGTCTTTGCCCTGTTTTATTTCTACAATGCATACACTAACCATGGCTACATTCAAGTCAGTTTGGACATTCCAACAGAATAACAACTTTTGATTAATCGTTTGAACATTGGAAATAATTTCCTTTAAAATAAAGAGACATTTATACAAAGGACAGCAAAGGAGTTGCCCTGAAGCAAAACAAAGAAACGGAAAAAATTCAGTTTGTGTTGTTGCTTTTTTCTGTCCGGATTCTGATGTTCCACACTGAGGAATCTTGTGTTATGAATCCAGGGCTGGTTGTCAGTTTTAATTGAGGTAGATGTGGACGGCTTCCCACAGCAGCTCTCTGGCCTGAAGCCGTCTATCTGGCTTCTAGACACCCCTGTGTCATCAGCATGTCCTTGAACATTTCAGGTACAGATCGAGTTAGTGGTTCATACCAGAGAAGAGAGTCTGGAGACAGCAACACCAAGCAAGAGAAGCCATGTGATGACAGTATAATAGATATTAGAACATCTTGGCAGTCTTTTTATAAGAGGGTCAATAAGTTCAAGGACCCAGATGGAACAGAGACAAATAGTTCTCCCCTGAACACCCAGTAAATAAGGTGCAAGGATCTATTTTTAAAAAGCTTTAACATTTTCTAAGAGGAAGAAATACCACAGAGAGTGAGAGAGTAAAATGAAGATAAGTTTTCAAGAAGGCATCACGAGACAGATGCCCTGTTTTCCATATTTTTATTTGCAGACTTTGACCTGAAAACCAGATTAGTTTCACCTATTTGTCCATTTAGCCAACACCTTGTCATCCTCCAAGAGTCATCTGGAATATAGCCTTACCCAGATTTATCAATCCTCACTTCAGTTCCTAGGAACACAGAATTAATTGTCCCCTCTCCATTTCAATACCAAGTAGTGGGCAATGTCTTTTCCTGCCTTTCCCTCTTGTGTTCTGGGAATGCGGATCCCAGAACAAGTGTTCTTTGTCCACGCATCTGGCTCCCCTGCTGGAACGAGCTTCTCAGGCAGTGATGCTGCCTTAAATCACATTTGATGCATTTTGATTGTTTGGCACCTGGTGTCACGCCGACACTTTCAGATCTGCCATACAAGTTGATTTCAGATTGAATGAATAAATACAATTTGGTTTGATTATGTGCCTATAGAAACTTTTCCTCTCAAAATTTTCTCATTACTTTGATTTCTCTAGTGACTCCTTGAGCAACATTGTTGTGTTAATTTCTGCAGCGTTCTGTAATTATTGTGGTTGTAAGCCTCCTTCATGCAACCATAAAACTTTGGGTATATTTTGGCCTATACTTGAGTTTTAAAAAAGGCTTGTATATTATAATCAATGGCAAGAAAAGAGGAATTTTGATTTCAGAACCAGTTTCACTAGGTTATTAAATAATTTTCATCAAGAGAACTTTCTTCCACTTTCAGGATTCATGATAAACAAAACTTACAGTAACCAAGAACACCAAGGAAAAACATTAAGTTGGCAGAGTATTTTTCTTATAGTCTCTCAATTTTCCTTTACCTGCTTCTCATCATCTACTACCAAACTGTATCCTTTTAATTTCAGTTTTAAATTGCCTATCATGTGTTTCATATCCACAAGATATTTTGATTTTTGTTTCTGTTTTGTTTTTGTTTGGGTCTGGAAATTATAAATCTTTGGATATAACCTAGTCAGAATTTAAAGTCTATGAGTATTTATATTTGAATAGGAAAATCTTTGCTTCTATATCTTAATGGAATGATTTTTAAAGATGAAGTTATCTTTGAGGATACAAAGCGTTTTTATTGAAAGAATGAGATGGTGTGGTTTTGTTAAAAAAAAATTGGACTGGAAATAGGGAGATTTGGATCTATCCCTGATTAATCATTTATTTCATAGATTCTAAAATATATATTTGGTCATCTTTTAATATCTATGAAATCAGGATGCACCTGGCTGTCATATATATAGTTTAACTGACAGTGTTTTTTCTTTATCAGGAGTGCGTAAAATAACGGTACATCTTACAATACATGGTATTTTAGTCATTAAAACATGGTGAGTGTGATGCTTGACAATTCATACAGTCACACACTCATTCATTCTGCTTGCAATAATTTTTATCCAGCACCTACTAGGATCCATTGCAGTTGGGCTTGGGAACTGAGGAACGTTCCTCGCTTAAGTTTTATAGTCATGTAAAGAGTGAATCTGCACATCTGTCTTCTCACCACTGAAACAAGAAGGTTGAAATAGGGGACTTCTGACAAGGAGCTTAACAGTCTATGATCTTTAACAACAAACTTGTATGAAGGGCTTTTGGACCTTTTTTTCTAGGAAGTTTGTTTGCTTGTTTGCTTTGTATGGTTTACCACCTTGGAAGGGCTTTCCTGGTGGCTCGCTGGTAAAGAATTTGCCTGACAGTGCAGGAGCCGTGGTTTGATCCCTGGGTGGGGAAGAGCCCCTGGAGAAGGAAATGGCAACCCACTCCAGTATTCTTGCCTGGGAAACTCAATTGACCAGAGGAGGCTGGAGGGCTGCAGACCTTGGGGTTGCAAAAGAGAGGATATGACAGCAACGAAACAACAACTGTGTTAGACGGTGGGGAGGGGCATTAGGACAGTACAATCATGTATCAGGCACCATAATAGCTGCTTTACATACATTTATTTAACTCCTACACTCCTATTGGGTAGATATCGTCCCCATTTTGCAGGTTACAATGTAGATGCTATGAGATTGTGAACTTATTCAAGCTCACACAGCTTATACATTTTAGAGTTACACTTTCAGTCTATGTCTATAGCATTCCAAAATTCATTAACTTTGACCCAGTTCACCAAATTAAGAGGCTGCCATTCCTGGCTTGCATGTTTTAGTTGAGTCCCGTTGGAGGTGATATTCAACATGAAGTATCTTTTTATGTCTTAGGACTTGATCCTAGTTTCAGCATATGAAACTGCAAAATGTTTCACAATTTTAACGTTTAAAATAAAGTTTAGAAGAGTTATAAAAGTCCCAGGTTCATATAATGGTGGGGATAGCTTTTATTATACTCATTTTCTTACTGATGACAATAATAAATTCTGATACACACACACACACACACACACACACACACACACTCATATTGTATACACAGGCATTGAGAGATCAAAAGCAGGCAGAAAGTGTTAGAGATTTGATCCTTGGTGAAGCAATCACGTTTGTTGAGGTTCACATTTGTTGGTTTCCTCCTGAGGGTGTTTACAGAGCCACAGATGGACTGTTAAGCTTCTTGAACATGGAAATTAGTATTTATCATCAAATGTGGTGTATTCTCAACCATTATTCTCTTAATTTTTTATGTCCCCTTTTCTCTCTCTTCTGACGCTTCTGTTTATGTATGGGTTTATGTACTTAATGTGTGCATGTGCGTGTGCTGAGTCACTCAGTCGTGTCCGACTCTTTGTGACCCCATGGACTATAGCCTGCCAGGCTCCTCTGTCCATGGGATTCTCCAGGCATGAATACTGGAATGGGTTGCCATTTTCTTCTCTAAGGTATCTTCATGACCCAGGAATCAAACCAGTATCTCTTTTATCTCCTGCATTAGCAGGCGGGTGCTTTACCATTAGTGCCACCTGGGAAGCCCTAATGGTGTACTCCAATTCTGTGTTCTTCATGGTATACTACAGTTCTGTAAAGTTCTGTTCATTTCTCTTCATTCTTTCTTGTTTCCTTTTTTCAGGTTGTGTAATCTCGATTGCAGAGAAGGCAATGGCACCCCACTCCAGTACTCTTGCCTGGAAAATCCCGTGGGCGGAGGAGCCTGGTAGGCTGCAGTCCATGGGGTTGCTAAGAGTCGGACATGACTGAGCGACTTCACTTACTTCTCACTTTCATGCATTGGTGAAGGAAATGGCAACCCACTCCAGTGTTCTTGCCTGGAGAATCCCAGGGACGGGGGAGCCTGGTGGGCTGCCGTCTATGGGGTCGCACAGAGTCAGACATGACTGAAGCGACTTAGCAGCAGCAGCAGCAGCAATCTTGATTGATCTACAGACTCACTGATTCTTCTACCAACTCAAATCTACTGTTGAACCCCTCTAGTGAATTTTTCATTTTGATTATTGTACTTTTCAAATTTATAATTCCATTTGTTTTGTTTTGTTTTCATTCACTTCATTTTAGAACAGTGTAAGATTTACAGAGCAATTGCAAAGACAATGAGTTCCTACACTTTGTTTCCTCTCTTTTTAACACCTGACATTAGTAAGGTGCATTTGTCACTATCAATAAACCAAAGTTGATATGAATCATGTTTTCTGTTTCTTTATATGTCTTTTATTTATTTTTTTGCTGAAACTGAGCACTTTATTTAATATATTGTAACAACTCCAGATATTGATTCTATCCTGGGGCTGGTTATTGTTAGTTAGCTGTTTGTTTATTTGCTTAGTGATTGGTTGAACTACTTCTATGAAGTCCATTTTTCCCTACACAGTCCAGCCTATGATGTTCTTACTCAGACTTTTTCCTTGCTTTATCTTTTCAATTTCTAGAGGTCACCTTAGGTCAACAGAAGTCATTTGCTGGTCAAAGTTTATGCTTAAGCTCCCTCAGCCAGGTGTATTTTCACTCTTTGGATGGCTGTGTCCTAGTTCAAGGGGTTCATGCCTGTGCCTTTTGTTTATCCTGTCTCTGGTCATTTCTGAGAGACTACAGCCTTGGTAATGCATCCAATCTTCCCGGCTATTAAGGATGAGTGTGATTTATTTTTAAGCCTAGATATCTATTGTTCCTGGATCAGAGGAGCCTCTTGTTGCTCCTGAGTTAAAGTTGTTCATTATCAGCGGTTCTACTGAAGTCTCTTGAGCCAGTTAGTCTTCTATCCCTTGCAGATCTGTGTGCCGTTTTGAAAATGCTTTCAAGTCTGTCCGTGTTCTTCTTTGGCCCTATATTGGAACAGCCTAGTGCATGCACATAGCTTCCAGACCAGAATTGACTGTGATCCCAGGAGAGTTCTTTCTGGCTATTTCTCTTCTAAATTTCTGGCTGCACTGTGATTTTTCTTGTTTTACAGAACAATCACTCTTCACCAAGTTCTCCATTGCCTTAGACATGAATTTCTCTGCATTGTGTTCCAAATAAAGTCAGTACCCCCCAGGTGGAGCTCACCATCTTTACAGTTTACTCTCCTCCCTGGGCAGGACCTTGGGGTCACTGCACCACAGCTAGGAGTAGGAACAGTAACCATTTTCTCCTGGAGTGATATCTCTATAGAAACTGGAGAGAGGCATACTAGCTTCTGGTCTTCAAAACTTGTCTAACTGGCATGGACTCTGTGCCACAAGAATGCTGAGATCATGCATATGGAGCAGGGAGCCACCAGGCCCCAGTAATTGACTGGCATGCTGAATAGAGCATACTCTAAGAGCTCAGTTCAGTTCAGTCGCATCCAACTTTTTGAGCTAGGGAAGGAAAAAGAACGCAGTTCTCTAGGTTATGCCAACCCAGAATATAATTTCTACAACACAGAGCTGGGAAGAGGAGGAAGGGATAAGAAACACTGGTGCCCTGCTCCTCTGAGGGTCAGAGACCTATTCTCCAGAGGTTTTCCTAACCCAGGGATTGAACCCAGGGCTTCTGCATTGCAGGCAGATTCTTTGCCTCTTTAGCCACCTGGTAAGCTGATGTTTAGTTCTTAGTGAAGCAATTTTGTTGTAGTCCACCCAGCTGGAAAGATTTTTTAAAATATAGAGTATTATTTCTAAAATCATTTAAATATATAACTTTTCTATTCAGAAATATAATAGTAAATTGTATTAAAAAGAAATTACAGACAGATTTTATCAATATTATGTCATTTGAAAACCCAAGCAACAATTTATCATTTTGCTCCATTTCAACAAATGGATTTGAAGAGTGGTTCTAAGAGGCCATGTTCCATGATTGGGCTGTTTTACCACCACCCTTGAGAACACCTTGAGACCACAACTTTCAGATCTGCCTAATCCCTAGAATTATTTGTGGGGTACAAGTTTATTTCTCTGTTGTTATAAGGTTTCTAGAAGCCTCACTAGAGGTGAAGATGTGAAGGGTTGTGTAAAAATGATCCTAGTCTAAGAAAGGATTGAGATAACATGTGTGCAATTTATTCTAAATTGCTTATTTTGTAGGCATTTCTATTCAGGAAAAATGAAGAAGAGAATCACACAAATTTTCATGCAAAATGTGCCTGAAAGTTCCAAATGCTTTTGTCTAAATGATCTAAATGATAATGCTAACATGGTATTGAACTTGGATATCTGTAAATTGCCTTGGTTGCCTAACACTTTGAGTGAGGAGATACCACCTGAGAAGAATTAACTGAGGAGGGGATCCTACAGATACCTAACAGCTGCTCCTTCCAAGACCAGGAAACGACATCATTAAGGATGATAAATGACAAAGTTGAAGGACAAGAGGTGAAATTGGCAGGTAATCCTGGAATATGGTAATGAAATGTTGTAATAGCACTTGGACTGGCTTCAGTAATTCCTTGTGCAGAAATGTCTGATGCATCTGGTGTCAAATTATTGAGTTCCATCTCCAAGAAGAGGTGATATTGGAAATTTCCCTGACTATTGGCAGGGTACTTAAGATGAGCCAGTAAATAAACTTATGAAATTTTTCCTAATACCACCATTATTTGGGATCTTTCTAAAACCTTTAATACAAGCTCTATTTTTCTACAAACAAACTTCTATCATAGACTCCCTGTACTAGTAATTGAATTTTTCTTCCATTATTCCAGTCTACTGAGCTCTGTTGAAAGCCTGCCTTTATGATTCAATAGATAACTCCTTATTTCAGCTTTATGTCATTTCAAGATATGATCAGAATGTCATTAGGCACACTGTGACCCAGTTTCCTTATCTATAAAATGGGGATTATAATAATATCTAATCCAAAGGGTTCTTCTGAGCCTTGAGTAAATTAATGCATGAAGAGTTTACAGTAAACTCTCAACATTTCAGGGCTTCCCTGTGGCTCAAACAGTAAAGAATCTACCCGCAATGCAGGAGACCTGGGTTCAGTCCCTGGATTGGGAAGATCCCCTGGAGAAGGAAATGGCAACCCACTCCAGTATTCTTGCCAGGTGAATTTCATGAACAGAAGAGCCTGGTGGGCTACAGTCCATGGGGTCACAAAGAAACCTGGCAGACTACAGTCTGCGGGGTCACAAAGAAGCCTGCAGACTATAGTCCATGGAGTCACAAAGAGTCAGACACGACTGACTAAATTTCACTTTTTCTCAACATATAAAATATTATTATTGTTATTATTATTTAATAAAAAATTTAAGATAATATAAAACTAAAAAAAAAAGATCAAGCTCGCACACCACCCCACATGCTACTATAAATCTCTTTCCAGGAAATACTAGTCTAATAAGCAAAATTATTTGAGCTTGCTTGTTTTGCCAGTGACAAATCCATTTGGTTGGACCAGCCCACAGTTCATCTCCTTCTTCTCAAGAATAAAATGAATTATTGTCACATGTGTTGCTCAAATAAAGAGCACCTGTCTTCTTCTGATATAAGTCAGTCAGTCCAGTCCAAACACAAGACAAATTTCCATTGTATACGACTTCTCCTATGTGAATGTCTGACATGCTAGAGACCATCACTGTCTTTCATACATGTTTTGATACTCTTCATGAATTGATTCTTTCCTTCTTTTGGTTTAATGAGTTCTTTCTATGAGCTGGGTAATGTCCTGTATATTAGAGTTAAAGAAATAGATGCAAGTTATCATTCTGGTTTCTTACAGCCTAAGGAAATATAGGTTATCATCACAATTTTATGGGGAAATTGTGACAGGGAAATGAATGGACCAAAGGTGGGTTTTATACAGTATCTCTTTAGAGATGTGACACTTGAGCTAAGTCTTGAAGATGAAGGAAGGTGAGGGCATTCTAAGGAGAATTGTTTATGAAAGGTGTAGAAGAGGCAGCTGTTGTGATGAGGGCAATAAGGTGACCTGTAGGGTTGTAGGTAAATGGTAGGAAATGATGTTGGAGAGGCAGGCATGACTGATGGATATAAATTAATGAGAGAAAAATACCACATAGTACACGATTTAGTGATGGATTAATTGATGTTAAAAAAGTTACAGGCAAGAGACAGCTCAGGGATGAGGAAAGGTTATGTAAGAGGCTGGCTGGGATGTGATTGTACTCCAAGAACTATGACTCTCAACCTCTAAAGATGCCCCTCCCTGGAGAAAGGTCATAAAGAGGCTACCGTGGCCCAACATCAGTGCCCGTCATAAGGACCATGGCAGCCCCCGGGATCCAAAGCTCTCACCCGACGCCCTCACAGGCAGTGGAACAATGACTTTCCTGTCCTTCCAGGAAGCCCTTAGTGAAGACAGTCTGGTGTGAAGATAGCTCACTCCTTTTTCTTCAAAGGAAAAGACTAGAGGTAGCTTCCATTTTTGAAATGCCTTTCTTGCACATGTGAGTTCTATTGTTCTCCACACAATGGGAAAGAGGAAAAACTTGTCCAAAGAATAACCGGCACTAGAGGTGTTATCCAATTCCGACCCATTCTTCATGCCTCTGTTCTGGCTCACAAAAATTGCTGTTTGAACCTCAGAGTCTTTTGAAGCTATTCAGAATAATGTAAATAAATTTTTTGTGCTGTCCATAAAAATTTTAGCTCAATAAATTCCCTAGGACCAAACCATTACAGGATATGACATTTTCCTTGAGTTGGCACCTAAGACTTCAATGAGTACCAATATAAGGGTCAAATATTGTCACCAGTCTCTCTGACCAGTTCTTGCTGACTTAATCCCAAACTGATTAAAGAACCCCAGAAAATATCTTACTTCGTCAGATTGTTGTTGTCACAAAAATCTTAATGGTCCTTTCAAATGAAAATGTACCTCGCAGGCCTAGTAACTGACCTATTTGATTCCAACATAGATCATAATAATTTGACAGTGTCACTTACTTTAGAGTCTGATTGCCTTCTTTGCCTCCGGGTGATAGAGAAAAAGGGATTTTGCGACTGAAAGGGTTAAGTGGATTTTATTATAATGTGCTCCTATTCCATTCCCTCCCTCCAGCTCCTTCACAAAATGTTAATCTAATTGTGATACTATCACTTTGATGACAATATGACAAGACAGACAAATTTGATTTTATTCTCCACAGAGCAAAGCATATGCTGCTTGGGAGGCTTTGACAGAGAGAAGGACATAAAACAAATGGAGTTCATGAATATACAATTTTATTGTACACAGTAGTGACATCCAAACTTCAGAGACTAGGTGGGTGAGACTGAGGCCTTCCTATTGAGATTAATGGGTACGTAAAAAGGTGCCAATGGAGAGTACTACAGTTTATGTTAAAAATGTCGATGTGGATAAGAATAATTTTCTTCTCAAGATGAATGATACACTTAATGGTTGTGAGACATTCGTGCCCAGTAGCAGTTCCTCCAAAGTAATTTTTTGTTGTTATTGTAAATTATATAATCTTAACTGCAATTATAGTCCTTTTTAGGTAAAGGTCAACTTAGTGCTGGGGATGGTTATAAAGCAAAAAGGAAATTGGTATATGGATTCCCTTGTTGATAGCTTATGAGTGATTTCAAGTGATATGATTTTTTTAGTAACTCTATTTCTTGTTTAATGTAATATAGCGAGTAGAGACAGCACACATTAACAAAACACAAATTAGATTTCTCTAAGTAAACATGTATCTTCTAAAGGAGTAGAGCTGTTGGAGAAAGGACAGTTTGAAGGTTAAAGACACCAACCAAACAGGGGAGGCTTATTTTGAAGAAAAGCAGAAGAATGAGAAGTATGATGAAATTCTCATTGTTGGGCTTATATCTCTATTTTTAAAATTTGGTTTACTGAAACATGAAATCCAGGAACATGGTTCCTGGTCTTTGCTTTAAAAATCTTACTAGGGTGTTACATGAGATTCAATGATTCAATGATTCATTCAGGATGAAAATGATTGTCTGAATACCCTGACTGCAAAGCAGTAGTTTGAATCTTATGATCATAAGTTCAGAGTGATCAATACAGATCAACATCAAATCTCAAAGTTTATTCTTTATAGAGAACAAAAATGCCCAGATCATAATAGGAAATGCAAAAGCAGTCTGTCAAACTTCAAAGATCTTTTTTTAAGATTATAATACATTTCCTAAAATGAAAGGCCTAAAAAAAAGTCACTTCAGTCGTGTCCGACTCTGTGCGACCCCAGAGACGGCAGCCCACCAGGCTCCCCTGTCCCTGGGTTCTTTAGGCAGAGATGGCAGCCCACCAGGCTCCCCCGTCCCTGGGATTCTTTAGGCAAGAACATTGGAGTGGGTTGCCATTTCCTTCTCCAGTGCATGAAAGTGAAAGGTGAAAGTGAAGTCACTCAGTCGTGTCCGACTCTTGGAATTAACAGAAGGAATTGCGTCTCAGAAAGTACAAACATTTATGGTTCAACTGTATGATTTCCTCTCACTTGAGCTTCTGTATGATTTTGATCAATAGGAAAAGTTTCACAGAAAATAATGTCACATGGAAAAGGTTAGATGAACTTTGACAGTGAAGGTCTTTTAAGATCCTGTAGTATAACAATACATATTTACATGCTCAGTTGTGAAGGACTCTCTGTGACCCCATGTACTGTGGCCCACCAGGTTCCTTGGTTCATGGGATTCCCAGGCAAGAACACTGGAGTAGGTATCCATTTCCTTCTCCAAGGGATCTTCTCAGCCCAGGGATTAAACCCATGTCTGCTACATTGGCAGGCAGATTCTTTACCACTGAGCCACTAGGGAATTCCTATAGTATAACCATGGTATCCCCTTTAATAGACATACCCTACTGGCCAGACTAACATCTTTTCGGGAAAATGCCTCCCCTTGAACCAAGTAAGGCTGATTCTATTCCCAGGTTCTGAAAGTGTCCCATCCATGCTCTCCCGAAATACTTTACTGGCAATCTCAAGAAAGAAGCACTCTTTATTTCTTCCCTACAGGTCAATCTGAATGTAGCTAGTGGGGCTGTATGTCACCATATGAGGAATCTGCCTGAGAGTGACCCCAACATAGGAGACAGCAAATCCAGAGGAAGAAAGTATACTTGCAGGAACATATGTCCTAGACTCAGCCATAGCTACACCACCTCGAACATCCTCATGGCAAGAGCCATCACATTTACTTCTTGGTTAAGCAAGATGGACCATTTTTGCTAACTCTCCTGTACTAGCCCTAATGTCTAAATGGAAAAAAAAAATTATAAATAACTAGGATAGAAGTGAGAAGACAGAGTCTGTGAATAACATTGTCACTAACATGTTCTGTCCTTTGTAGAAAATTAATGTATCATTGCCATCTAGTTCTTTTCACAGACAATTCTTTTATTATTTCTTCTGTGTACCCAGTATTGTGAAAGCTTGTGTCTACTGAACCAGCCAATAATAACTGGGTCATTTTTCTATTTTCAGATAATTGGGTATGCTCACATTTGGTGGACAATTTTAGGTTAGTGGAGATCCTAGTTTTAGTATTCCAAATTCCAGACAAAAGAAAAGTTGATGTCTTTATTGACATGTGTTGGCTCAAAATGAAACAGGTTCTTAATGTGATTTGCATTAGGATTTAAAAAATAATGAAAATATTTCATGTTCCCTCTTTACTGTCTTCAAGGACAGTTTTGGAAAACATAGCCTTGGACTGCGTCACTTACGGATTTGATTACATTTTCAAAATCCTCAGGTTAGAACGTGGAGTTCAGCTGTGTGGTTGGATTATTTTATGTACAAATAAAATATAGAAAGGCAATTATAAATGCAGTTTTATTTAAATTTGACTCAAGTTCCACTTAAAAAATATTTTTAGTGTTATGTAAAACCTGCCTTGGGGCTATTCCAGGCCACTTAGAGGCAAGGTAGTCTAGACTCATAACTGAAAGGGTAAAGTCTGGACCCAGGCTGGATTTACATCCTGACTCTTGGCTCAGAACATAAAGAATCTGCCTGCCATACAGAAGACCTGGGTTTGATCCGTGGTCAGGAAAATCCCCTGGAGAAGGGAATGACAACCCACTCCAGTATTCTTGCCTGGAAAATCCCATGCACAGAGGAGCCTGGAGGGCTACAGTCCATGGGGCTGCAAAGAGCTGGACACAACTGAACAACTAACACAGAACCCCCAGAACTGATAAAATCATATCTCTAGGGGGTGAGCCTCAGGCATTAGGATTTTTATTTTTACTAAATCAACAGATCAGAATTATTTGCTTATTGTGTGTGTGTGTGTGTGTGTGTGTGTGTGTTATAAATGTGGGCCACTGTTTCTTCTCCCCAACCTCCCTTCCACATTTTTACTTTGTCACATCTTTAAAGTGCATGAATTAAGGTAAAAATTAGAGAAAAGCATATCTACTTTTTCAAATATTCTTTAAGAATATAGAATTTTTCTAAAATTTTTTTCTTTTTAAAAAGCTTCTCTTTTGCCTTGCTATACAACACGTGGATCTTTTCTGATCAGGGCTGGAACTCTGGTCCCCTGTAGTGGAAGCATGGAGTCTTAATCATTGGACAACCAGGGAAGTCCAAAACTAAGTTTTTACACAATTTTAAAAGTTTACTTTCCAGCTCAAGTTATTATATAATATTGGCAATTTCCCCTGTTTTGTCTAATATATCTCCACCTACAGTTAGTATTTGACCTCCTACTTCCCAACCACTGTGTGCTTCCTCCACCCTCTTCACTGGCAACCATTCACCTGTTCTATTGCATATATTTGTGAGTCTTTCTTTTTGTTGTCATTGTTGTATTTACTGATTTGTTATACTTTTTTTAGATTCCACACAAGGCCTTGGGATGTTATAAAGTTCTTCAGCGCCTCTTCAGTTCTTCAGATGATAAGTTTTAGAACTTATAAGTTCTAAAACTTATCATCACTTATACGTTCTAAAACTTACCATCACTTTAGAACTTATAAGTTCTAAAACTTATCATCACTTTTAAGTTCTAAAACTTATCATCACTTGGGATGGTTTTTAAGCAGTCATGATACTAGGACTCTGCTTCTGGAAATTCTGACTTAATTCCTCTGGGATGCGGCCAGCGACCGATATTTTTTAGAACTTCTAAATGAAGAAAATCTGCACTGAGAACCACTAGAGCATGATGTTAATTACCAGAGGGACAAAGCCCCTTCAGAACAGTTCTCAGACCTGAAGGAAATGGGGTTCTCAACCGATTTTCAAAGTACGGCTCAGGCAAGAGGGGACTATATGAAACTGAGTTAAGTGGAATTAGGGACATCACAAGAGCAGGATTTGGAATAGAAAATGATGCAATGGAAGAATAAACTTTAAAATAGTTGGAGACATCTGATTAGGAGAGGAAAAACAGATGTATTTATGGGGAGAGTAAGACAAACGGTACAGCTGGATCAGAGGTAGAAAATGAATTGAGATGAGATTGAAAAAAGCAGGCAGAGTTAGGGCAGGTGAAAGTCTGTCAGCCACGTTATGTGTTTGATATGCTTCATCAAAATACAGAGTGCCGTGGACGATGGAGAAAATTATAACGACCCTTTCTGCCAGGTAACTTCCAGTCCCCTTACATGGATTTAATATGCTTCTCAGCCCTTACCACCATCTTATCTACTATAAGTTTAATAAGTTGAGTCGTGAAATAGCTGACATTAGACCACTTTTTTTACTTAAAAATAGAAATTTTGTGTAACCAAATCTAATGCTTGTTTAGTTTTATTTCTCTCCTGTTGAAATGTAAGTTCCCCAATGACAGGGATTTTTGTCTTTTCATTATTATGTCCTTAGAGTTTAAAATGACTGGTACACAAAAAGTACTCAGTGAATATTTTTTGGATGAATAAAGAAATTCTATTAAAAGTGCTCGCTGAAGATTAGAGAAAACCAAAGGGGAAAAAATATATGTATATATTTAAGCTGGTTGGATGTTTGCATTTAAAAGATAAAGAAAATCAATATAGTGAAAATGAGTATACTACCCAAAGCAATCTACAGATTCAATGCAATTCCTATAAAGATACCAGCGGTGTTTTTCACAGAGCTAGAACAAATAATTTCACAATTTGTATGGAAACACAAAAAACCTCGAATAGCCAAAGCCATCTTGAGAAAGAAGAATGGAACTGGAGGAATCAACCTGCCTGACTTCAGGCTTTACTACAAAGCCACAGTCATCAAGACAGTATGGTACTGGCACAAGGACAGAAATAGAGATCAATGGAACAAAATAGAAAGCCCAGAGATAAATCCACACACCTATGGACAGCTTATCTTCGACAAAGGAGGCAAGAATATACAGTGGATTAAAGACAATCTTTTTAACAAGTGGTGCTGGGAAAACTGGTCAACCACTTGTAAAAGAATGAAATTAGATCA
>SJXQ01010852.1:0-65946 GCA_006408695.1 Aepyceros melampus | reverse complement strand
TTGGTCTCTCCGTCCTATTCCTCTGCCATCTTAGGTGCTGCGGGCAGACAGATTCTTTACCACTGAGCCATCAGTGAAGCCCAAGACTTTAATGTATTTTTTAAATTCATCTATATTGCATATATCAGTAGTTCCTTCCTTTTTATTGCTGAGTAGTATTTATTTTGCAAATAGATCACAGTTAGCTAATCCACTCTTGATGCACATCTGGTCTGTTTCAGTTTGGGCTAATAAAGCTTCTCTGAACAATCATATATGAGTTTTTTTGGATATATGTTTTTATTTATCTTGAATAAATACCAAATAGTTGAATGGCTGGATCATAAGATATGTATATAGAAGTTTATAAGTAGCTGTGATATATTTTTCCAAATGTGAAGAAATACTTCTTTTGTTCAAGATGCCTTGGACATCTCTGACTCATGGGCTTCCCAGGAATAGAAGTGCCCTTTGTTGTGGAAATTGTGGAGGTGGAATGATTCCCACCCCCTTCCTGGATCAGAATTGATTCAAGGATATAAGTGCTTCTTCTAGCAGCTCTGCTCTCACAGCTGTCAGCCTTGGTCAGGGGGAGGCAGGGAAGTTTAATTATAATGCTTCTGACAGTTTCTGAGCACAGAGCCCAGTGCCTGCTGCACCAACAGCTGAGCTCAGCCAGAAGCTGCCATGCTGAAAACTCACCTCTCAGTATCAGGCTGTTCATCAGTAGGCCTGCCTAATGGTCCAAGAATTTCACATCTCCACATGCTCATTGCTCATCAGGTGCAGGTTGCAGGCACATTCCAGCTACAGAGGCTTGCATCAGTTTCCTCATATTACCACTGAGTTAGTTGCAGCTCATGATACAGTCCAGCAGAGCCCAATCCTCTAGAGAATGAAATCTTTAAACACACTCCATGTTCTCAGAGTTTATAACATTTGCACATACATCTACTGACAGGCTCTGCTCATGTCCCTCTGGGATCCATTTTATGACTTGTGACTTCTTTTTTCTGTGGCTGAAAAGGAGAGTAAGGTCACCAAGATAGTTTGGGAGGTAAGGCACTCTTGTTTTTCCCCTTTCAAAATGCTCTTTACTTCCTCCCATAGCATTTCAGCAGTGCCTTACAGAGGCTTGCATCAGTTTCCTCATATTACCACTGAGTTAGTTGCAGCTCATGATACAGTCCAGCAGAGCCCAATCCTCTAGAGAATGAAATCTTTAAACACACTCCATGTTCTCAGAGTTTATAACATTTGCACATACATCTACTGACAGGCTCTGCTCATGTCCCTCTGGGATCCATTTTATGACTTGTGACTTCTTTTTTCTGTGGCTGAAAAGGAGAGTAAGGTCACCAAGATAGTTTGGGAGGTAAGGCACTCTTGTTTTTCCCCTTTCAAAATGCTCTTTACTTCCTCCCATAGCATTTCAGCAGTGCCTCTTTTATGACACTGAACACATTCTTCCCTGTATTGTCACTGTTTGAGGTCATTTGTTTACTTAATACCCACCTAGTTCCAGAAAATATTTTAAGTGATTTGTAAGAATAAATTGAATATAAATAGATACTGTAAATTAAAAGTGGAATGAAAGACAAATGAGGGTGGGGACATAAAATGGATTCAGGAATGCTATTTTTGTACACTTTTTAGCCCTCCTTATGAATGTGAGTGCCCTAAGGCAAGAACTGTTTTATTCATCTTTGTATTTCTAAAAAGTTTTGATACATTAAAAAAATAGTTTTATCAAGATATTTGCATACCATAAAATCCACCCATTTATTTGTAAACTTCAGTGTTTTTAGTATATTCACAGTTGTGCAATCATCATCATAATCCATTTTAGAAAATTTTCATCACCCCATAAAGAAACCCCAAACCCATTACCAGTAAATCCCATTTTCCCCTATTCCTACTCCTGGCAACCATTAATCTGTCTCTAAAGATGTGCCTATTCTGGGTATTTTATATAAAGGACACATACAATATATGTCCTTTTGTGTCTTTCTTCACTTATATTTTCATAGTTCATCCATGTTGTTTCATGTATCAGTATCTGTCTTTTTCTTATGGCTGCCTAATATTCCATCACATAGATGTAACATATTTTGTTTATCCATTCATCTGTTGATGAGTATTTATGATATTTCTTTTTTGGCTATTATGAATAATGCTGCTGTAAACATTTGTGTGCAAGTTTTTCTGTGCACATATGTTTTCATTTCTATTGAGTATATACCTAGGAGTTGAATTGCTGAATCATATGGTAACTCTGTGTTTAGTCCTTTAAGAAATTGCCAGACTGTTTTCCATGTTGGCTACACCATTTACATTCCCATCAGCAGGGCATAATGGTTCCAATTTTTCTATATTCTTTTTTAAAAATTTTATTGAAGTATAGTTGAGTTGCAATGTGTTAGTTTCAGGTGTATGGCAAATTGATTTAGTTACATACATATATATTCTTTTTCAGATTCTTTTCCATTATAAGTTATTGATTTCTCTACATTTTTGCCAACATTTTTCATTCTCTGCCTTTATGATTCTTCTCGCCTAGTGGGTATGAAGTAGTATCTCACTTTTTTTTAATAATACTTGTTTGTTCATTCATTTATATTTGGCTGTACGAAGTCTTAGTTGCAGCATGCAGGATCTTCAGTTTTTGTTGTGGCACATGGGATTCTTTGGTTGTGGCATGGGGGATCTAGTTCCCTGACCTGGGATTGAACTGGGGCTCCCTGCCTTGGGAGTATGGAGCCTTAGCCACTTGACCACCAGGGAAGTCCCATATCTCATTTGTTTTTGATTTGCATTTCCCTAAAAACTAATAATGTTAAGCATCTTTTCATGTGATTACTGGCCTTTTGTGTATCCTACTTGCAGATATGTCTCTCATAGCCTTTTTTATTTTTACTGGATTATTTGTTTCTTAATTTTTGAGTTGTTAGTGTTCTTTGTATATCCTATATACAAATTCCTTGTCAGCTATATGATTTCCAAATATTTTCTCCTGTTTTGTGGGTTGTCTTTTCATTTTCTTGATGGTATCATTTGAAGCACAAGTATTTTTAATTTTGATGAGATCCAATGTATTTATTTATTTATTTATTTTGTCATTTCTCCTTTTGATGTTGTGTGCAAGAAGGTTTGACTTAACCCAAGATCAGGGAGATTTGCCAGCTCTTTCTTATACAGATATGCACGTGTTTATTTACAACAAGAGCTACCATTTGTTGAACACTTGCTTTGAGCTTGATATTATGCCAAGCACTGTCAAGAGGGTATTTATGTCAATAACAGCAACAATAGCTAACTTTATTGAATTTGTATATGAATGATCTTATTTAATCCTCACAACAAATCTATGAGGTAAATATGATTATATCTGTTTTACAGATAGAGAAACTGAAGATCAGAAACATTATCTGCACATGATGCTTAGAATTTCTATAGCCATCTTCTGAGGCATTGATGTCAAACTGTGAGCAACATAAGGGAAATATGGAAAGAACAAGCTATTGGTAGATAATGAGTTAAAAACAAACAGCATCAACCACAACATTAATAGCTGACATTTATTGAGCACTTGACAAGAGTTATCTCATTTGTCACAATAGTTCTTTGAGGAAAAAATATATGATGATGACCCCACTATGAGGTTCAGAAATGTTAAATACTTTAGCAGATCTTATTGGTAACTTCCACTTTTTCCTCACTAATAGGACTCCAGTTGTTTTTTTTTTTTTAACCTTCCTTTGTGTAGCCATGATGGTGGTGG
The DNA here is from genome assembly GCA_006408695.1 of Aepyceros melampus. Taxonomy (NCBI): domain Eukaryota; kingdom Metazoa; phylum Chordata; class Mammalia; order Artiodactyla; family Bovidae; genus Aepyceros; species Aepyceros melampus. The sequence continues at coordinate 62,186 of SJXQ01010852.1, read as the reverse complement.
AGGGCAGTGAACGCTTTCTTATCCAGAGGAAGTGAATTATAATTAATTGAAGCCATTTAGTGGTCTCATTCCCCTTGTCAGTATAAGTTTCTGCATGGAAATGGGGTTAATACTGGAGATGGGACCTGAAGGGATGTCTGCTGAGGGGCTTCTAAGAAAAAATTTTCACTGAGAATAAAAAGCAAGGGATCTTCCACTTTATCTTTGTCTTTTTGTCATGTCACCCCTCATCATATAGCACAGAGCCTGGTGCATTGAAGAAACTCAGTAAAAATTCTGTGGAATTAAACTCTTGAGTATTCTATTGTAGGTCCTTTTTTTTTTTCACTTTGATCCATACAAGGATATTTTAGTCCATAAATTATCTCAGAGACTGCCTATAGATGAGCAAGTTTTCTAGTTGTTTCCTGGGACTTAAATTAGGCCAGTGACCACAGGCACTACCACTCTTCTAAACTTCTGGAAAAACTACGTAAGGATTCACATTCCCTTTGTTAATGTATTAAGAACACAGTTTTGCTCAGTTCAAGCAAAATTTATAGGTGACACCTTTCATTGAACTTACACTTATCAAACATTTTCCCAGATGGAGATAGGTTATATCTTATATTTTAAAATTAATTTTAGTCACTTATATAATTAAATACATATTATTTATGTAATACATAAATGATTAACCTTTATTTCTTTAACATCATTACTTTATATGAATTATTTTCTGTTTGCTTAACTATATTCTGTAATAATTCTTTCCAAGAGTTTCTGGGGGTGGTAAGTTTTCTGGGTTCTTATATGTCCAAAACACCTTTATTCCTCCATCCCACTCGTATAATAGTTTGTTTGGGTATTAAATCGTAGGTTCAACATTATTTTCACTCAGTAGTTTGAAGACATGGCTCCATCACTGTCCTGCAATCTGACGTGGCTAATGGAAAGTCTGAGGTCAAACCTATCCTTGTTCATTGTGGGTGGTCTTTATTTTCTCCTTGAAAGATTTCAGTATTTTCATGTTATCCTTTATGCTCTAAAATTTCTCTGTGGTGTATCCAGGTTTCGAGTACTTTTTAAAATTACTGTTCTCTTTTTTAAAACAGGTTATCATCCTTGGCACTTACAGGGTCCTTTCAATCTGAGGATTTGTGACTTCAACTCTAGGGAGTAGTTTGTTTATTTGCTTTGCCATTTAATCTGCAAATATTGATTCCCATGCATTCTCTCCATTTTTACTCAGTGGAACTCCCTTTAGACAAATGCAGAAATTTCTTGATTTGTTTATATTTCATGCCTCTCATTTTTTCTTTACTACTTTTAATCCTCCTATCCTTTAATATTATGCTTTGGGTAAATGCCTCAGTCCAATTTTCTAGATCTATGATTTAATTTCTATTTGCATCCATGACAAATCTTAGTTTGGTCCATTTATTAGCTTCACCTATGTTATTTATTTTTAAAAAGCTCTTTTTTTTCATACTTACCTATTATTATTCATAATTACTTGTTCTTTCATAGATGTAATATCTTTTCTTTATCATTCTGAGGTTATTATTTTATACTAATGTTCTGAGGACTCTACTTATCTAATGAAAGTCCTTTCATTTGTTGAGCACATTATCTCTATTTAATGGCATTTTCTTTGTTTAAATATTAGGTGATTCTTTTATTATATGCTTCTCTCACTAAGACATGTCCGATTCTTTGTGACTCCATGGACTGTAGCCAGTCAGGCTCCTCTGTCCATGAGATTCTCCAGGCAAGAATACTGGAGTGCGCTGACATTTCCTTCTCCAGGGAATCTTCCCAACCCAGGGATCGAACTCAGGTTTCTTGCATTCTGTAGTTGAGATTTTTCTTAGACTGTCTTTTCCTTCCATTTATATAACCTGTTTTAGAGAATAGAGGGAAAATATCTATTTGCTGTTTTCAATCAAAGTGTGTGTTGTGGAGAACATGCCATAATAAGGGTGCCTTGATGAATCTGTGTACCTCTCTATTTCTCATTAATACTGTCATTTATTTTGCCATTGCCTATCACCCATGATACTCAACTATCCCACTATCCTAACTCGCATACTCATTGCTTTCACTTGAAGAAAATCTCTCTGTTGCTGCTTGCAGGTCCATCTGGTTGGAAAAGGAATGGAGAGGAGTTTTCTGGGTTTTCTTCCTGTTGTACTGAGTAGTTGTTGCCTCTAAGACCACTCTTTTGCCACAGGTTTTACCTTTTGACACGGAGAACTCCTGGGATACTTTCACTACCTATGAGAATACTCTGCACTACTCTCCTAGGTATGTCCTAAACTGTGGCTTCCTTCTTGAACCAAAACATCTTCTAAGGTGTTCCTCAGTTTTTGGCCCACCAAGAGTGATTTCAAGCATGACTATGTATTGAATCATTTTTCTATTGTGTCAGGTAGAATAGAGCAAGTGAAGAAACTGTAAATAGCAGTGGTTCAAGGAAGCTATGCAGTTATTTCTTTATCCCTGTTTCATAAATAGACTCCACTAACTTGCTCAGTGTCACATAACTAATAAACTACGGAACTGGGGTCTGAACCCAGATGTGACTCCAAAGTCTACCTTGTTAGGTTCTTTTCCTCCATACCAGTGGTGCTCAACTTTGGCTGTATATTAGAATCACCAAGGTAGCTTTAAAACATACTAATGCTTCAAAACTACACCATATCAATTAAATCATAGTGAAGAGTGTTTTGTAAAACTTTCTAACATACTTCTTTTTTGCCTAAATATGCTATATATTCCTCTGCCAAATATTTTCCTGATTACCTAATTGCTGGCACTCTGCTTAAGTTTTATTTGCCTGTGTAATTTTGAAAATTATTTTGAAGAAATATGGAAAATTACCTTAGTTCATATTTGATTCAAATTTTTAAAAAATTATTAAGAAATACAGCAAAGCATGCAAGATTATACAGACTCTGAAAAATCAGTCTATGTAATCAATCATGTTAACAGACTACAGAAGAAAAATCACACAAATTGATGGATGTAGAAAAACCATCTGACAAATTCAACACCCATTCATGACTTAATAAAAAAAACCACCACAGAAAACTCTAGAATACACAAACTTACTCAGCTTGATACAGTACAATACCAAAAAACAAACAAACAAAATCTCTTAGCTAATATCACATTTAACAATAAAGACTAAATGTTTTCCAGCTAAGATCAGGAACAAGTCAAGAATGCCCATTCTCACCACTGCTATTCAACATAGAACTAGAAGCTTTGCCTAAAGCAAAATGTGGAAATAAAAGGCATTCCAATTGAAAAGGACTAAAGCCATCTCTGTTTGCAGATGGGGATTTCTGGGTGGTTCAGTGGTAAAGAACCCACCTGCCAATTCAGGACGGAGAAGGCAATGGCACCCCACTTCAGTACTCTCGCCTGGAAAATCCCATGGATGGAGGAGCCTGGTAGGCTGCAGTCCATGGGGTCGCTAAGAATCAGACAAGACTGAGTGACTTCACTTTCACTTTTCACTTTCATGCATTGGAGAAGGAAATGGCAGCCCACTCCAGTGTTCTTGCCTGGAGAATCTCGGGACGGGGGAGCCTGGTGGACTTCCGTCCATGGGGTCGCACAGAGTCGGACGCGACTGAAGCGACTTAGCAGCAGCAGCAGCAGCAGCCAATTCAGGAAACATGGGTTCAATCCTTGGGTCAGGAAGATCCCCTGGAGAAGGAAATGGCAATCTGCTCCAGTATTCTTGCCTGGGAAATCCCCTGGAGAGAGGAGCCTGGCAGACTACAGTCCATGGGGTCGCAAAAGGGTCAGGCATGACTCAGTGACTAAAACAACAGCAACAATTTGTTGATGACACGATGATCGATGTAGACAATCCCAGGATAAGTATAAAAAACTTTTGAAACTAGTAAGTGAATTCAGCATGGTTGCCAAATACGAGATCAATTGCATTTCTATGTAGTAACGATGAATATGTGGAAAGCAAAACTTTAAATACAATATTACTTACAATCTTTTTAAAAAAAGAGAAATATTTAGGTGTACATCCATCAAAACACATATAGGACATGTATGCTGAAAATTACTAAACACTGAGGAAAGAAATAAAAGATCTGAATAAGTAGACAGACTTACCACATACATGGATATAAGATTCAATATAGTAAACATGTCAGTTTCTTCAAATTGGTATATAGGTTTACTGCAATCCCTATCAAAAATTATCAGCAAGAATTTCATAGATATAAGCAAGATTATTTTAAAATTTCTATGGAAATGTAAATGACTTAGAGTGGCCAAAACAATTTTGAAAAAGAATAAAATAGGAAATCAGTCTACCTAATTTCAAGACTTTTTTTTTTATAGCTACAATAATCAAGACTGTTTGATATTGTAGGATGGAGGGCATCCCTGGTGGCTCAGAGGTTAAAGCGTCTGCCTCCAATGCGGGAGACCTGGGTTCGATCCCTGGTCCGGGAAGATCCCCTGGAGAAGGAAATGGCAACCCACTCCAGTATTCTTGCCTGGAGAATCCCATGGACGGAGAAGCCTAGTAGGTTACAGTCCATGGGGTTGCAAAGAGTCGGATACGACTGAGCGACTTCACCTCACCTCATAGTTACATAAATCCATGGGCTAGAATAGAGAACACAGAAATAAACTTACAAAAATATACTCAGTTCACTTTCAACAAAGGTGGAAAAGCAATTCAATGGAGGATCTTCTCAACAAATGGTGCTGGAACAATTGCATATCCATAGACAAAAAAAATATGAGCTATAATCTAAACCTCATACCTGACACAAAAAATTAACTCAATGTGCATCACAGATTTAAATATAAAATGCACATTTTTAAACTTTTAGAATATGACGTAGAAGAAAACTTCAGGACCTAGGCTTCATGAAGAGACCAATAATACCAAAAGCTTCATAATACCATAATACCAATAATACCAAAAGCTTCATAATACCAAAAGGACAAACCATAAAAACCATGAACATATTAAAAAAATTTTTTTTAATTTGCTTAACAAAGAATGAAAAGACAAACTGACTAAGAGAAAGCATTTGCAAACCCACATGTGTGACAAAGGACTCAGATCTAGATTATATAATAAACTCTCAAAACTCAACGTTAAAAAAAGCAAGCAATTCAATTAGAAAATGGCAAAAGGCACAACGGGTTATATCACTGAAGAAGCTATACAGTTATAGCAAATGAGCATGTGAAAAGATGTTCAACACCATTATATATTAGGGGAATGCAAATTTAAAACACAACATGATATTATTACACATCTGTTAGAATAGCTAAAATAAAAATAACAAATGCTGGTGAGAATGCAGAAAAACTGCATCTCTCATATATTGCTGGTGGGTATATAAAATATTAAACCACTCTGGAAAATAGTCTGGTAATAAGAAATTAATTGGGCTTCCCTTGTGGCTCAGATAGTGAAGAATCTGCCTGTAATGTGGGAGACCTGGGTTTGATCCCTCCTTTGGGAAGATCCCCTGGAGAAAGTAAAGGCTACTCACTCCACTATTTTGGCCTGGAGAATACTATGGATTGTATAGTCCACGGGGTCACTAAGAGTCAGACACGACTGAGTGACTTTCACACTTCACATTAATAAAATGAAGCATATAATTTTCAAATGACACAGCAGTTATACTTCTGGGCATTTAGTTTCCAGATAAATAAAATCTTATGGCTGCAAAGAAACCTGTGCATCGCTGCTTACACTTAGCATTCATTTATTCTATTTCACTGTATGTAGCATTTCATGTATGAATAACCGCTAATCAAATTAGTAAGCTGATGATAGGCATCTTGCTTGTTTTCACTTTTCAACATTTCAATATTGCTTTTTTGAATATCTTTGTACCTCTCTCCTTGAACAAATGTGTGAGAATTTCCCTAGGATGGCTATCTAGAAATGGAAACTTTGGATTAAAAGTTGATATATATTTTCTAACTATACTTAGTTCAGTTCAGTCACTCAGTCGTGTCTGACTCTTTGCGACCCCATGAATTGCAGAACGCCAGGCCTCGCTGTCCATCACCAACATCCAGAGTTCACTAAAACTCACGTCCATCGAGTCGGTAATGCCATCCAGCCATCTCATCCTCGGTCATCCCCTTCTCCTCCTGCCCGCAATCCCTCCCAGCATCAGAGTCTTTTCCANGAAACTCCAGTACTTTGGCCACCTCATGCGAAGAGTTGACTCATTGGAAAAGACTCAGATGCTGGGAGAGATTGGGGGCAGGAGGAGAAAGGGACGACAGAGGATGAGATGGCTGGATGGCATCACTGACTCGATGGACGTGAGTATGAGTGAACTCCGGGAGATGGTGAAGGACAGGGAGGCCTGGCGTGCTGTGATTCATGGGGCTGCAAAGAGTTGGACACGACTGAGTGATTGAACTAAATTGAACTGAACTGAGCCAAACAATGTATAAAATTAATTTCCAAACCTCTTTATGTATTTATCAAGTAAGGAATTAAAAAACACAGATTAATTTCAAAACAATTCAAAAAATTGTGAAACATCAATATAGTTGCTTTTGAACTTGCCATTCTTCAACTCCAATCAAAATAGTAATTCTAATTGCAATAATATATTTGTTTTTTCATTTATTACCTGCCCTGGAGAAGTTCTCAGTTAGCAGATTTTCACAAGTAGGACCTTAACGTACAGTGAACCTTAGTTTGCCCCTTTTTGAAACATAATCACAGTAATTATGGATAAGAACAGGAGTTTATTTTTATAGCATTTGACAGAGAAGTTACTTATCTCCACAACCTAATGAGGGAAAATAAGATCAAATCACTTCTAGAGCAGCAGCATTTAAGGTTTTATTCATCCACTCCAATGTATATTAGTATTTTTTAAGAGTACAACGGATAGGAAGATTCTGTTAAATACTCAAATGTATGAATTTATTTAAGCATGCAGAAGAGTTAAAAAAAAAAAAACAGTCTAATTAACTCTGGTGTTAGAATTGGTCGTAGACATACACCTAATCATTGTTCACTAATCAAGGTAAAAAATATTTCTCAATATTTGATATACTCATCTAAACAAATCCAAAGACCTGTAGGGTGTATTCATTCAGGACCTATCCAAAAACTGTTTCCAGGAATCCATAACTGATGAAGATTCACACATTTGATTTCAATAGTTTTCTGAAGGACATTACTCTAATAGAAGGCTAGTTTAATCCAACCATTGCCCAGGATTTGAATACTGCTTTTGGCAAGATGCTTTAGTTTGCAAGGAAGAAACAATTTCAACTCAAGCTGAATTAGCCTGTAAAGCCATCTGTTCACTTCAGTTCAGTTGCTCAGTCTTGTCTGACTCTTTCCGACCCCCTGAATCACAGCACGCCAGGCTTCCCTCTCCATCACCAACTCCCAGAGTTCACTCAGACTCACGTCCATCGAGTCCGTGATGCCATCCAGCCATCTCATCCTCTGTCGTCCCCTTCTCCTCCTGCCCCCAATCTCTCCCAGCATCTGAGTCTTTTCCAATGAGTCAACTCTTCGCATGAGGTGGCCAAAGTACTGGAGTTTCAGCTTTAGCATCATTCCTTCCAAAGAAATCCCAGGGCCGATCTCCTTCAGAATGGACTGGTTGGATCTCCTTACAGTCCAAGGGACTCTCAAGAATCTTCTCCAACACCACAGTTCAAAAGTTGAGTCTTTTCCAATGAGTCAACTCTTCGCATGAGGTGGCCAAAGTACTGGAGTTTCAGCTTTAGCATCATTCCTTCCAAAGAAATCCCAGGGCCGATCTCCTTCAGAATGGACTGGTTGGATCTCCTTACAGTCCAAGGGACTCTCAAGAATCTTCTCCAACACCACAGTTCAAAAGCATCAATTCTTCAGTGCTCAGCCTTCTTCACAGTCCAATTCTCACATCCATTCATCACCACAGGAAAAACCATAGCCTTGACTAGACGGACCTTTGTTGGCAAAGTATATCTCTCCTTTTGAATGTGCTATCTAGGTTGGTCATAACTTTTCTTCTAAGAAGCAAGTGTCTTTTAATTTCATGGCTGCAGACACCATCTGCAGTGATTTTGGAGCCACCCAAAATAAAGTCTGGCACTGTTTCCACTGTTTCCCCATCTATTTCCCATGAAGTGATGGGACCAGATGCCATAATCTTCATTTTCTGAATGTTGAGCTTTAAGCCAACTTTTTCACTCTCCTCTTTCACTTTCATCAAGAGGCCTTTTAGTTCCTCTTCACTTTCTGCCATAAGGGTGGTGTCATCTGCATATCTGAGGTTATTGATATTTCTCCAAGCAATCTTGATTCCAGCTTGTGTTTCTTCCAGTCCAGCATTTCTCATGATGTATTCTGCATATAAGCTGAATAAGCAGGGTGACAATATACAGCCTTGACGTACTCCTTTCCTATTTGGAACCAGTCTGTTGTTCCATGTCCAGTTCTAACTGTTGCTTCCTGACCTGCATACAGATTTCTCAAGAGGCAGGTCAGGTGGTCTGGTATTCCCATCTCTCTCAGAATTTTCCACAGTTTATTGTGATCCACACAATCAAAAGCTTTGGCATAGTCAATAAAGCAGAAATAGATGTTTTTCTGGAACTCTCTTGCTTTTTCCATAATCCAGCGGGTGTTGGCAATTTGATCTTTGGTTCCTCTGCCTTTTCTAAAACCAGCTTGAATATCTGGAAGTTCACAGTTCACATATTGCTGAAGCTTGGATTGGAGAATTTTGAGCATTACTTTACTAGCATGTAAGATGAGTGCAATTGTGCAGTAGTTTGAGCATTCTTTGGCATTGCCTTTCTTTGGGATTGGAATAAAAACTGACCTTTTCCAGTCCTGTGGCCACTGCTGAATTTTCCAAATTTGCTGGCATATTGAGTGCAGCACTTTCACAGCATCATCTTTCAGAATTTGGAATAGCTCAATTGGAATTCCATCACCTCCACTAGTTTTGTTCATAGTGATGCTCTCTAAGGCCCACTTGATTCACATTCCAGGATGTCTGGCTCTAGATGAGTGATCACACCATCATGATTATCCAGGTCATGAAGATCTTTTTGTACAGTTCTTCTGTGTATTCTTGCCACCTCTTCTTAGTATCTTCTGCTTCTGTTAGGTCCATACCATTTCTGTCCTTTATCAAGCCCATCTTTGCATGAAATGTTCCCTTGGTATCTCCAATTTTCTTGAAGAGATCTCTAGTCTTTCCCATTCTGTTCTTTTCCTCTATTTTTTTGCATTGATCGCTGAAGAAGGCTTTCATCTAAGGTTATACAATTTAAGATACTAAGGATAGAGCAGATATAAGGGTAATTTATCAGGGCTGCTCAAGATGTAACAGCTACTGCTTTCTTCTCTGTGTTTGATGGTGCTGCCAGTTAACAAATTGCTTTCACTTATACTGTTATATGCAATCTGTATAATAACTGTATGAAGTGATTATGTATACATGTACAAATGTATGCAAAAATGATCTGTGAACTATAAAATGTCATATAAATGAGATGATATAACTAGCGCTATTATTGTTACTCAGTTTGAAATGTTTTGGCAGTACAAATCAACTGTGCCCCACCCGAGGGTTCCTCAGCATTCAAAGAAGAGACATTTGAAGTTCCCAGTTTAACTTCAGTAACCATTTTTATTACTCTAATAGACAAAATTGTCAAGAACAATTTTTTTTTGGTATTTTCTCTTGAGAATGAAATGCTTTTTGATAGAACTTGCAAAAAAATCCATTGAATCTCTAAGAAGTGATTAGTAAAGTGCAATGGCAAACTATAAATTTCAAATATGTCTGTTTTGAAACTGAGGCCTTGTAGGTGGAATAATTTCTTTCCTCACTTTTGTGTTTATAATTCATAATTTATCTGTCAGACCAATTCATTTATTGCTGTTTTCTTGTTAAAGGTAAAAAAAGAATTGTTTAAAATGTATTACTAGTCATTTTCTTTTCCCCAGAAAGGACATGGGAGAATTAAAATGCATTTGATAACAATAGAGAAAANTTATCTGTCAGACCAATTCATTTATTGCTGTTTTCTTGTTAAAGGTAAAAAAAGTGTGAGAACAGGGCTGTCATTTCTGTGAGAAAGATGCAAAACATTTCTAATTATGTACAAAATTGCAGACATCCATAGGTAATATGTAAACGTGCTAGTTAAAGAACTTGCTGAACTTCAAAATATACTCTTGTCTTATACGAAGCTTACCTTTCTTGAGTATAGAATTTTCAAAAGTATAAATATTGCAGCGTATGTAATATTCACTATGATAAATATCTGTTCAATTGAACACCTTTAAGTTTGTAATTAAAATCACCAAAATTTGGCTACCTACAAAGTAGAATGGTAGTTCTTCCACTGAAGGAGAACATTTTAAAAACAAATACAAAATTAAAAAAAAAACCCATAATATTTTGGTTATAAATGGACACTTTCTCTAAAGAAAATAATTTCCTAGAGAAACCAGGAAGTTTCCTTATATCTTATATCATATTGGAGACTAAGCTGTGCTAAGTACCTGAGTTTAAGCAGGCATTAAAACCAGGTCAAAGTAGTTGTAAATACATTAAGTTTAAAGTTATATAATACTATTTTTAGCAGACTCTTCTAATTTTTATGTTCAAACTGGTTATTGAGTTTCTTATAACAAGATATTCATCCTTCCTCTTCCCCTGTGAAGAAAAAGATATTTGTCCACGTGAATGTGTCCGTGGGCTTCGGTCCAGTAGAGGGCACTGCTGTATATTAAATGTTCCCTTGGTATCTCCAATTTTCTTGAAGAGATCTCTAGTCTTTCCCATTCTGTTCTTTTCCTCTATTTTTTTGCATTGATCGCTGAAGAAGGCTTTCATCTAAGGTTATACAATTTAAGATACTAAGGATAGAGCAGATATAAGGGTAATTTATCAGGGCTGCTCAAGATGTAACAGCTACTGCTTTCTTTCTGTGTTTGATGGTGCTGCCAGTTAACAAATTGCTTTCACTTATACTGTTATATGCAATCTGTATAATAACTGTATGAAGTGATTATGTATACATGTACAAATGTATGCAAAAATGATCTGTGAACTATAAAATGTCATATAAATGAGATGATATAACTAGCGCTATTATTGTTACTCAGTTTGAAATGTTTTGGCAGTACAAATCAACTGTGCCCCACCCGAGGGTTCCTCAGCATTCAAAGAAGAGACATTTGAAGTTCCCAGTTTAACTTCAGTAACCATTTTTATTACTCTAATAGACAAAATTGTCAAGAACAATTTTTTTTTGGTATTTTCTCTTGAGAATGAAATGCTTTTTGATAGAACTTGCAAAAAAATCCATTGAATCTCTAAGAAGTGATTAGTAAAGTGCAATGGCAAACTATAAATTTCAAATATGTCTGTTTTGAAACTGAGGCCTTGTAGGTGGAATAATTTCTTTCCTCACTTTTGTGTTTATAATTCATAATTTATCTGTCAGACCAATTCATTTATTGCTGTTTTCTTGTTAAAGGTAAAAAAAGAATTGTTTAAAATGTATTACTAGTCATTTTCTTTTCCCCAGAAAGGACATGGGAGAATTAAAATGCATTTGATAACAATAGAGAAAACAACAATTTTAGATAGAATTTTTTGTATAAATGATTTGTTAAAATTGGGCATTAATTTTGAAATTGAATTTCATTAACATTTAAGTAGTCCTAGCTACTGAAAAGTTTCCCCTGACATTTCTACCTCTCATGAGAACATTAGGTCCTTCCTCTTCTGTGGCTCACAAGTTGTACATGTGGCTCTGTAAACTTATTATAAACATGCTCTAGGGCCATGGAGTCCCTGGTGGCTCAGAGGTTAAAGCATCTACCTGGAATGTGGGAGACCTGGGTTTGATCCCTGTGTTGGGAAGATCCCCTGGAGAAAGAAAAATGACAACCCACTCCAGTACTCTTGCCTGGAGAATCCCATGGGGAGAGGAACCTGGTAGCTACAGTCCATGGGGTTGCAAAGAGTCAGACACGACTGAGCGATTTCACTTTTACTTTTCACTTTCACTTTCTAGGGCTGTGCTGAATTGTTATTTTTATGAGATGAGACTTTTCTTATTATTCTACCAATTCTTGGCATACAGTGTTTGCTCAATAAAATATGTTTTGAACAAAATTACAAAATGGTTAGTTAACAAAAATGAAAACCAGTTCAAGAATAGACAAGGTTTTAACCTAGAATGCCAAAGGAGCAATAAAAACAGAAATTCTGTGAAAATATATAACTAAGGCAAATATTGAATTTTCTCAAATAACCCTGAGTAAACAGATATAGATGATTCACTATCAATTCATATTTTGATATCCTAGTTTACATTTTTATTTCAGATTTTAAGGGTTTTTTTTTTTTTTTTTTTAATGGAATGCCAAAGAGGGATTCCACTCCTATCCAGGTGGCTCTAGTGGTAAAAAACTGCTTGCCAAAGCAGGAGACATTAGAGACACAGATTTGTTCCCTGGATCAGGAAGAACCCCTGGAGGAAGGCATGGCAACCCATTCCAGTATTCTTGTCTAGAGAACCCCACGGACAGAGAAGCCTGTTGGGCTACAGTCATAGGGTGGCACACAACTGGGGATGACTGAAATGACAGCACACAGCACAAGGAGGGGGAAAAAAACAGTAAGGGAATAACCCCTCTTGTGAAAACTTCATTTAAAATAGATTAATATATAGCACTATAAATTACCATAATGCAAAGCAGCTGCTCAGTTTTACTTGTAGACTATACACAAACATGATATATATATATGTATAGCTCAAACTCTGTCTATGTATTTATTATGCATATGTTCAGAGGAATCTACTCTTAAAAACTTTGCATCCAGTATGATAATTTTTCAATTTATTTTAATTGGAGGCTAATTACTTTGCAACATTGTGTGAAGGCATGGCAACCCATTCCAGTATTCTTGTCTAGAGAACCCCACGGACAGAGAAGCCTGTTGGGCTACAGTCATAGGGTGGCACACAACTGGGGATGACTGAAATGACAGCACACAGCACAAGGAGGGGGAAAAAAACAGTAAGGGAATAACCCCTCTTGTGAAAACTTCATTTAAAATAGATTAATATATAGCACTATAAATTACCATAATGCAAAGCAGCTGCTCAGTTTTACTTGTAGACTATACACAAACATGATATATATATATGTATAGCTCAAACTCTGTCTATGTATTTATTATGCATATGTTCAGAGGAATCTACTCTTAAAAACTTTGCATCCAGTATGATAATTTTTCAATTTATTTTAATTGGAGGCTAATTACTTTGCAACATTGTGATGGTTTTGTCATATATACACATGAATCAGTCACAGGTGTACATGTGTTCCCCCATCCTGATCCTCTCCTTCTAACTCCCTCCCCACCCCATCCCTCTGGGTTGTCCCAGAGCACCAGCTTTGAGTGCCCTGCTTCATGCATTAAACTTGCACTGGTCATCTATTTTACATACGGTAATATACATGTTTCAATGCTATTCTCTCATATCATCCCATCCTCGCCTTCTCCTACACAGTCCCAAAGTCTGTTCTTTACATTTGTGTCTCTTTTGCTGTCTTGCATGCAGGGTTTTCATTCAGTCAGTTCAGTTCAGTCGCTCAGTCGTGTCTGACTCTTTGTGACCCCATGAATCACAGCACACGAGGCCTCCCTGCCCATCACCAACTCCCGGAGTTCACTCAGACTCACGTCCATTGAGTCTGTGATGCCATCCAGCCATCTCATCCTCTGTCGTCCCTTTCTCCTCCTGCCCCCATTCCCTCCCAGCATTAGAGTTTTTTCCAATGAGTCAACTTTTCACATGAGGTGGCCAAAGTACTGGAGTTTCAGCTTTAGCATCATTCCTTCCAAAGAAATCCCAGGGCTGATCTCCTTCAGAATGGACTGGTTGGATTTCCCCGTCTTTCTAAATTCCATATATATGTGTTAATATACTTATTGGTGTTTCTCTTTCTGACTTACTTCACTCTGTATCATAAGCTTGAATTTTATCTGCCTCATTAGAACTGACTCAAATATGTTCCTTTTGATAGCTGAGTAATACTCCATTGTGCATATGTACCACAACTTTCTTATCCATTCATCTGCCAATGGACATCTAGGTTGCTTCCATGTCCTAGCTATTGTAAACAGTGCTGCAATGAGCTTTGGGGGCACAAGTGTCTCTTTCAGTTCTGGTTTCCTCGGTGTGTATGCCCAGCAGTGGGATTGCTGGGCCATATGACAGTTCTATTTCTAGTTTTTAAAGGAATCTCCACACTGCTTTCCGTAGCGGCTGTACTAGTTTGCATTCCCACCAACACTGTAAGAGAGTTTCCTTTTCTCCACACCCTCTCCACGTTTTATTGTTTGTAGACATTTTGATGGCAACCATTCTGACTGGCCTGAGGTGGTATCTCATTGTGGTTTTGGTTTGCATTTCTTTGATAATGGGTGGTGCTGAGGATCTTTTCATGTGTTTGTTAGCCATCTGCATGTCTTCTTTGGAGAACAGACATTTATTGATTGGCCCATTTTTTGATTGGGTCATTTATTTTTCTGGACTTGAGCTGCTTGGATATTTTGGAGATTAATTCTTTGTCAGTTATTTCATTTGCTATTATTTCCTCCCATTCTGAAGGTGGCCTTTTCACTTTGCTTATAGTTCACTTCATTGTGCAAAAGCTTTTAAGTTTAGTTAGGTCCCACTGTTTATTTTTGTTTTTATTTCTATTACTATTTCTGTTAGAGGATTTTGCTGTGAGTTATATCAGAGAGTGTTCTGCCTATGTTTTCCTCCTAAGAGTTGTATAGTTTCTGGTCTTTTGTTTAGATTTTTAATCCATTTTGAGTTTATTTTTGTGTATGGTGTTAGAAAATGTTCTAGTTTCATTCTTTTACAGGTGGTTGACCAGTATTTCCAGCATCACATGTTAAAGAGATTGCCTTTTCTGTTTATTTCTGCCTCCTTTGTCAAAGTAGGGTGTCCATAAGTATGTGGATTTATCTCTGGGCTTTATATTTTGCTTTATTTATCTATATTTCTGTCTTTGTGCTAGTACCATGCATTCAGTATGATAATTTTTTAAATAAGCTTTAACGTGTTTTTTTTTTAATCTTTCCATTTCTCCTACATGATTTAGCTATTTTTTAAAATTGCTGTGTTTATGTTTGATAAAAATGCTTTGGTAGATGAAACATTAATCTCTATATGTGTTTATATCCATTTAGCTATATTAAATATTAACCTACTTTAATTTCTGAAATGACATGAAGAGTCATTTTGAATAGTCTGACCAACAGATATGTAATCAATCACATGGTTACATTTATTCCCAGGAAATCTGCATTTCAGAAGTTTTATATCATTTTGCCTGGCTTTTTATTTTTAAAGGACAATAAAAAATCATAAATGAAAATGGCCATATTAAAAAAGCAAGATGTTTTACTTCCTAATGTCATTGGAAATGGGAGACTATACTAGCAGAAAATACAAAAAATGTTTTCAGTCAAGGGCAAGTCTTTTTATAGCTAAGCATCACGCCAGTGGTGCAGTAAAACCACTCAGTGTGGCCACAATAATGATCAGTTTGGATTGACTTAGCTACAGAGCATCTGCAGAGACTTAGGGGATTGGCCACAATTCCTTTCTGATGGCTCTGCCAAAGCATGGTCAATTTATTTCAGGCCTGTAGACAGGATCTAAGCTAAAGTGATAGTTTCAGTGATTTTAAAATAAATCCTCAAATAAAATGTCTTGAAAATGTACCCAAATTATCAAACAGTGGATACTTGGGCTATCAATATTTTACTATTTTATATTTTAAAGTTATTTTACTATTTTATATTTGATTATAATGACTTATTGTAGTATCTAGAAAGCACATTTATTATGGGCAGTCAGAACAGACTCCTATTTCTTTATGGAACTGGATATTGTTCCAACTGTTTATTGATAGAGAGAAACTTCTTACACAGTGTAAGAAGTTATAGGGGAAAACAAAGCAAAGTAGTAAATTCAGGAAACAACAGGACAGAAAGGATGGTCACAGATTGCCTACTCCTGGCTGCTTTTGAGACAGTTAGGGAGACAAGGCTTCATAGCTCTCGTGGAGGCATATGCAGCCTCCTGTTTCTAAACAGATTCTATAACATAAAACAAATTGTCTTACTTCTCTTATCACTTTGCTGAAGATTTTGGCCTCAACCACTAAGATTTTTTTTTTCTTTTAGCTCTAAGATTTCATGAAACATGATAACCTTTAGAAACAAAAGAAGAGAAATCAGATTCATTACATTGTGAGGATTAACTAAATTTAATTTCAACCCAAGAATAAAAGCCTAGAGTACTTCAAAACTATTTTAAAATATCTATATGCTATTTATTCCATCATTGTAATGACTGCATGAAGATTTCTTCATACCTAAACAATTATTTGATAAGTGCTTGCAGTATATAAGGTAAAGGTAATTAAGAAATAGTCCTTTCTCCTTAGAAACTCATAATATTATAAAAGTGACTCAGAAATTCAAGTCATTAAAACTTGGTGGGAAGAAATTCTATAAAAGAAAGGGTAACAAACTTGAAAATGAGATTAAAGTTGGTCCTCATAGACCATCACATTTTGTGGTGGTGGTCATGTCTGACTCTGGTGACCCCATGGACTGTAGCCACAGGCTTCTCTGCCCATGGTATTTCCCAGGCAGGAAAACTGGAGTAGGTTGCCATTCTCTTCTCCAAGGGATCTTCCCAAGCCAGGGACTGAACCTGTGTCTCTTATGTTTCCTGCATTGCACATAGTCTCCTTACCACTGAGCCACCAGGGAAGTCCTTGTGAAGAAACATTGGAGCTGGGGTTTGAAAAATGAGTGGAACTTTACACCATACAAAGAGTAGAAAGCTTACTCTATTCAGCAGAATAAGCACTTATATTGTGATGGAAAACTACAGTATTTACCAGGAAACTACCAGTGGTTTGAAATTTTTTTTTTAATATAATGGAGATTGTTGATTTAAGATATAGAAGAAGATGAGTCTAAGTCATAAAGGATATTTCACCTCATATTATCATAGTCTCCTTACCACTGAGCCACCAGGGAAGTCCTTAGTGAAGAAACATTGGAGCTGGGGTTTGAAAAATGAGTGGAACTTTACACCATACAAAGAGTAGAAAGCTTACTCTATTCAGCAGAATAAGCACTTATATTGTGATGGAAAACTACAGTATTTACCAGGAAACTACCAGTGGTTTGAAATTTTTTTTTTAATATAATGGAGATTGTTGATTTAAGATATAGAAGAAGATGAGTCTAAGTCATAAAGGACATTTCACCTCATATTAAGGAGTCAGTATTCAGTGGAGAACAGACATTTCTTGATCGGTCCACTTTCTGATTGGGTCGTTTATTTTTCTGGAATTGAGCTGCTTGTATATTTTGGAGATTAATTCTTTGTCAGTTGTTTCATTTGCTATTATTTCCTCCCATTCTTAAGGCTGCCTTTTTGCCTTGCTTATAGGTGAAAAGGAAAATCATAATCAGAAATCAATTTTAAATGCTTGCATATAGTTGGAATTTGTAGTAGTGAGAAAAATATTTCTAAAACAACAAATATCAGCTTTAAAAAATTGCCTGTATTTTCATCATATAACATCAATAAAATCATACATGAACATAGCTATTCATTTTAATGTGTAAGATTAAATGATCTTGGATATCATTTTAATAATAAGCATTCAAAATTAATTTCTATTCTAAAACACCCTAGAGTAGTATTAAAATACACAGAAGTATACAGCACAAATGAACTTAAAAACTGAAGACTTTCATGATGCCCAGGAAGGGATTTCTAACAACTTTTATAAGTCCATAAATGAAAAACTATACAGAGACTAGTTTATTTGAAAAATCTTAAATTTTGTAATATTTGAGTTTTGCAACTAAACTCTAAATGGAAATGTTCTAATTAATAATTTTAAAACCTCTGTAAAAAGAGAGATCATTTCTTTGGGGAGCTGAACATGTGTTCAGTTATGGATGCCAAGGATTTTCCTTTACACCTGGGGTCTTTTAACCTTTAAAATTCATGTCACCTTTCATAAATAACTAGGCCCTCCTTGAATTTAAATTACAGTTCATATACTGTATATTGACTAGAGTGGTTTCCCTTAGTTTGTGGAATCAATGTCTAGAAGGGGCACAAAAGGGTCTTTCTGGATGTCTTAAGAATTGATGCTTTTGAACTGCAGTGCTGGAGAAGACTCTTGAGAGCCCCTTGGACAGCAAGGAGAACAAATCGGTGAATCCTAAAGGAGATCAACCCTAAATATACATGGAAAGACTGATAATGAAGCTGAAGCTCCAATACTTTGGCCACCTGATGCAAAGAGCCAACTCATTGGAAAAGGACCTGATGCTGGGAATGACTGAAGGCAAAAGGAGAAGAGGGCAGCAGAGGATGAGATGAGATGGTTAAAGAGCATCAATGACTCAATGGACATGAATATGAGCAAACTCTGGGAGATAATGAAGGACAGGGAAGCCTGGCATGTTGCAGTTGATGGGGTTGCAAAGAGTCAGACATGAACGACAGCGATGATCAATTTCCTGTCTGTTCATTATTGATTGGTTCCACAGTTATGATCACTTGTGACAAGTTACCAAACTTAACAAATGATATATATGCATTTTTTTTTTCTTTTGGGTCACGTCCTGCAGCTTGCAAGATCTTAGTTCCTGACCAGAGACTGAACCTATGCCACAGCAGTGAAAATGCCCGGTCCTAACCACTGGATCACCAGGCAATTCTGAACACATATACATTTTAATGTATGCTTTAGCTCATTGTAACTATTTATATATATAGAACAACTTCTAAAATCCTGATGAAGACAACACAGTGACCAATGAAACAAAGTCTGGATTATTTTCAAGCTACAGACTTGGCACTGCCATCCAGCTTCATGCCTCTCCAAGTCTTGCATTTGTGTAACAGCGTTAGTTGCTCAGTCGTGTCCAACTCTTTGTGATCACATGGACTGTAGCCCTCCAGGCTCCTCTGTCTATTGAGTTCTCCAGGCAAGAATACTGGAGTGGATTGCATTTCCTTCTCCAGGGGATCTTCCCGACCCAGGGACTGAACCCAGGTTTCCCACATTGCAGGCAGATTCTTTACCATCTGAGCCAGAGAAGCTTATTTTGTGTCACAAGTGGGGATGGAGACCATTGTTTTTTTTCCTCTTTACTTCCTCCTATTAAACTGTTGTCATCCTTTACAGGTTAAGAGATTGGGGAATAGAACTCTCTGTTCAACTTCAGTGGTAATCTATTATTTTAAATATATTATGACATGTCATGGAGAAGGAAATAGCAACTCACTCTAGTATTCTTGCCTGGGAAAACCCATGGACAGAGAAGCCTGGTGGGCTACAGTCCATGGGGTCACAAAATAGTTGGACAGGACTTAACCACTTAAGCAACAAGAAAATGGTATGTTAAAATGAAAAAAAAAAATCCATTTCTTTAGCAAAAGAAGTTCACCTTCAAATATGTATTTTTAGACTATGTTAAGAGGATTGTTTTCATGTTTTAAGCAAAATTGTCTTTTTGACCAAGCTTAGCTTGTGAATCAATGAAATAGGAAAGGTACACATTGCTTATCAGCCAGATCAGCTGAATCCACCTGAAAATCAATGGAAACTTTTAGTGGAATATATCAGGAGCAAAGCCAAGAGAACTTGTTTCAGCAAAGTAACAAATGTTTAGAAAACTCTTTTCTGATAGTTTTTCCTGGGACTTCTTTTGTAGCTCAGCTGGTAAAGAATCCACCTGCAATGTGGGAGACCCTGATTTGATCCTTGGGTTTGGACAATTCCCTGGAGAAGGGAAAAGATACCTACACCAGTATTCTGGCCTGGAGAATTCCATGGACTAGAGTCCATGGAGTCACAACAAGTTGGACACGACTGAGCAACTTCCACTTTCACTTTTCCTGATAGTTAATTATCATTTCCTCTGGTATATAAAACAGAAAAGCACAAAACAAAAACTCAACAACACAGACTTCCCTAAACCCTAGGCTTACCTATATCACACTACATTACAATAGTTGATGTAGCTGTTTGACTACACTGTATTAACCTTGAGCTAATTAAGATCAATAATCATAGAAACACCTATCTTTATATCCCCAATGACTAAACCAATGGTTATGTTGAAAGAAAAAGATAAAGCAATTAATGCAACAGAACCAAGTTTCTCAAAATATCCATGGGTTATCCTTCAGAAATACCCTAAAAGGTTGATAGCATGTTTCAGAATTTCCTAATGCTCATTTATCATAAATTTTCCTTTATTTAACTGGTTCCCTGGATGCCTTAATTTTTATTAGAGACTCTCTTCAAGGTATTTTCCCCAGACATTACCAAGTAAAATATAAATGTGGAAAATTCGAGGATACACCTGTTGAAGCTCAAGTATTTCCCTTTCTTTGGCAATTTTTTTTTAAATATATAGGATATATTCCCTGGTTACCAGGTATGTGTACAGTAACTGCAATGGCCTGGATAAAACAGATTGACCCAAGGGTGTGACCTACACCAAGCTAGACCAATCAGATTCTTTTCCTTAATAATTTGAAAATTAAGGAAATGCAGAGATTAAGAATTGGAATGGTCTTACGTTGCTAATAGCATTTTAAGGAATTAGACTCTATATTTTTCCAGGGCTTGACTGTATCATTTTTCCTTTACTTCTCTGAATTACCCTGTATCTTTGTAATAAAGTAATTTTAAACTCATCTTGAGCAAAGTTTACTTCTTATAATTGTTATTATCAGCTAAAACTTCATAAGAGGGACAGAATAAAGAAGGAAGCTCAAAACTGATGGAGGGCATACCTAAATATCTCAAATTTTTTCAGTCTGACAAAGACCCATGTTCTCAAGCAAAAGCTCTGCAGGTTTATCTCTGAGGAATAGCAATGAAATAAAAGTAAACTGAGTTTTACTAACTACATCTCTATAGAAGCACTATTAAATCTTGAATTTGATGGAAATAATTAGCCCTTTAATCTATCTAGCAGTGGAAAGAAAGAACCATTCCTGGGAAAATAAACTAAATCCCAACAAGTTCTATTGCATCCAATAAAAATTATGAGGCATGTCAATAAAAAGGAAAATGTGATCCTTTACCAAGAGATAAAATAGACAGTAAAAGCAAACCCAACATAGATTTAGTTATTGAGTTAACACACAAGGATTTTAAAATAATTATAATAAATACTTAGGTAAAACAGAGGTAAAGAAGGGTAAAAAAAAAAGTAGGTAAAAAATTGAAGAGGTTCTATGGAAACTTTGAATTTTAATAAAGAATCAAATGAATGTTCTATTTTTAAAACCTCTAAAATATCTGAAATTAGAAATTGGGGAGCCTAGAAGCAGATTAAACAGAAGCTTCAAGTTATTAAACATGAAGACAGAACAACAAAGATAAGCATGGAAAGAAATAGGCAAAACATAGTAAACACATGGGTCATAGTCAAGCAATCTATATAGTTACATATGGAGTCTTACAAAGAGTGAATGAGAGAGAAAAAATATTGCAAATTGATGCCAGAGAAATTTCCAAAGCTAAAGATATCTCACATATTTTAAAAGTTTAATAAAGCCAAAGCAACACACATACAAATAAACTCATACATAACCTCATCACAGCCAATTATAAACTAAAGACAAAGAAAGTGCTGGAACTGAAGCCAGGTACAAAAGAAACTTTACTTCAAAGATTCTTGGAGCTGGTGCACTAGGATGACCCAGAGGGATGGTATGGAGAGGGAAGTGGGAGGGGGGTTCAGGATGGGGAACACGTGTACACCGGTGGTGGATTCATGTTGATATATGGCAAAATCAATACAATATTGTAAAGTAATTAACTTCCAATTAAAATAAATAAATTTATATTAAAAAAAACAAAGATTCAACAATAAAATTTATGGCTGACATTTTAGAAGGTATAACAAAAGACAGAAATAATGGCATCTATGAATTGGTAAAAGATAAACAAACAAAACAAAATTCTATGTTTCCCCCACCAATATCTTTTAATAATGAAGGCAAAATAAACCTATTTTCAGACAAACTAAAGCTGAGAGATATATATCAAGCAGAGTCTCACTATAAGAAATAAAGGAAGTTCCTCAAACTGAAGAAAAATTATCCTAGATGAAAGCCTAAACTGTAAAAAAGAATAAAAGTTCTAGAAAGGTAAATATGTGTACAAATAAAATAATACTTTTAACAAAAATGGTAATGTTTTGAGAAGTTTATAAACACAAGTTTAAGCATATGTGATGTGTAAGTATTAGTAACATAGCACAGAAAAGAAAAGATAAATGGTGTCAACCTCTTCTGCATTTCTTTCATTATTTAGAAAGTGAGCCACCAGGGAAGACACAGCAAGATAAGCCTCATTTAAGCTTGTTGTAATGAAACAAATATATACATTGCAATCTATAAATTAACCTCTAAAAGAAAAATGCAAAAGATATATGATCAATATGTTAGACTATATAAATTAAAATGACCATATAAAGTTTAGTTAATAAAAAAATGCAAGCAAGTAGGAATAAAGGAAAATAAATAGCAACCCAGATGGTTGCTGCTGCTGCTAAGTCGCTTTAGTCGTGTCCGACTCCGTTCGACCCCAGAGACAGGGGCCCACTGTCTCTGGGATTCTCCAGGCAGGAACACTGGAGTGGGTTGCCATTTCCTTCTCCAATGCATGAAAGTGAAAAGTTAAAGTGAAGTCGCTCAGTTGTGTCCGACTCTTAGCGACCCCATGGACTGCAGCCTACCAGGCTCCTCCGCTCATGGGATTTTCCAGGCAAGAGTACTGGAGTGGGGTGCCATTGCCTTCTCTGAAGCCAGATGGTAGAATCCATTAATTGCTACATTACATGCGGATAGATTAATCACTTAAATAAGACTGCAAGTCTGAATTAAAAAATTTTAAAAAATACAATATTGTAAAGTAATTAAACTCTAGTTAAAATAAATAAATTTATATTAAAAAAATAAAAATAAACGAAAAGAATCAGATCCTAATACTGCATACTAATATTATACTTAGTATTGAAGTACTGAATGTTTTCTCCTTGTCTTATATTTTCATTCCCACTATATCTATTCAACGAAGGGCAATGAAAAATAACAAAATTTATAATAGTTTTAAAGGAAGACATAAAATTCTCATTATAGGTAGATGCTATGATTATTTGTATTGAAAATATTAAGGGATATAAATACACTACTAAAATTAGTAAGTGGATTTGGCAAGGCTGTAAAACATGAGTGATATAAAAATGGACAACTGAGATTTATATATATATATACTATATATCCTACATTATACACATATGAACCTTTGTTTAAAAATTTACTTATAATATTACTGAGGTATCACTTCTCACCTATAAGACTGACAAAAATTTAAAAACAAATCAAAGCAACAGAGAAGTTTTGGAGAAAGATATTTTACATCTTGTCAGACAATATAGAGAGAAATATGGCAAAATTTAATAAAACATTTACCTTTTCAACACCCTTCTAGAATTGTTTTTCAAATGTATAAATCTGACAAAGAATACACACTAGTTTATTGTTACACCACTATTTGTAGCAGCAATTATGGAAGATGACCTCAATTTCCATTCATAGTAAACTTGTTGAATAGACTATGGTCCCATCCAAAGTTAGAGTTTTACATAACAGGAGAAAAATATATTTTAAAAAAAAAGCAAACTAATGTGGAATTATTTGCAGGGTATATTAT
This sequence comes from Aepyceros melampus, assembly GCA_006408695.1. Classification (NCBI taxonomy): domain Eukaryota; kingdom Metazoa; phylum Chordata; class Mammalia; order Artiodactyla; family Bovidae; genus Aepyceros; species Aepyceros melampus. The sequence continues at coordinate 38,332 of SJXQ01010852.1, read as the reverse complement.
TAAGTGATAAACAGATGAATAGTTTACTTATAATAAGCTGATTTTATTTTAGAAATAAAGGGAAAACACATTTTTTCTTATTTCTTTTTAAAGAAACAGAATAGTAAATCTGTACACATACAGAAATGTGTGGCTGACATGGAAGGAATATATGTGAGAAGGAGACTTCTTGGCATGTATATTTTAAAGTTTTGAAAACTTTTGAACTATATACATGTTTTACATTTTTAGAAAAGTAAATTTAAATTTAAAATAAGGATAATGCAGACTCTAATACTGTACACTAACCAGTCCATTCTGAAGGAGATCAGCCCTGGGATTTCTTTGGAAGGAATGATGCTAAAGCTGAAACTCCAGTACTTTGGCCACCTCATACGAAGAGGTGACTCATTGGAAAAGACTTTGATACTGTGAGGGATTGGGGGCAGGAGGAGAAGGGGAAGACAGAGGATGAGATGGCTGGATGGCATCACTGACTCGACGGACGTGTATCTGAGTGAACTCCGGGAGTTGGTGATGGACAGGGAGGCCTGGTGTGCTGTGATTCATGGGGTTGCAAAGAGTTAGACATGACTGAGCGACTGAACTGAACTGAATTGAACTGAACAGAAGCAAGTTAAACTCAATATCAAGTTAATAACATAATCACACAGAAAGTAAATAATTAATTCAAATAACTTTTGCAAAGAGTCCTCTGATTGTAAGGTGAAAGGGAAAGGATTAGTTGTGTCTGACTCTTTATGATCCATGGATTGTAGGTCACCAGGCTTCTCTGTCCATGGAATTCATTAGGCAAGGATACTGGGGTGAGTTGCCATTTCTTCTTCCAGGGGATCTTCCTGACCCAGGGATTGAACCAAGGTCTCCTGTATGGCAGGCAGATTCTTTACCATTTGAGCCACCAGGGAAGCCCCTGTGACTGTAAAGACTCAGCGACATATGTTCTAAGAACAAAAGTAGCTGCAGAATCAGCCTTGAACTTCACAGAATAAAGTCACTTTTTGCAATGTTATTGATATCATGATTGTGAATCTATTTTGTCTCCTGGTTAGGTAAACCAAATAAGTAAATATACTGAATTTTTGAGAATCAAAATTCTCAATATAAGAAAGGGGTGATCAAAATACAGAATGAAGAAAGATCAGGAAGACTCATATATCAATTGACTTGATTAGAAGTGAGAACCTATCATTAAAAAAAAAGTGATTAGGATTAGAAATTTTCTAGTTTTTGTTTAAATCCCCAGTAGCAATGAACATACCTCAGGCTAGATGCTGGTGTCTACGTAACTTTCTTCCTAAAACTAGGAATCTTTGGAGGAATGGAAGACAAGTTTGGGAGAAGGGAATTAAAACTTAGCCTAGAATATTTTGTTGTCTTAGAATTCAAAGACATAATGGATGGATAGAGAAGGCAAATGAATAAGGTAGCTGATTTGAAAAGGTTTCCAATAACCTCTGACAAAATTTAACTATTGAAAAAATGTATGGTAGTGAAATAAATGTATGTATGAAATAAATAATGTATGGACTTCCCTGGTGGCTTAGAGGTTAAAGCGTCTGCCTCCAGTGCAGAAGACCCAGGCTCGATCCCTGGGTCGGGAAGATCCCCTGGAGAAGTAAATGGCAACCCAATCCAGTATTCTTGCTTGGAGAATCTCATGGACTGACGAGCCTGGTGGGCTGCAGTCCAAGGGGTCACAAAGAGTCGGACACGACTGAGTGACTTTACTTACTTACTTAGTGAAATAAAATCAGAAAGAAAAATTAATGGAACAGAATAGAGTCCAGAAATAAACCCATACCTACATGGACAATTAATTTATTACAAAGGAGTCAAAAATATTCAATGTGGAAAGAACAGTCTCTTCCATAAATGGTGATGGGGAAAGCTGGACAGCAATCTGCAAAATAATGAAACTGGATGGATATCTTATACCATATACAAAAATTAAGCCAAGATAGCTCAAAGACTTGAACATAAGACCTGAAACCATTGAACTCCTACAAGAAAACATGAGTGGTAAGATTCTTGACATCAGCTTTGGTGATGATTCCTCGGATTGACCCCCAAAACAAAGATAAGAAAAGCAAAAATAAACAAGTAGAACTACATTAAATTAAAAAGATTCTGCACAGTAAAGGAAACCATTAACAAAAATGAAAAAGCAACCTACTAAATGGGGAAAATATTTATAAGTTATATATCTCATAAGGGGTTAATATCCAAAATTATATAAAGAACTCATACAACTAAATAGAAAAATAATAATAATAATTTGACCAAAGAAGACATATAGATGACCATCGGGTCTATGAAAGATGCTCGACATCACTAGTCCTCAAGCAGATGCAATTCAAAGCCACAGTGAGATATCACCTGACATCTGTCAAAATGGCTATTATCAAAAAGAAAGGAAATAACAAGTGTTGGTGAGAACACGGAGAAGAGGGAGCCCTTGTGCACAACTGATGTGAATGTAAATTTGTACAGCTCTATGTAAAACAGTATGTAGCTTCCGGAAAAAGTTAAAAATAGACTTACATATGATCCAGCACTTGCACTTCTGGGTATTTATTTGAAGAAAACAAAAAGGGTAATTTGCAAAGACACATATACACAATAGCAAATATACCATTAATGGTAGCAAATACACCATTAATGGGTGAATGGATAAAGAAAATGTTATACACACACACACTAAACAGAGTATTATTCAGCCTTAAAATATAATGAAATCATGCCATTTGCAACAACATAGATGGACCTTGAGAGCATTATGCTAAGTGAAATAAATCAGATGAAGAAAGACAAATAGTGTGTGATACCACACTTAAGTGGCATCATAGGGTATTTAACAACAATGACATCCATTTTCATAGGTACAGAGAGCAAATTGGTTGCTGCCAGAGGCAAGGGTGGATGACTTGTGTGAAGTGCGTCAAAAAGTATAAACCTCCCACTATAAAATAAAATCATCGAGGATGTGACATACAAAATGGTAAATGAAAGCAAAGTGAAAGCATTAGTCGTGTCTCTTTGTGATCCCATAGACTATAGCCTGCCGTGTTCCTCTGTCTATGGAATCTCCAGGCAAGAATAATGGAGTAGGTAGCTATTTCCTTTTCCAGGATATCTTACTGACTCAGGGATCGAACCTGAGTCTTCCTCATTGCAGGCAGATACTTTACTGTCTGAAAGTGAAAGTCGCTCAGTCATGTCTGACTCTTTGCTATTCCTTGGACTATATAGTCCACGGAATTCTCTAAGCCAGCATACTGCAGTGGGAAGCCTTTTCCTTCTCCAAGGGATCTTCCCAACCCAGGGATAGAACCCAGGTCTCCCACATTGCAGGCAGAGTCTTTACCAGTTGAGCCACCAGGGGAACCTCTTTACTGTCTGAGTCACCAAGAAAACCAGCATGGTGACTGAATGATATTGTATGGCATAACATACCGGAGATGTATTTGAAAGTTGTTCAAAGTCCTCATCACAAGAAAATGTTTTGTAACTATTAAGAAAATAACATGTAATGTATACTTTCAAATTGCATAAATAAAAACTCATGAATCTATAATGATATTTTTAAACATAAAAACTTCTACCTTTACAAAGGAAATGCAAAACAATAATTGTAGAAGTGAAAGTCACTCAACTTCGTTTGACTCTTTGCAACTCCATGGGATTCTCTAAGCCAGTCAATGGAATTCTCTAAGCCAGAATGCTAAATGCTAAAGTGGGTAGCCGTTCTCTTCTCCAGGGGATCTTCCCAACCCACGGACTGAACCCAGGTCTCCTGCATAGCAGGCAGATTCTTTACCAGCTGAGCCACAAGGAAAGCCCAAGAATATTGGAGTGGGTAGCCTATCTCTTCTCCAGGGGATCTTCCTGACTCAGGAATCAACCCGGGCTTTCCTGCATTGCAGGTGGATTCTTTACTAACTGAGCTATCAGGGAAGCCCCAACTGTAGAAGGAACTATGGTATAAGAAAATTTTCATTTTGTGTTTCCCAATGTAATAATTTATTCAGGTAATGATCATCCATGGATGAAAAGCATAACAGAAAATTGTGATGAAGGGATTCACATAGTTTCAAGATACACACTATCATCAATGACAAAGAAAAAGCATGCCTTTAGAATGGATGTTTGACAAATTCCATCTTATCAGAGTAAGTCAAACTCACCAGTAATATTAATAGGGCAAACTGGCATCATTAGCCCTTTCGATGATGAAATGGGAAGTATGCACCATTTCCTGTGTAATGTTTTAACAAATATTTTTAATATATTCAAGAGGAAACCATCACATAATCAAAATCATTAGACCTAGGACAATTGTTTTGGCCTTTGTACAACTGTGAATGCCATAAAAGATAAAGAACACTATAGACTAATGGAATCTCAAGAACTGTGATACCAAATATATTACATGACCCTTCTTTAAATGCTGAATTGGTACAACTGGAGATGTTTGAATATGATCGAATATTACATACATTATTGTACCACGGTTAAAATATCTTGAGTATTATAACATGACCATAGAGGAGATCGCCCTTGTTCTTACGACATGTTTTAGTGTCATAACTTAAGCCATGTATCTTCAAATGGCTCAGAAAAAAAATGTATGTGTATATGTGTGAACGTATGTGTATATGTGTGAACGTATGTGTATATGTGTGAACGTATGTGTATATGTATGTATGGCCAATACTGGGGCCAGCTGTACTGCTCTTCATCCTGCTGACTACACCAGTTGTGTTGCTGATCCTGTTCACACTGTCTGCACTGTTCATTGAACCCAGGGTAGGCAAAGCACGAACTAAGAGGCTGGAAGAAGATTTGAGGAGCCATAGGAATTGCAGACATGTTTATTCTCTCCTGGCTGACACAGCAGTTACAGCCGCAGCCACAACAAAACCATCACATAACCTCATCTAACCAAACCGTGATGTTCTCCAATGTAGCCCTAATGCAGCAGCAGCCAGGGCTTTCACAGTGAAGCCCATAGAGGCGTACCGCACAGAGCCCCGCGACCAAAAAGTGCCTCGTGACCCGCAAGCACAGGGCTGTAAGTGATCTCAGCTGTTCCACAATCATTATTTACACAATGTGCGGCAAGAGTGAAGGCCGTGGAGTGAGAAAGCCTGACCACACCATCTTGGCTAATTTCCTCTCTCCCTACACTGCCTGATGTGACTCATGGTAAAAGACCCTGATGCTGGGAAAGATTGAGGGCAGGAGGGGAATAGGATGACAGAGGCTGAGATGGTTGGATGGCATCAGCGACTCTATGGACATGAGTTTGAGCAAGCTCCAGGAGACGGTGAAGGACAGGGAAGCCAGGCATGCTTCAGTCCATGGGGTTGCAAAGAGTTGGACACAACTGAGTGACTGAACAACTACAGTGTATGTATATACATATCTATTAATATCTATCAAACTATATGTAGGTTGAGACAAAGTAAATATAACAAAATGTTAATAATCGGTGACTCTAAATCAAGGCTTGATGAACTTTGTCTCTGAAAGGGCAATCAGTAAATATTTTAGGATCTGTGGTCCAAATTATCTCTGTTACAACTCCTACACTGCCACTGTAGTGCAAAAACAGCCAACAAAAAAATATGTGTGAATGGACATAGCTTTGTTCTGAAAACTACTTACAAGCTGAAAAACAGCTTACAAGCTGAAATTTTCCATGAAACTGTAATTTGCAGACTTCTGATCTAAGTGAATATTTATATGGATGTTCATTTTACTTTCTTGTAGGTTTGAAAATAGTCAAACTTCCACAAGAAAAAAATGAGAGATAGGATTCTGTTAGAGTAAAAGCTATTTACGTGATGGTATATGTTATTAAAGTGGAAACAGTTTTTAATAAGTCATTTAGACTTTAATCGCTGTGATGCCATTGCCCTTCTCAGCAAGATAAAGAGAAGAAGGTTAGAGACGATTTAGATCCAGGTCATTAGAGACAAACAAAAAAGGATCATTAGCCAGAGAGAACCAAGATTTCTAAATATTAAACTGCTCATTCCCTGATTCTGGTTTTTCACTTATAAGCTTAAAATTTCTAGTAATGAACTGTAATAGATAAAAGGCTTTCCAGAGAAATAAATTTATTGGAATCTCAAACTTACACAATTAACCACTAAATATTTTTTAAAAGTTAGCTACAGGAAGATAAATTTTATTACTTAGACTGCGTGTGATCCCACAAACCTTGTAGCACTTAACACACAATAAATACTCTACAAACATTAATTTCTTCCTTGAAGACTTTTTAAAAATTAAGCTCCTTCAGTAGATGTGATTCATATGCGTGCAAATGCTTTTTCATCACCTTTATGCTCTTGTTCTCGCTTTATAATTTAATGATTATCACTTGGTTTTAGTTTTCAAGGTAATTTTTACTTCATCATCTTTGCTTGCCAGTTTCTTTTTAATATAATTTTATATATTTAATGTGTATTATACATTCATGTATATGTGTGTAACTAGATAGATAAAGATAGATATAAATAGGTGAGAGACGGAGTTAGAAATAAAGGTAGAGGTATAGTTTGTCATCTAACACAAAATTCTTGTGAAATTTCCCAGAGAATAGCTACATTTGACTAAATAATAGGAGAAGATGGGGAAGGATTAAGAGGATACCAAGCACTGAAAATTTCTAGGACTACATGAAGACTTCAAGCAAATATACAAAGGAAAAGAAGGATGCTCAAAGCACAATTCTCTTTTAAAACAGAAACGTTCGGGATCTGTGTTAGATTAGAAGAGCCAAAAATGGGTTATTTTAGGAAAATGAAATGCTCTTGAGTACTGTTGTGTGAGTGCTCAGTCATGTCCAACTCTTTGCGACCCCATGGACTGTAAAGTGCCAGGCTACTCTGTCTGTGGAATTTTCCAGGTGAGAACACTGGGCTGGGTTGCTAGTTCCTCCTACAGAGATTTTCCTGATACAGGGATTGAACCCACATTTCCTGCATTGGCAGGCAGATTCTTTACCACTGAACCATTTGGGAAGTCCCAAATACTGATGAATTGTCCTCTAAATAAAGAATTAACTAATGTAGTTTTCAGAAACACTTTGGTTATTACAGGCATAATTTGGACATCAAGAAAATTTACTTATAAACATTTTAAATCCAATTCAACAGATACACTGGCAGGGAAACAATGAAGAAAGAATGACAGTGACAGGGATATTACCAGTATGGAGTAATGTTTGCCAGGTAGTAAGCTCTCAAGTTCTTGAAGTAATTCAAATTGCATCCTCTTTGGCAACAGGATGGTCTTTTAAAACTGTATATTATTTTTAAATAAAAAATAATACAATTTAATTGCAAGAGAGTGGAAAATAAAAATATGCAAAACCTTCCCAGATGCACAGCACTATTGTTATCACTTCATACAATTCATCTCTGCATTTATTTTAGTTCAGAAATTATAAAACACATACAATTTTATATCTTAAGGATTTTTTTATTGCAGTGTAAGTGTTTTATTTTAAAGGCCTATCAATGGGAAAGGAATTGGTCATTCATCTAAAATGTATTTTGGAAAGTCTTTTGGTACTAGGTACACAGGAGACCTCATATCCTAGAGATAAGTATATTTGCATTCTATTGGAGACAATTTCCTGAAGGATCTTATGGAACTGCCTCTAATGTTAATAACATAATTATTTATCATCTGACATAAGGCTATGGAGTTGTAAATTTCCACAAATATATTTATTTACCAGGTAAATCATAATAAAATAATATATTGTCAGTGAGAAATACTATATTATTTGTAATTGCATTTGATTATCAGGGAAAATATTCATGTTCCTTAATCACAGATGATATTTGAGATGCTAAGAAAATTATTCAAAGTAATAAATACCTAGGAGCCTAGCAATTGTTTTTTGACAGATATAAATGTGCTTGAACTATTTTATTTTAATGTTATGTGGTATTTGGTTCTGGGGGTCTTCCTGGATAGCCGCCTATCCAGGTAGCTAAGAATCCACCTGTAGTGCAGGAGACCCCAGTCCAATTCCTAGGTCAGGAAGATCTGCTGGAGAAGGGATACCCAGTCCAGTATTCTTGGACTTCCCTGGTAGCTCAGATGATGTGGGAGACCTGGATTAAATCCCTAGGTTGGGAAGATCCCTTGGAAGAGGGCATGGCAACCCATTTCGTATACTTGCCTGGAGAAATGCTCATCGACAGAGGAGCCTGGTGGGCTACAGTCCATGAGTTCACAAAGAGTCAGACATGACTGAATGACTAACCACATATACACACACATGTGACTCTGGGACACTGTCATTTAATGTAACCAGAAAGAGCACAAGTCTAGGCCTTCGACATGTGATCACCTACAGATAAGTAGAGATGAGTCATTTTCTAAACCTCTTATTCTGTATCCTTCGTGAGTCTTCTCTATGACTTATGTGCAACTTTAAAAAAGAAAAGAAAAATATATATTCTCTTCTGTAGGTGTTATTGATGTTAAAAATTTCAGAATCCTTAGCTCCTCTCTTTGTCACAATATCGCAGATCATTAGAGAGGTTAAAGAGTCACATAATATGATAAAGTTCACTAACACAAAGAAATACTGAAAACAATCACATAATGAAACATGTTCTGAGATTTTAATCCTTTATGTAAAATCAAATTGAGTAGTCAAACTAATCCTGCATGCTCAGTCACTAAATTGTGTCTGACTCTTTGTGACCCCATGAACTATAGCCTGCTAGGTTTCTCTATCTGTGGAATTTCCCAGGCAAGAATACTGAAGTGAGTTGCCATTTCCTTCTCCAGGGGATCTTCCTGATTCAGGGATTGAATCTGTGTCTCCTGCATTGGCAGGCAGGTTCTTTACTGTCTGAGCCACCAGGGAAGCCCCACTTAAACTATAGAATACTAAATAAGTTATGAAATATAGTTTGATCCTATGTTATCTACTAGAAAACTGGCAAGTGTTCTCAGTGTTTAAATCTTGGGGTGAGACCTCATGCTGATGGTATCAGAATGGCCTCAGGTGGTGCAGAGACATTGAACTAGACTGCAGTGAGAAGTTTGTTCTTTTTGTCTTTAATCCTGATTATTTTATAAAGTTTTCATGTATTTTATGTTTTTTTAAAAATTTTTCATCAGTCTTTCCATCAGAGAAGCTAGCCTCAGTCTCAGTTTATTAGGCAAAAATATCTGAAATGAATATTTTAAAAAATTAAAGTGTATTTTACTTATAATGTTATATTAGCTTCAAAATAATGTATGTTACTTTACAACACAATGAATCAATATTTTTATAAATTTTACTCCATTTAAATTTATTGTACATATTGGTTATAGTCCCTGTGCTGTAGCTTACATCCCTATGTATTATTTATTTTAGGCCTCAATTTGTATCTCTTAATCCCCTCCTCTTATCAGGTCATTTCTCCACATTTTGCCCCACTGGTAGCACTAATCTGTTCTCTGTTTTTCTGTTTCTGTTTTGGTATATTCATTTGTTTATCCTGTAGATTCAACATATAAGTTAAACAAATGTAATAATATATTAAGTTGTATTTGGTTTATTGTTAATGCCTATATCAAACAAATCAAAAAATATATACTTTTAAAAATCAATATATATATAAATTTAAGTAAAATGATAATTCAAAGAGAAATACTGTCAATATGGTAAATGGAATTAGGTGAAAATGGCAAAAAATTAGAAAATATATTATAACATAGAGATGAAAAATTATAGCAGTGGCATGTGTGTGAATAAAATTTAGGAAACACTGGCCTAGACCTAAGCTGTCCAATAAGGTAGCTACTACCAACATGTAGTGCCCTACTGGGGATCTGAAATATGGCTAGTCCAAAATTGAGATAGTATATAGATATAAAATACACACTGATTTCAAAGACATATCTTAATATTGATTGCATGTTATACAATAATATCTTGAATAGTTTATAAAGGTCTACATTTTATTAAAGTTGATTTCATCTATTTCTTAGTTTAATTTTATTTTTTTTCTTTTAATATGGTTGGTTACAAGAAAATGTGGAATTACACAAGTGACTCATATTATACATCTCTTGGGTGTAGCACTAGCCTAGACAGGATCAGCTGGTAAAGAATCCACCTGCAGTGCAGGAGACCCCAGTTTGCTAGGTCGGGGAGATCTGCTAGAGAAGGGATAGGTGACTCACTCCAGTATTCTTGGGCTTCCCTTGTGGCCCAGCTGGTAAGGAATCTGTCTGCAATGTGAGAGACTTGGTTTCTATCCCTGTGTTGGGAAGAACTACCCACTCCAGTATTCTGGCCTGGAGAGTTCCATGGAGTGTATGGTCCACGGGGTCACAAAGAGTCCAACATGACTGAGCGACGTTCACTTTCACTTTCAGCCTAGACAATGACTCCTCAGCATTCTAGGAATTCCATAATCTTTTATTCATGCCTGAAAATATTTTATGACTATCCTATAATATTATTCTGCAAAAAAGTTTGTTATGAAATAAATTTTTAAAATTTTCCAGAACATAAGACTTGGAATGTAAAAATCTTTTTTGTCTGGATTTAGTTATCACTATACTTATTTTTTTATACATAGCAAATAAAATAAATACATAAGATCTGTGTTTAATATAAACTCTAAAATGTTATTTGAAATATGTCTTTTAATGAGATGGGTATAGCTTGTTTCCACTTTTTAAATATATACATAAAAACTTGTCCACATATAAAACAGAAAGGAATAGAATAGTTTTAACAAAGTTATTAATACTTTGGACCCTTTCTAAGTTACATTAGAGAAATACAGTTAGGTATAATCAAAATAATTTTTATTAATTTATTAGCAAAAATATCAATTTGATTGTCCTTTATTTTTATTTAAAAACAAGAATTGAAAAGCAGTGAGTTATGAAATTGAGCAGCATCCCATTTCAGGCACTAAATGCAGACTCTATAAATAAAAGATAAAAAACACTGAAGTAAACATAATATAGTCTACAGGTTACAGTTGATCCTCAAACACCATGAGGGTAGAGAAACCAACCAGACACTCTACCTGAAACCAAGCAGACCCTGTGGGGCTCCTGGGCACAAAAACCTTTCTCTGTCCATTGTTTCTTGTCTGTGGGAAACTGGTTTCAGCCTCCATGACCTTCCCTAATTCCAAAGCAAAGGTACAAAGAGTTGCTAACCAGGGAAGAGAAGGAATACAGAGTCAAGGGAGGAGCAGTCAAGAAACAATAGTACAGCCTTGGATCCGGGCCCTATTTCCAGATTCAAGGAATATACATAACAATACTTTTGAGCTCTTTACAGACCAAAAACCCCCCCAAAATGGAAGATGTTAGCATTCCTCATTCCAGAATAAAGAAACGAGAGGAACATTTCAAGGATAAAATTGCCAACATATACTGGACATCAAAAAAGCAAGAGAGTTCCAGAAAAACATCTATTTCTGCTTTATTGACTATGGCAAAGCCTTTGACTGTGTGGATCACCACAAATTGTGGAAAATTCTTAAAGAGATGGGAATACCAGACCACCTTATCCACCTCCTGAGAAATCTGTATGCAGATCAAGAAGCAACAGTTAGAACAGGACATGGAAAAACAGATTGGTTCCTAATCGGGAAAGGAGTACTTCAAGGCTGTATATTGTCACCCTGTTTATTTAACTTCTATGCAGAGTATATCACGTTTAATATCAGGCTGGATTAAGCACAAGCTGGAATGAAGATTGTCAGGAGAAATATCAGTAACCTCAGATATGCAGATGACACCACCCTTAATAGCAGAAAGTGAAGAAGAAGTAAAGACCCTCTTGATGAAAAGTGAAAGAGAAAGTGAAAGAGGATGAAAGTGAAAGTTGGCTTAAAACTCAACATTCAGAACACTAAGATCATGGCATCTGGTCCCATCACTAATAGCAAATAGATAGGGAAACAATGGAAACAGTGAGAGACTTTATTTTGGGGGGCTCCAAAATCACTGCAGCTGGTGACTGCACCCATGAAATTAAAAGACACTTACTCCTTGGAAGAAAAGCTATGACTAACCTAGACAACATATTAAAAAGCAGAGACATTGCTTTGCCAACAAAGTCCATCTAGTCGAACCTATGGTTTTTCTAGTAGTCATATATGGATGTGAGATTTGGATTATAAAGAAAGCTGAGCACTTAAGAATTGATGTTTTTGAACTGTGATGTTGGAGAAGACTCTTGAGGGTCCCTTGGACTGCAAAGAGATCAAACCAATCAATCCTAAAGGAAATCAGTGCTGAATATTCATTGAAAGGACTGATGCTGAAGCTAAAACTCCAATATTTTGGCCACCTGATGTGAAGAACTGACTCATTGGAAAAGACCCTGATGCTGGGAAAGATTGAAGACTGGAGGAAAAGCAGATGACGGAGGATGAGACGGTTGGATGGCATCACCGACTTGAACATGAGTTTGAAGCCTGGCATGCTGTAGTTAACTGGGTTGCATAGAGTCGGACACAACTGAGCGAATGAACTGAACTGAACTGAAGAGCTCTTCAAGATACCATCTGAAGCCAGAGTAAAGGAGCCATAGAAATTCATCAGGCTACCAGAGGCCAGATTAACAGAGTGCAGACCCTGCACACATCCAGATCCTTATAAGCAACTCTGCCCTTGAACCATTGTTATAAAATTCCTCACCAAATACCCCTGGCAGGAGTTTGCTGTATCCCCCTTTGACTAGCAAATCACTAAAGTTATTCTCTCTTCCTTCACCCAAAGCTTTGTCTCTGAGATTCAGTTTGGCATAGTGCCCAGAGGCCAAAGTCTCAGCCTTAGTTACAAATATAAGTGTGTTAGAGTTTTGACCTTTTGTTTAGTGTTTCAGGTGTCTTTTAATCCTTGACCTTTGTACCTTTTTTATGAGGTTAAGGATCTTCTAAGGTTGGTCTTTATCTCTGATAAAGGGCCATATAGGAGATTATGACAGGGACACCATGAATGAGGCTTCCACATTAGAAGTGATCCCTGGTGGCTCAGACAGTGAAGAGACTGCCTGCAATGTGGGAGAACCTGAGCTTGATCCCTGGGTCAGGAAGATGCCCTGGAGAAGAAAATGGTAACAATCCTGCATTCTTGCCTTAAAAATCCCATGGATGGAGGAACTTGTTGGGCTACAGTCCACAGGGTCACAGAGTCATTTACCTGAGTGAATTAACTTTTTCTTTCAAGAAGAGCAATTTTAGGAAGAAAGTTCATAAGGAATACAAAGATCTGGAAAACTGATTACATTTATAACTTTCATATGCATGCCTGCCCCTTTGAAAAGTGTTTGTTTATAGACATTTCAGTTTGGAAACCCCATCTTAAAATGGGTTCTTTCCCAAATCACTGGAAAAATAAATAAGTGAGGAAATAAGGAAAGAAATTCATTTTTGTCATTGAATAATTTATAAAGAAACATATCTATCCTTTACTTACTTGAAAATATGTTCATTTCTGAAATGCCTTAATATTTGCTTAAATAATTCTTACTGCATTTGTCACTTTTTACCCAGATTATAATTATTTTTACACATGTATTATCCCTGTAGTACAAGAAAGTTCAGTTCAGTTCAATTCAGTTGGTCAGTCGTGTCTGACTCTTTGCGACCCCATGAATCGCAGCATGCCAGGTGCCAGGCCTCCCTGTCCATCACTAACTCCCGGAGTTCACTCAAACTCACATCCATCGACTCGGTGATGCCATCCAGCCATCTCATCTTCTGTTGTCCCCTTTTCCTCCTGCCCCCAATCCCTCCCAGCATCAGAGTCTTTTCCAATGAGTCAACTCTTCGCATGAGATGGCCAAAGTACTGGAGTTTCAGCTTTAGCATCATTCCTTCCAAGGAACAGCCAGGGTTGATCTCCTTCAGAATGGACTGAATAGATCTCCTTGCAGTCCAAGGGACTCTCAGGAATCTTCGCCAACACCAGAGTTCAAAAGCATCAATTCTTTGGTGCTCAGTTTTCTTCATGGTCTAACTCACATCCATACATAACCACTGGAAAAACCATAGCCTTGACTAGATGGACTTTTGTTGGCAAAGTAATGTCTTTGCTTTTTAATATGCTATCCAAGTTGATCATAACTTTCCTTCCAAGGAGAAGTGCCTTTTAATTTCATGGCTGCAGTCACCATCTGCAGTGATTTTGGAGCCCACAAAAAATAGTCTGACACTGTTTCCCCATCTATTTCCCATGAAGTGATGGGACTGGATGCTATTATCTTTGTTTTTTGAATGTTGAGGTTTAAGCCAACTTTTTCACTCTTCGTTTTCATTTTCTTCAAGAGTCTTTTTAGTTCCTCTTCACTTTCTGCCATAAGGGTGGTGTCATCTGCATATCTGAAGTTATTGATATTTCTCCCGGCAATCTTCATTCCAGCTTGTGCTTCTTTCAGCCCAGCATTTCTCATGATGTACTCTGCATATAAGTTAAATAAGCAGGGTGACAGTATACAGCCTTGATGTACTCCTTTTCCTATTTGGTACCAGTCTGTTGTTCCATGTCCAGTTCTATCTGTTGCTTCCTGACCTGCATATAGGTTTCTCAAGAGGCAGGTCAGGTGGTCTGGTATTCCCATCTCTCTCAGAATTTTCCACAGTTTATTGTAATCCACACAGTCAAAGGCTTTGGCATAGACAATAAAGCAGAAGTAGATGTTTTTCTGGAACTCTCTTGCTTTTTCCATGATCCAGCGGATGTTGGCAATTTGATCTCTGGTTCCTTTGCCTTTTCTAAAACCAGCCTGAATATCTGGAAGTTCACGGTTCATGTATTTCTAGCTGTGGTTATGAGCCATGTGTAATTCATTTATCTATATTGAAAGTCAACTTTATTCATGAATTCATAAATTAATAGTGACAGTGGGTGAACATTTTATTTTATTTTTTAAAAAAAGAAAGATCATTCAGGAACTTTCAATTTCTTTTCTCTATTAAACTTAATTTAAAATAAGTGAAGATTCATATTGATATATGCAATGATATATACAGTATTCTTGCCTGGAGAATCCCATGAACAGAAGAGTCTGGCAGGCTACAATCCATGGGGTTGCAAAGAGTCAAACACAACTCACACATACACACACACACACATGAGACACACTAGATGTCTTTTATCATCTATTGTGGCTAACATGATACACTGAAAATAATATACTTATTGTTAATGTCCTATGCCAGAGTGGTGCATTTGTTAAAACTGAGGAAACTACACTGACACGAAGTCTACCCAAAGTCTACCCAAAGAATTCAGTATTGGTGGTGTACATTCCAAGAGTTTTGACAAATGCATAATGATACAGAAGCACTATAATAGTATGATACTGAAAAGTTTTGCTCCCCTGAAAATCCTGGATTCTGCTTATTCATCTTTCCTTTCCTCCCTGACTCCTGGAAACCACTGATCATTTTACCAACTCAGTTTTGCCTTTTCCAAAAGGTTATATAGTTAGAATCTTATTGTATGTAAACTTTTAAGATTACTTCTTCCACTTGGTAATGTGTACTTATATATCCTCTATGCATTTTCATGGCTTGATAGCTCAATTCTTTTTATGGTGCATTATATGCTATTAGGTCTTCCCTGCTGGCTCAGTGGTAAAGAATCTGTCTGTAATGCAGGAGACCCAGGTTTAATCCCTGGGTCAGGAAGATTCCCTGGCAAGGGGTATGGCTACCCACCACAGTATCCTTGCCTGGAGAATTCTATGGACAGTGGCGCCTTGTGGGCTACAGTTCTCTGGGGTCACAAAGAGTTGGACATGACTGAGCAACGAACAATTTCACTTTCAATTTTCTATTATCTGAATGTACATGGTTTATCCATCCACTCATCTCAAGAGCATCTTTGTTGCTTCCAAAGTGTATCACTTACGACTAAAGTTTCCGTAAACATCCCTAAACAGCTTTTTGTGCTTTGTCCTTATAAAAGTTTTCAATTTTCTTCAGTAAATACCAAGGATTACAATTCCTATATCATATCATATGAGTATGTTTAGTTTTATACAAAAATGAAAAATTGTATTTTGAAGTGGCTGTACCATGTTGAATTTCCACTGGCAGTGAATAAAAGTTCCTGTTGTTCCACATCCTAGTCAGCATTTGATGTTGTCAGTGTTTTTGATATTTACTATTCGAATAGATGTTAGTGGTATCTCATTGTTTTAGTTTATAACTCACAAAGAACATATACTATTGACCAGATTTTCATATGCCTATTTACCATATTTTTATCTTATTGGTGACATATTTATTTGCCCAGTTTTCAGTTGGATTGTTTGTTTTCTTATTTTTGAGTTTTAAGAGGTTTTTGTGGGTGTGCATTTTGTATAACAATCATTTGTCAGGTATATTTTTGCAAATATTCTCCCAGGTTGTGATCTCTCTTCTCATTCTGTTTCTAGAATATTTTATGTATTTTTCCACATTATTGTAGTTGCACTGTAGTAGCTGGTACAGGAATTACAGATCCTGAGAGAATGTTCCTAGATTATATATAAACTGTCTTCCAACTTTTAACACCTTAAGTATTTTCCAAATGCATTTTGATATCAATGTCTTATCACAAAGTATAATAATACAAATAAAAACTAGCAATTCATGGACATATAAAAGCATTAAATAGCCTATTGAAATGTTTAAGATTTTATTTTATGTTAGGAAAGCAGAATGGAAACAAACATCCCTCTCCCATGTATTAGTACATTAATAGATCTTGGCATGCAATTTACTGTACAGTACAGATGTTATCTAACAAGAATAGTCTAGGCTAAAGAATGTCTACAGTCTGCCTGATTGTCCATTTTTCATGTTGTCATTATTAATCTGTGAAAAATAAAAATACTATGAATAAAATTGGAATGTCCTATTTAGTTTGCTGAATGTTTTTGCCAGTGATGAAGTATTGGTTCTACTAACACTATTTAAGAAACACAGAATGAGACTTACAAAGACATTTTGTGAAATAAAGATTAGTAGAATAATTATATTTGGTTGTTGGGTTTTTCCTAGGTTAGACCTCTACCTACAATTTTTATAGGTCTCTTCTAAGAATAAGATTGAAGGTCTCACAGATAGGCACATCAGTTTGTTTTATTTGCATGGCTTAGCATAGCCCTTCACAAAAGATTTTCTATTATTTTTCTTCCAATATAAATACCAAAGACTGTAAAGGTAAGGAGCTTAAGGAAAGGCAGATTGCATCTTGTCACAAATCGAAGCACAATGAATGTACTGGAGATATTCCTCTCTACTGAGATCAGAGTTGTCCCATTAAGCAAACATACAAAGAATGATCTGTTCACCAGACTTGCTGTGGTTAAAACTTTTGAACATTTACACAGCAGCTTAGGTAAATTTCAGCATTGTCACCTATTCTCAAGGTATTTAAAGATTACAATTTTGTAGATCTTATAGAATTACTTTCATTAACTCTTTCAACCATATTATTTTTATATAAGAAAGAAATGATCAAATTATCTATTACAGAATTATAATTTTTCCTGATGAAAGAGATGTTTGAAATTATTTGTTATATACTATGTAAAAAGAAGAAATTATCATTCTAGCAATTATAAAATTTAATGTAGCCAAAATTAAAACAGAAAGAAACAGAGTTTTTTTCTGTGATGTACATGACTGAAATAATATCTGCTAATACCAAAGTTTCCAGCAGCAACTGTCTTTATAGTACTTATCACACTACGTAACAAATGACTGTGAACTGTACATTTTCAAATGTCCCATATCAGGATATCATCAGGGCCATGTTCTCTCTTAAGGGCCTAGGACAGAATCTGTTCCATGCCTTTCTCTTAGCTTCTGGTGTTGAAAACAACCCTTGCTATCCTGTGGTTTGTAGATAACAAATCTCCTTCAAATTCTTTATATAAACTTCTTGCTGTGTTTCACTTTTTCAGTCTTTTTTTTTTTCCTTCTTATAAGGACACCAGCTGTATTGGATTAGTTTTTCTGTTGTTTTTAGTCACAAAGTCATATCTGACTCTTTGCAACCTCTTGGACTATAGCCCGCCAGGTACCTCTGTCCATGGGATTTCCCAGGCAAGAATACTGTGGTGGGTTACCATTTCCTTTTCCACAGGTTATGATCTTCCTGACCCAAGGATCAAATCTGTGTCTCCCACATTGCAGGCAGATTATTTACCACTGAGCCACAGAGATGAATCCTGTAAAACAAGAGGATGCCAAGGCTTCTGGGAGAAGGTGACACTGAATTGATTTTTGAATGACTAGCAATAAATAATCCATTAGAGAAAGAACAGAAGACAGGATAAGAATTTTTGAGGAAGAGGAAGTAGTGTTTTTGAGGCAAAAGATTTGTGAGTATTTTGAAGTTATTCATAGCTCAGATCGGTAGGATTAAAGGCACTGTCAAGAGAGGTCATGAAATGAGTCTTGAAAAAAAAATAGGACCAGATCTTAAAGTGTTCTCAGTATATTAGTATCTGAGTTCATTGTATTTGTGTGGACAAACATAATTGCAATAGACTTCCAAAAGAAGCTCTTAAGGGTTTGAAAATTAAAGAAATTAACATTTATTGACTCCATTTATGTAGTGTGTGTGAAGTCACTTCAGTTGTGTCCAACTCTATGTGACCCTATCAACCACAGAATACTGGAGTGGGTTGCCATTCCCTTCTCCAGGGCCTTTTATGTAGATGTGATTTTATATAAATTATTTCATGTAATCTACATAGCAAATCTGCAATATTGGAATTAATTCCACTCCACAGAGAAGAAAATATTAAGATATTTTCTCATGGGTAAATAAAAATGGCTAATTGATTCAAATGACAATATCAGGATGGGTAGGTGTATGCCAAGGCTGAACATATGTCCTATGAGAAAAGACTTGGAAGGAACTTGTAGAATGAAATTCATTTGACATAGTTACCAGACAATGAAATAACTGACCCAACCACCAATATAAATCTAGATATATAGACTTCAGTCAGATCATTTAAGCATATAAGGATAAACTCAAGCACAGATTTGAAGAGAATGAAAACTGAGAATGGTGAAGATTTCGAAGGAAGGTAGTGAAATCATTCAAATAAATTTGAGGTCAGTTCCATTTGCTTGAGACTAGTGAAGAGGAGAATTTAGCAAGGAAACAATTACAGTATCCCAAGAATGTCTAGCTGTACAGGCTGGATTTAGAAAAGGCAGAGGAACCACAGATCAAATTGCCACATCAATTGAATCATAGATAAAGCAAGGGAATTCCAGAAAATAAACAAGAGTAAAAAACACTTCTGCTTCACTACTACATGAAATCATTTGATGTGTAGATCACAACAAACTGGGGAAAATACTTAAAGAGATAGGAATACCAGACCATGTTACTTGCCTCTTGAGAAACCAATATGCAAGTCAAGAAGGAATAGTTAGAACCTGACATGGAAAAACAGACTAGTTCAAAATTGGGAAAGGAATATAACAAGACTGTATATTTTCACTCCACTTATTTAACATATATACAGAGTGCTTAAAACTCAGTATTCAAAAAACTATGATCATGGCATCTTAGTTTTTTGATCCCATCACTGGGACCATCACTTCATGGCAAATAGATGGGGAAACAATGGAAATAGTGACAAACTGTATTATTTTGGGCTCCAAAATCACTGCAGATGGTGACTGCACCCATGAAATTAAATGGTGCTTGCTCCTTGGTAGAAAACCTAGGACCAATCTAGACAGCATATTAAAAACCAGAGACATTGCTTTGCCAACAAAGCTCCATCTAGTCAAAGCTATGATTTTTTTCAGTAATCATGTATAGTGGTGAGAGTTGGACTATAAAAAAAAAGCTGAGTGCCAAAGAATTGATACTTTTGAACTGTGGTGTTGGAGAAGATTTTTGAGAGTCTCTTGGACTGCAAGGAGATCCAACCCATCAATCCTAAAGGAAATCAGTCCTGAATATTCATTGGAAGGACTCATTCTGGAGCTGAAGCTCCAACATTTTGGCCACCTGATGTGAAGAACTGACTTGCCGGAAAAGACCCTGAGGCTAGGAAAGATTGAAGGCAGGAGGAGAAGGGGACAACAGAAGACAAAATGGTTGGATGGCATCACCGACTCGGTGGACATGAGTTTGAGCAAGTTCTGGGAGTTGGTGTTAGACAGGGAAGACTGGCATGCTGCAGTCGAAGAGGCTGCAAAGAGTGGACATGACTGAGCAATTGAAATGAACTGATACAGAGTACATATGCTAAATGCTGGGCTGGATGAAGCACAAGCCGGAATCAAGATTGTCGGGAGAAATATCAACAACCTTAGATATGCAGATGACACTACTCTAATGCCAGAAAGTGAAGAACTAAAGAGTCTTTTGAGGATAGTGAAAGAGGACAGTTAAAAAATTGGCTTGAAACTCAACATTCAAAAAACTAAGATCATACCATCCAGTCCCATCCCTTCATGGCAAATAGATGGAGAAAAAAGTGGAAACAGTGACAGATTTTATTTTCTTGAGCTGCAAAATCACCGCAGATGGTGACTGCAGCCAAGAAATTAAAAGACATTTACCAACAGTGCAAGAGGGTTCCCTTTACTCCACATCATCTACAATATTTATCATTTGTGGATTTTTTAATGATGGCCATTCTGACTGGTGTGATGTGATACCTCATTGTAGTTTTGATTTGCATTTCTTTAATAGTGAGTGATGTTGAGCATCTTTTCATGTGTTTGTTAGCCATCTGTATGTCTTCTTTGGAGAAATGTCTGTTTAGGTCTTTTGCCCATTTCTTTTTTAATTGGGTTGTTTGTTTCCCTGATATTAAGCTGCATGAGCTGTTTGAATATTTGGAGACTCATCCTTTGTCAGTTGTTTAATTTGCAATTATTTTCTTCCATTCTGACATAGAGAGCTCAACCCAGTACTCTATGACAAGTGGGATATGGGAAGGAGGTTCATGAGAAATGGGACAGCTGTGTGTCTTTGGTTGATTCATGTTGATGTATGGTAATAACCAGCACAATATTATAAACAATTATACCCCCCCTTTTTTTAAAGCTCCCTGGAAAGAAAGCTATGTTAAACCTAGACAGTGTATTGAAAGCAGACATTATTTTGTCAACAAAGATCTGTATAGTGAAAGCTATGGTTTTCCCAGTAGTCATGTATGGATGTGAGAGTTGGACCATAAAGAAGGTTGAGCACCAAAGAACTGATGCTTTTGAGTTTGGCACTGGAGAATACTCTTAAGAGTTCCTTGGACAGCAAGGGAGGAAATTATTCAATCCTTAAGGAAATCAACTCTGTATATTCATTGGAAGGACTGATACTGAAGCTGAAGCTCTGATACCTTGGCTAACCTGATGTGAAGGACTAACTCATTGGATAAGACCTTGATGCTGGGAAAGATTGAGGGTTGGAGGAGAATTGGGCAACAGAGAATGAGATTGTTGGGTGGCATCACTGACTCAATGGGCGAGTGTTTGAGCAAACTCAGGGAGACAGTGAAGGACAGGGAAGCCCAGTGCACTGTATGGAGTCGCAAAGAGTCAGACACGACTTAAGAGACTGAACAACAATTATAATATCAATTATGGTCCAAAATGATGATGTAAGATCAAGGGTCAGATTAGGAGTGGTCCTGGAAAAAAGCTTTTTGGCACTGGGACTAAAACAGCAATTTTTAAAAGAAAGAAATTTTAAAAATGAAAAAATATTAACTTACAATTGGTTGGATATTAGAACATGAAGAAAATAAAGATTATAATATTTCATGCCACGAAGGGCTAAGAATAGGGATATAAGGGATAGATACAGGAACTTCACCAGCAAAATTTGAGAAAGCAAGGTTTACAGAGAGTGCAGTGAGATGTGTTCAGTTTTATATACATTGAGTTTCAGATAGCAGTGAATATTCATCCAGTCATCTCTAGAATTTGCATATGAATTGGAATACAGCATTAATATGAATCTGCAATACTGAGGGGAAAAAAAAATACTTATAATTATGCCTCTTTTTTCTCCAATCATTTTTCCTAGAATTGCAAATCCTAACACACAGGATCAGTTCTAAATTAATGGGTGGTTTGAAGAATCAGAAGAAGTATGATTTATCTTTCTTAAGTAGTGGTTAAAATGAAAAAAAAAAGTCCTGTCTTTGAAATAGATTTATTCTTATGCCTTGTGTTGCAGAAATGTCAGTTATGCTAATTTTGAAGTTCTTGTTTGTAGGTGTATATGACAGTGATTGAAAGCTGTGTACTAACAGAAGATTACTTATTTTGTGACTTCAAGAATGATTTCAAAATAATTATAAATATATATATGTATACACACACACACACACATACATGTTAGGGCAAAGATTTATATCTGCTTGAAACAAGGTGATGCTGAAATGGCACATGTGGAACCACAGGCTGATAAATTAACTGAAGCAGTACAAGCAGAAAATAAAGGAGATTCTGACAATGTGAGTTTTTGTAAATCTGCTGAATCTTAGAAAGAGCACAGGAGTCTATGGAACTTGGAAATTGGAGATTTCTGTCCATCTTTTTGATATCTCGAGAGACAAGGAGAAGTAACTAATATCTGAATCACCCTCTATGCCCACATGCAAAATACTTCAGCACTTTCTTCCTCAATGTGTTTATACACTTCTGAGAATGTTATTAATCTACCAGAAGATCTTGGAATCTGCACATACGTTGGTCAGTGATGCTTGTTGGGTTTCTGAAATAGCAAGGAAATGCACAGAAAAGTTTGCATACTTCTTGGTTTCCACCAGATTAGAGTCAAAATAAGCAAATTTAGAGATGACTTTCTGTAGGCCAGGAAACTCTGCCTTAATTTTCTACATGAAAATTTTCCATGTATTCTTCTGTCCTTCATGTTGCCCCACACTTTATTATTTATATTTTCTTCTCTTGAAGGTGGAACTGTGTGACTGTGGCATAGATAATATTTGATTCCAACATGCTTAATTTAATTAAAATTTTATAGTTCTTTTTTAACAGGATGATGCTTTTTAAAACTTCTGAAGTGATAGTTGCTTTACAATACCATGAGAACTGTGTTTGTAGGAATAATTAATTACAAGATCAGAAGTTCAATGAAATCATTTATTTTTATACAAGAATATAAATGCAAACCCAATATTTAACCTTGGATTATAAATAATATTTTAAAGAGTATTAAATATATTTAATTTGTGGAGTCAAGAAGAGAAAATTTAAAATTCAAATTGTGATGTTTATGATTTGATTCGGAGAAGGCAATGGCACCCCACTCCAGCACTCTTGTCTGGAAAATCCCTGGACAGAGGAGCCTGGTGGGCCGCAGTCCCTGCGGTCGCTAAGAGTCGGACACGATTGAGCGACTTCACTTTCACTTTTCACTTTCATGCATTGGAGAAGGAAATGGCAACCCACTCCAGTGTTCTTGCCTGGAGAATCCCAGGGACAGGGGAGCCTGGTGGGCTGCCGTCAATGGGGTCGCACAGAGTCGGACACGACTGAAGTGACTTAGCAGCAGCAGCAGCAGCAGCAGCATGATTTGATTTATGATGGTTTAATTAAATTTGAAGTGTCATAATCCAAGAACCTAACGTTCCAAGAATCTGATATTATGCATATAATTTAAACTATACTTGGTTAACTTTCAATCTATCAATCAATTTATTTGTTAATTCATTCAGTTATTTATCCAGATATTCAGACAAGTTGTTAACAATGATAAAATTGTACTTTAAATCTCCCTAGAGAAAAAGAAGAGAAAAGCTCAATTCAGTGTTGTCCTGGATGGGTTTTAAATATCTGAATAGAGGAATAAGTAAGCTGAAATGGATCAGCCTCATACAACTCCTGACAAACATCTTAGAGCAATTCCTCAATAAAGTTTGTCATCAAGTTTACCTTCAAATACGTGAAATAGAAAATTTATTCCTATGGCAGGGAATATATATATATATATATATATATATATATATGGCAGCTGCACTTTGCTTGTGGGGAAAATGTAAACATATTTCTGTCAGGATAAATATTTTAACTTTTTATTGCTAAGTATAATGAAAATTAAAAAAAAAAACACATAAAAATATTTATGCCAGTAATTGAAATGCAGCCTATATTATATCAGTCAGAATGTGTTCTTAATATACTGCTGTAAGGATGTGGAGGTGCAAAAAGTCTAAATAATGTACAAAAAATGTTTTATCACCTAATTTACAAATTGAGAGATAGGTAAATTCCTGTTAGGGTGAAAATAAAAAAAAATTGAAAAGTCCAAAAGAAGTTACCATATTGCATTTGATATGTACATTCTACATTTCCAATTAAATGCACATTTCTTTGGGGGAAGAGAAAGACATTAAATTGATGTGGAAAACTATGGTCTTGTTCTATGCAACCTTTAAGTAATAGTCGTGAGAGACAAACATCTCACTTCTTTAACACTGTAAGAGATGAATTTAATAGTTAATTTGGTTAATTAATTGAAAGGCCAAAGTGAATTTTGTCTAAAACAGCTTAAGGCAAATTTTGATAGCCCAAATAGTTCAACTCAGCTTGCTAACCACATTTCTAGAAGCAGAAACAGACGCTCCAGGCTAAGGACTGCTCACAAAAGATTTTAACGAGATGAAAAAGTATGAATATAAATTGCACCTTATCTCTAATGCTTGAGAGTGAATTTTCTCAGAAATTATGTTTAGAAAGATATTGTGCTGTGATGAGCATAAATGCTCACACTCAATTTCACTTATTGCAAGTGATATTTCTATTTCTTCTGTCTCCTAAGGAAGAGCTTATATGGTAAATCTAGCTAGATTTCAGCAATAAGCAGTCTTTGTTTTTGGGAAAACATAATTTAATATACTATCTTTTTTTTCATCGATAGAGAGATAAGAGTGACTTAGGTACCAAGTATGAATAGAACACCTTCAAGTCTGTCAAGCTTCAGTTACACAATTTCTGAAACCCTTATATCGTTCTAATGGAGTTGATATTTCTACAATGGCTGCTTATAGGTTTGTACTCTGCAGCTAAATTGAAATCATGGTTAAGGTATAAAAACTGTAAGCAATGAAATTCTCTCTGCTACACTCAAAGAAACATTTCTTATTTAGATGCAGGATTAATACTCAACATTTTGTTAAAAGCTCCAAACATTTTGTACTGAAGAGACTCAGAATTTTAGTATAGAGAGGAAACTATCTCAAAGTAACTCATTTCAACAGAGATTTACACTTACTAAGGAAAGTAATTTCTATGAAAATTTAAGTCCACAAGCAATAAATGCTGGAGAGGGTGTGGAGAAAAGGGAACCCTCTTACACTGTTGGTGGGAATGCAAACTAGTACAGCCACTATGGAGAACAGTGTGGAGATTCCTTAAAAAATTGCAAATAGAACTGCCTTATGACCCAGCAATCCCACTGCTGGGCATACACACTGAGGAAACCAGAATTGAAAGAGACACGTGTACCCCAATGTTCATCGCAGCACTGTTTGTAATAGCCAGGACATGGAAGCAACGTAGATGTCCATCAGCAGATGAATGGATAAGCAAGCTGTGGTACATATACACAATGGAGTATTACTCAGCCATTAAAAAGAATACATTTGAATCAATTCTAATGAGGTGGATGACGCTGGAGCCGATTATACAGAGTGAAGTAAGCCAGAAAGAAAACACCAATACAGTATGCTAACACACATATACAGAATTTAGAAAGATGGTAATTGTGGCCCTGTATGCGAGACAGCAAAAGAGACACAAATGTAAAGAACAGACTTTTGGACTTTGGGAGAGGGAGAGGGTGGGATGATTTGGAAGAATGGAATTGAAACATGTATACTATCATGTAAGAACAAAAAACTAGTCTAGGTTTGATATAGGATACAGGATGCCTTCAGCCATTAAAAAGAATACATTTGAATCAATTCTAATGAGGTGGATGACGCTGGAGCCGATTATACAGAGTGAAGTAAGCCAGAAAGAAAACACCAATACAGTATGCTAACACACATATACAGAATTTAGAAAGATGGTAATTGTGGCCCTGTATGCGAGACAGCAAAAGAGACACAAATGTAAAGAACAGACTTTTGGACTTTGGGAGAGGGAGAGGGTGGGATGATTTGGAAGAATGGAATTGAAACATGTATACTATCATGTAAGAACAAAAAACTAGTCTAGGTTTGATATAGGATACAGGATGCCTGGGGTAGGTGCACTGGGATGACCCAGAGAGATGATGTGGGGAGGAGGTGGGAGGGGGGCTCAGGGTTGGGAATTCATGAACACCTGTGGCAGATTCATGTCAATGTAGGGCAAAACCAATACAGTATTGTAAAGTACAAAAATAAAATAAAAATTAAAAAAATATATAATAAAAAAGAAATTGTAATTATGTGATATAATAGAGGCATTAGCTAATACTACATGGTAATAATTTTGCAATACATAAGTGTATAGCTCAACACATTGTACACCCTAAATTTACACAGTATTATATGTCAATTTTATCTCATTAAGCTTGAAAAAATTTAAATGAGGGCCACAGCATAGGTAAAAAATAAGAACTAGGAAAGAGTAGAGGATCTCTAACACCAAAACAACTAGTCACTATTCATTAGTTTTGCCTCAGTTATGTTATTTTCCAACATCATTTTAGGGCAAAAGACTTGAGAGCCAGCATTCTTTCAGTTCTAAGATGAAAATATTATTTTTTCTCTCTTGTCACAAATAGACAAGAATGACATTTTAATTTTGCATTTTATTCCTTTTATATAATTTAATGTGTCCTCAAGTATCACAGTTGACTTAGTGTGGGGCCCCTGGATGGGAATGCAGTAGTAACTCTATGTGCTTGATATCTAAGAAATTAAATTTCTTTTGGAATAAGAAGATTTTTATCTAGCAAAAAGAGTCTCACCATTAGCTCAAGTGATAAAGGGAGGACAAAAAGCACATAGAGAAATCAAGAAGATGTATAGTTAATGGTCAGAGACTTGTTTGAACATAGGGAAGCAGTGTTTCTTATGACAGCTTCCTGTGTTGTATGGTGCTTTGATGCCCATGAAAGAGAGAGTCTTGGAGGATGAGAGAGTTGCAAAGGAAAGGAATGGCTTTTCATGGTGGCACTCCCTTTGTGAGGGGTAATTTGCGGCATCTAATTCAAAGAATGGAGAAAGAATTTTTTTTTTAATGTCATGACATTAATTAGAAATGCTCACACAAACTAACTCATTGCATTTTTAAAATCTTCTTGAAAATTTATCACTAATAAATGATATACTATTGATTCTTCTGCCCAACACATGGTCAGAATGATTTTATCAGTTTCACTACATTCAGTTTAGTTGCTGACATCCAGGTCTGTGCTGATTCCCACAGCCTGATGAGATAGCCTAGCAAACCATTTACTTTGGACCAGCCTTGTTGATAAAAGGTTAGATCTTCCAGACAAAGCAATTAATTAGCAACTAAGGTAGCTTGAATATAGAGAAGCAAATGGCAGATCCTGTGAGTCCTTCCCACTAATGGCTACCAGTTGTCAACTGCTCTCACACAAGGGTGAGTGAATGGACCCATGTGCACACAGCTCAGATCCATGTCAGAGGGCTTTGAGAAGGCTGACAAGTTTCTATCTTTGCATACTGGGGATTTCTCCACGATTAAAAAAGAAGGAATAAGACAGGAGCCGATATATGAAGTATGGTAACTACCAGTCTGTCTTGTTTTTGCCACTAGCTTTGCTTATTATCACCTGTGAACTTTAAACAGAGTATAGAAACTCTCTGGGTTTGTTAATTCTGTAAAATGGGAATAATGGTGCTTACTTTGATGTTAATTATGAGAATTAGTAGTGATGTAAGGAAAGCCCATAATAGTTGTTAAAAAATTGTAGCTTGCTTCCAGGAATTATGCATAAGCATTCTTTGCATCTGGACAACTAAACAGCACTATAGACTTGGGGTCATTCCTGCTAGCTTCCTTATTTAAGATAGGGTTTTTCAACCTAAGGACTATTGGCATTTGGGGACAGATCATTCTCTGTTGTGGGAGTTTGTCCTGTGCATTGTAGAATGTTGAGCAGCATCTTGGATCTCTAGTCACTAGATACCGGCAGCACCTCACCTCCCACAGCCCCTGCCGTGACAATCGAAAACATGTCCAGATATTGCCAAGTGCCCCCCTCCCCAGGAGGGGGGATAAAATCACTCCTGGTTGAGAACTACTAAATTATAAAAGTCAGGTAAAAATGCAGGATTAGTGGAAAGGCTACTTAACAAGGATTACGTTATATAACAATGAAAGGAGCTTCAGAGTATTCTGTTGCATACCCAAACAAATGCTAGGGACATATTATATTTTTGGTCATATGACTTTCTGATGAGAAAGTCATCTTTCTCATGTGTTTCAACCAAGAATGTGGATTTTAAAAAATATTTAAGCATACTTTGGATGAACACATGGCAGTATTATGGAACTTGTACTCCTTTGTTGGGTATGTTCATCAAGAAATTAAATTTGGTGCCTCTCTGCAGGCATTTGCTAAATTCTGTGCATTTCCATCTTATACCTCTTCTTTCACTCACTCAATCAGCAACCATTTATTGAGTATCCATTATATGCTGGTCTTGTACTAATTATCCTTTACATTTAGATGGTGAATTGTGGGACAAAATATAAAAAAATTGGGCATTAAGGACAAGTCAGAAACAATTTGCTGAAAAGCCCTTGAGTCATTCTGCAAGAAATGTCAGATGAAACAAAAAGTGTGTGCTCAACCAAGCATCACAGAGAGGACATTTTTGTTAAGCCTCTTTCTAATACAAGTGAACTGCTGCTTTTTTGTTCTTTGCAGGATCATAGTGACCTTAAAGTGAGCAGTTTATGTTCTGGGAGATTTAGGGCACTTGCTTGTGGTGACAAGGTTCATTTTCTATTTTAAAGATCTCAGATACTAAGTGGAAACCTTCATGTTGGGAATAATTTGTAAGTGTAATCTACATATATTTCTATTTATGCTATAAATAAAATGTCATCAGATGGAGAATTGCTGGAAAACACAAGATTCATGCTATCTTGGGACTAGGGTAGATAATAAATAAAGGCCCATTTAGCCTTAGAAGAAGACAATTTTAAATGCCATTTGGAATTAGTTTTGAAATGAGGAGATCTGAGAATTTCTCATGAACCCAAATGATATTTCCTTTCACTTTAGGAAGTAACAAAAATAGAATTAAAGAGGACTTTCTCTCGTTAATTGAATCCTCTACTACTTTGCAAAATTAATAGCAAGTTCATCAACTTGTTAGAGCCTGACAAATTGAAAATAGATTTGTTTTGCATTAGTTAATTTTTGAAGAAGGAAGTGTGCTGTGTTTGAGGTTATGATAATGAAATTGGTGGGTGTAATTTACACACACATATATATGTTCACATGTTCAAATCTTCTTATTCTACAATTAATACCTACTCAGTGAATTTTCCCATGATTTTCCACACTTGAATATCATCTTTCTTGGAACTTCCAGAGCCCCATAACCGTTACCATATTGTAATATAGTCAATTTTTTTCACACTTGTCTAATTCTTTCTAGTATGCTCTAGACAGTATGATTCAAATCTGATACACTGTAATGTTTCTCAAGGCATTTGTATAGTACTCAGCACATAGTAGGCATTTAATAAATTCTCAGTGAATGCTGTTGAGCAGAATATAAGCCTTTTTGTATAAGTAGATGCCAGTGGTATGCCAAGAAATCTGCATTCCCATTCCATTTCAGAGCTACTTTCAACACAAGGCATATTAACCCCATCAGTTGGCCTCCATCCTTTCAGCTTCAAAGGAGAGTTCATTCAAAAAGTCTTTCATGTAAATCAATAATTTCATCTGAGCCTATGAAATCACAAGTGAATTTTGTTTACTCTCATTCAAAGCACTCAACAAAATGAGAAAATTATGACAAAAACATCACAGTCACCAACAAGCAGCAGTACAACATGGCCCTTTGAAACTACTACTGAGCTGACATGTTTGAGGTTGAGGTAGGGAAACTTCTTGACTGTTGCCCTCCCTCCTGACATCCTTCACCAGTACAGCATGGAATAATGGGGAAAAAATCATAAACTTCAGAGCTGGAACTGGATTTAAAACCTGGCTCTGTGTTTTACTACTTGTGTAACTCTCTGTAGGCTATTTAATCACTCTGGGCCCTAACTTCCTCATCTATAAAAGAAAAAATCTTTGCCTAAATCACAGGCTTGTTGGGAGGACTGAATCTGATACTGTATGTGAAATGCCACCTTCTTCTTTCCTCTTTCCATCTCCTTCCCCTACCAAGGAAGGGTCTTCCTCTTAAACCTTGAGATTTTCCCCTTTGTTTAACAATCAGATGTACTTTTCTCAAGCACCATCTCTCAGCTTTACATTTTATTGTGCTCACCTCTACTCACTGTGTTAAGAAAAATACCTGGATTTGAAATATCTCTAGCAAAAAAAGAGAGCTCTTCTTTTTGGAGATGGAGTATATTACTGAATCTTACAATCATGAGTGTAGGGGAAAATTGTGCTTTAAGAAAAAACTGTGGATTGTCTATAGTATACCCCTTCCTCTCATCTGATTCTCATTCTCTGGGAGCTATTTTACAACTGTTTAAATTGTATAACTGATAGCAATGGGAAATATTGCTTACTTAGAGACATACAAATCCTGCCATGTACTGTCCCAAAGAAGTTCAAGTGACTGCCCTCCTGCACTGTGAAAGCGTCTGGTTTTTGCCTCTGTTTGCACATTCAGGCCAATATTCTTCATCTATAAATGTGTCTGTTTCTTAGGTTTTTATTTTGAACTGGTTATGCCATCTGCCTGGTTCCCTCATTGATTAATGAGTTAAATAAAATCTTTAACACGTATTCATTTTATATCTGCATAAGAGTTACGATTTTATCTTTTTAAAAAATCATCTTTTTATGTGAATTTTTAGAAACATTATCACCCTTTGAAATTGTTAGACTCAGAGCCAGGCTGTGGAAACTTAAAGACCAAAATCCTGTTCAAGGCCATGACAGTGCCAGGCAACCCAGCACTGCCTGTTCCACAGTCAAAAGAGATCTTAGAACACTGTGTCTGCCAAGGAATAGTACCTAAGCTCTCCCATCCCTCCTCTGTTCATCTGTGGCTTCCACAAATGGGAACTTGTTTCCTTATTAGGCATTCTTCACCATTTCTCGGAGGTAGGAAGGTCACCATTGTACTGGCAGGGAACAGAAGTTTTCTATGTCAGCAAGATATCTAAAAATAGAAACCAGAGTTCCTGACATGCACTCTTCTCTACTAACAACTAGGACAGCTGCCTCCCTACTGCAGAGGGAAGCCCT
Organism: Aepyceros melampus; assembly: GCA_006408695.1. Classification (NCBI taxonomy): domain Eukaryota; kingdom Metazoa; phylum Chordata; class Mammalia; order Artiodactyla; family Bovidae; genus Aepyceros; species Aepyceros melampus. The sequence goes on along the minus strand of SJXQ01010852.1, from coordinate 6,910 downwards.
GAAATCATGGTGCTTGTTGTCTGTCTGTGTGCTCATATTTGACTGATGAGCCCTTTGCATTTATGTAGCAGAGGCTTCCGTCTCTCTTATCTCATGCTATACTAGCCAGCTTTGTAACTCAGTTTAGTTAAAATGATATTTATTGGACTTTTTCTGTATATCGGGTGCTTACTTAGTTTGGGTTACCCTGGAATCAGGGATTTGGGTAAAAGTAGTTTATAAAGGAGGTAAATAATGCACCATCTGGGATGTGGGGAAGAGATTCAGAATTGGGAAGGAAGCCAAGGAAAGGTGCTTTAGTGAATCCATTATCTCCCAAAGGCACATGAAGCTTTATCCCATAAGTAGCTCTGGCAGACACACTCTTTTAAGCTATTCTGTATCAACACCCATCAGTCATTAGATGGGAATATTCTCAGGGGCATTAATTCATCTTCACTTCTGGCTAGTCACAAGGGTGGGCAAAGTGGTTTAGGTGAGAGAAAGCACCCAAGCAAAGACATTGAAGTGGTGGAGATGGGAAGTCAGATGGTACCGTGGTATGGGAAGGGGTTGGGGATATAGGTTGGGTGCCAACGGTGGTGTCTCTGTGATGTTGGAATACCAACATGTACATGATCCTTGAATTCAATAAGCTCACAATGTGTCATGGAAGAAAGACATGAATCAGACTAATTATGATGTAACATGATAATGTCTAACATGTTAAGAAACTGTAGCAGAGGAGGCAATGAATTGTGCAGGGAAAAAGGAGAAAGGGAGAGAAGAAGAGAGATTCTTTGTAGGGATGTTGATGAATTTCTTATACAAAGGAAGACAGAGATATGGCTCTATTTTATAAAAAGTACATATCACAAGGAAAGTGTAATCAGCCATTGAAAGTTTTACCTGTGTTATTGATCTTTGTATTGCACATCTTCCTTGAAATTCAAAGATCCTCGAATTTTGCTGTTAGAGGTTTTTTTAAGTTGTGGGGAACTTTCCTATGTCTGGATTTTAATATCATATATTTCCACCTCCATCTCAGTATGACAGGATTTCTGATACTGAGCTGAGTAGAGCTGTCCCTCCGAGAGTCAAGAAGCTAAGTGGCCTCCTTGCATTTAGCACAGCTGAGTTTATGCTTAAAGTGAACAATGCCTTTCTCCTACAAGATGCCAGCACTTCTTACGGGCTCATGACAATGGGCTGCATCATTCCCTTGGGACCTCAAGGGGCTTACAATTTGAAGACATGGGAGTTTGAATGGGGGTACAAACAGAATGGGGTTTGTACTCATAATCCTTTCACACTAGAGACAAGATTTGTTGAGGCTTCTAAAAAGGTTCTAATTTGGTGTGTTGTACCAAACACAATAGAGCAGTTTTTTAGCAAAGAAAGTCACTTGATGAGAAATGGCCCCATTTTCAAACTTTCAGGGAAGGAAGAGAGCATGTCCCTCAAGTTAAAAGGTAAGAATCTTTCTAAGAGAGTCTTCTTTCTTTTTTTCTTTTCTTTTTTATAAATTGATTATTTTTTTAAATCAAAAAGAAGATCACTGGCTTTATTTATTTTTTTTGACCATGTGGAAATTCTTTTTTTTTCCTTTTTCTTTTTTTACTTTACAATACTGTATTGGTTTGCCATACATTGACATGAATCCGTCACAGGTGTACATGAATTCCCAACCCTGAACACCCCCTCCCACCACCCTCCCTATATCATCTCTCTGGGTCATCCCAGTGCACCAGCCCCCATAGATTTATTTTTAATTGGAGGTAAATTACAATGTTCTGTTGCTTCCTGTTGCCATACAACAACGCAAATCAGTCATAATTATATATACATCCCATCCCTCATGAGCCTCCCTCCCTTCCCTCCATCCACCCTTCTAGGTCTTCTTTCTGAGGTTTAGCCTGAGTCAACACACACCTCTCTATAAATGTTCCTTTCCAGGCAGATGTGCTGTGCATTTCCAAGCACAGACAGTGGTAGCCTGCCTAGACCACCACAAGGACGAGTGTGGTGCATAAGTGTGAAGGCTCCAGCCCCAAATAGCCTGGATTTGACTGGCTGCTCTGCCTCTCACAGCTGTGCCAGATGTAAGGATTCTGAGCATCAGATTTAGAAGAAAAGAATTGATAACAGTGGTACTTAGCAATTTTGTCAGGAATAAATGAGATCTTGCATGTAACACACTGAACAGTTGCTTGGCACATCAGGATGCATGTCGTTGTCTCTGTAAACCGCACCTGCACTTACTTATTTCCTACCTCTTCCTTATACTTGAGCCATGAACTCCACTTACTTAGAACTCCTGGTTTCCATGACATCATTCCCTATGTAGCTGCATATGTATACAGACAAGAATTGGCTTATGTTGCTCAGACTTGTTTTCTGTGTGCAATTTCATTTGCTCCACAAGACATCACATTGCTAGAAGACTGGAGCTGTCTGATACTGCTTTCAGTAAGTTCCCAAAGCCCCTGGAAATTAGACACAAAACTTTGTGGTTCGTTTGTAGCTTGCTACAAAGTAAACTTGACTTTGTACATAAGCACTAAGTACTCCCTCTGTTTGAGAAACAACCATTTACATTGTTTCAGGTAAGAGTCTCAATTCTTTAACACTGCTATCCTAGCAAATAAGCAGAACTCAGAACATCCCTCCTCTCTTCCTTGGCAGGCTTGGACTTCTCATATATGTTGGAAAGTAATCATAAAGAGAATCAAATTGCAAGCTTCTGGTCTCAGACTTAGCATTTTCTCCCACTACGCCCAAACGACTGAGATTATTAAATGAAAACATTCCTAGAGCCCAGATAGTAAACTGCACTAGGAAGCAGACTATAGGACTAGAGAAAAATGCCAGATGGAAGGACATGCTTTTGGTATGTCATAGTCAGCATTTTCCTGAAATATATTTAAATGCCTCACACATTTGTACTGAAAGGAGATGTAAATGATTACAAAATGCCATTAGTCAGAGACAGAATCACAGAATGTGTAACCCATCAAGGTAGCAGTTGCTGTATCCCATCTCCTTTGCTCAGCCACTAACTGCCTCCCCCATCCCCCCTCAAACGATCTACAAGCTGGTTCCAATACATTCTAAGCAGAAAGCTGTTGGGTGATTGGAGAGGAATCAGCTTTTCTCATTCATTTAATTATTCATCAAACATTTATGGAGGATTAATAATGTGCTTGAATCTGAGGATGCAAATTTGAATAATAAACAGATTCTGAAGCAAAATGTTCAAAGGCTCTTGCAGGCCTCCAGACTCGTAGCTCCTAGCATAGCTCTGTAATTAAGAAACAGATATAAGGCTAACTCGTGAACTTGGTGTACAATAGACAAATCTTCTAGGCCTTTACCACTGGTAACTGGATGGACTCCTGCCAGATGGCCTGGAATTGAAAGCTAGCTCTGCACCCTTATTACCCACATAATCATGAGCAAACACATCCGCTCTCTTTTACCAGTTTCTTTATCTCTAAAGCAGAGATAATAATAACATGCATGTACTTCTCTCTAAAGTTATTGGGAGGATTAAATGAATTAATATGCAAAGTACTTAGAAGAATTCTTAACACATGGTAAGGACTCAAATAATATGTAAATAATATTATCAATATTAATGCTTTCTGAGCTGCTACAGTTAAAATGGTACAAAGTATATGGATGGAGTAGTGAAGTGTTGGTCAAGAAGGAAGATGATGGATAACTTGGACCCTGAGCCCCTTTACTTCCCCTCATCTTCTGTTTAAGTATTGCATCTGATACTTTCTGTCTTCATCTTATGAGTCTTATATTTAAAATACATTAAAACATTCTTCCTACTCAAAAAGCTTACTGAGAAGTACATTTTCATAGAAAACTCTATTTTATGATGTATTTAAATTTTACAAGTGTTTCCTGAATGTCTGGGCAGCTGTCCTGATGGTAAAGAAGGCCATCAAGACAAAGCACCAAGGGCCTAGCACTCTTTTTCAGCTTCATGCTGACTGTACTTAGGACCAGCCAGCCCAGCTGGTGGTGGTGGCCCATCTATGCCAGATGACAGAGCACTGCTTCACCAAGAAAGGAGGCCATTTTAATGTTAAAAGCAAAACCAAAACAAAAACCTCCTTTCCCTCGAACTTTGTAAATTAATATATAATCTCCCTTCTTCTGTCTGGCATTAGTCTTTTAAATGAGAAATCTACACACGCACTTCCTCCCAATTTCTCTGGTCTCATTCACCCTATAACCAGCTACAACCTGGGCTTTGGGCTCACTGCTCTAGAGATATCACCCTCACTAAGGTTAAAATGCCCCACTGACCAAATCCAGTTGCCCGTTTCTTTACCTCTTTCTGTTCAGCATTCCTGCTGCACTTGGCAGGTTTGATTTCCTTACCCAAAAGCTTTCTCTTTCCTTGACATCAATGACTACATCTTTTCCTGATTCTCTTCCAGATGTTCTGACCATGTATTCACATTTCTTGTCCAGTCCTTCTTTTGCCCCCATGCCATCAATGTTCATATTCATGGAAGTCTCATCCTTACTCCTCTCTTCATTCTATGCATTTGCACTGAGTGATCTGAATTAGTACTATCATGATCTGATGACTCCATTGCTGCATTGATAGCCCCAACATCTGTTTTTAGTTCCAGATTAACATTTTCAACAGCAGATTAGACACATGAATTTGTGGTGGTCATCTGAAAACATGCTCAAAACTGAACTCAGCATTTTCCTCCTTTAACATCTCCTCTTTGAGCAAATGAGAGCATCTGCTCAGTTGCCTAACTTGGGACCTGGAGTCAAACATTACTCTTCCTCTTGTACCCTCTATATCCTTTTTAATGCATTTTGACTTCCATTTATCTTGTTAATTAGCTTCCCTGGTGGCTCAGATGGTAAAGTGTCTGCCTGCAATGTGGGAGACCTGGATTTGATCCCTGGGTCGGGAAGATCCCCTGGAGAAGGAAATGGCAACCCACTCCAGTACTCTTGCCTGGAAAATCCCATGGACAGAGAAACCTGGAGGGCTACAGTCATGGGATTGTAAAGAGACAGACATGACTGAGCAACTGAGCGACTTCACTTTCACTTTATCCTGTTAATTTAGCCTCTTCTTTCCAATCCCACAGCTGAAGCATGAACTTTCATCATTTCTCTCTTGTGAATGATTGTCACGATACACTGATCCACCATCTTTCTAGTATATCCTTCTAAAGGCATCTTGAATTATCTTCTTAGAATCTAATCTACATCTAATCATACCCCTTCTCTGCTTAAAAATCTTACTGTGCCTTCTTGTTACCTACAGTTAGATCTGAATGCCTTAATAATCAACTTGACCCTCTAGCTCTAACTAGCTTTATTCTCTAGCCTCGTTTTTTATGACTTCCCTCCTTTTACTTTCTTTGGGTATACTGATGTTTTGTTATCCCCCAAGCTAGCCAAATTCGTTCCAGACATGAGAGTTCCCTACCTGAAGTTCCCTTTTCCATTCCTTGAATGCCTACTCATCTCTCAAGACCCAATTAAAACATCACCTTTTATATGAAGCCAAGAACTACTTCTTTTTCTCCTCTGTAGAATGAGCTCTTACATGTAAAGGGCTCCAGAGAAATATAAATATTATCATTAGTGGAAGCTACCTTAGTTGGGCTTCCCAGACTTTATAAAGATTTTTGATTCATTGATACATAATCTGGGACTATCCCGTAGCTTGAGAACCACTTTCAATTTTTGATGAGAATGGCAGATGAGGCCCAAAAGGAGAATTCTTTAGAAGAATCAACCACAAGCTCACTGGTTGAAAGGAATTAAATGCTATAACCATGATGCCAGTAAATCTGGCATTGCGTTGTTGTTGTTCAATCACTGAGTTGTTTCTAACTCTTAGCGACCCCATGGAATGCAGCATGCCAAACTCTTCTGTCCTCCACTATCTCCTGAAGTTTGCTCAAACTCATTTCCATTGAATCAGTGATATTATCTAACCATCTTATCCTCTGCCACCTCCTTGTCTTCTTGCCCTCAATCTTTCCCAGCATCAGGATCTTTTCCAATAAGTCAGCTCTTCGCATCAGGTGGCCAGAGTATTGGAGCTTCAGCTTCAGCATTGATCCTTACAATGAATACACAGAGTTGATTTCCTTTAGGATCCACCGATTTGATCTCCTTGCTGTCCAAGGGACTCTCAAAAGTCTTCAGCACCACAGTTCCAAAGCATCAATTCTTTGGCACTCAGCCTTCTTTATGGTCCAACTCTCAAATCCCTACATGACTACTGGAAAAACTGTAGCTTGGACTGTACAGACCTTTGTTGGCAAAGAGATCTCTTCTTTTTAATGTGCTATCTAGGTTTGTCATGCTTCCAAGGAGCAAGTGTCTTAATTTCATGGCTGCATTCACTGTCCACAGTGATTTTGGAGCCCAAAAAAATAAAGTCTGTCACTGTTTCCACTTTTTCCCCATCTAGTTGCCATGAAGTGATGGGACTGGATGCCATTCTCTTGGTTTTTTGAATGCTAAATTTTAAGCCAGCTTTTTTCACTCTCCTCTTTCACCCTCATCAAGCTACATTACTTTAGCAGTTAAAATACTTAGGAATATATCTACCTAAAGAAACTAAAGACCTATATATAGAAAACTATAAAACACTGATGAAAGAAATCAAAGAGGACACTAATAGATGGAGAAATATACCATGTTCGTGGATCGGAAAAATCAGTATAATGAAAATGAGTATACTACCCAAAGCAATCTACAGATTCAATGCAATCCCTATCAAGCTACCAGTGGTATTTTTCACAGAACAAGAACAAATAATTTCAAGATTTGTATGGAAATACAAGAAACCTCGAATAACCAAAGCAATCTTGAGAAAGAAGAATGGAACTGGAGGAATCAACCTGCCTGACTTCAGGCTCTACTA